>CM077186.1:730000-880000 GCA_039654105.1 Coreius guichenoti | reverse complement strand
GTGTGCTGACGTCGACCCATCAGAGAGATCGACACACCTGAGCTCAAGATGACAAACGGGGAAACCACACGGATGCTGAGCGAGAGAGAGGGAGAGAGGTGTATATGATCGCGTGAATGAGAATTGTCACGCGTTTGAATGTTTTCTCGGGCGCGCGCTGCATTCACAAATAATTCCCCACACACCGTCGTTGGTTGTTCGCGAAATGATCAATCAGCGTCTTTTGTGAGATCCGGCACGTTTGCTATAGAAGATACACACGCATCCATCCAGCATCACTTACATGACATAAATCACATGCTTTCAGATTCTTTTCGATTAATAAAGCGTGTGTGTTCTCTGAGAATCCTCAGAGCGCGAGCGCTTCTTCCTCTCTGCAAATGGCTGTCGGTGTGTGTGTGTGTGATGGAGGGTGAGAGGAGCTCCAGCTGTAAGTGCTTTTACATGAAGAATTGATAGCACTGCAATACACGCACAGCGGCTCATTCATGACTCATATTTACATCTGATCTCAGAGGCTAATAATAGCACGAGCTATGTGTGTTTTCAGGCACAGACATCACTCACTCTCTACACACCGATCTGTGTTTTTGTTGATTTTTAAACGCGCGCATGCTTGATTCTATCTGGTTGCTCTGGTTTTCAAAGGCTGTCACTTATCCAGAATTGTAATGTAACATTTTTCAAATCATATTTGTATTGCACTCTAATTGTTATTATTAAAGTTATGCCTGCAAGCAGGGACCAAGCACAAAAACTATGGAATATGATTCCATCAGGCAAAGCTTTAAATGTCACGATTGCACATGTGAATACACGCCAAAGGGTTGCAGAGATGCAGCCTCAGCTCCTTGTTGGTGTCTTGCCATCAAATATGTTAATGCATTGGCTGAAGATGTGATGAGCGTGATATATTATATCCAGAACGGTCTGATGATGATCTGAGCCAAAGATCCAGTGAACACTTGAGGAGGTGCACTGGCTGTGTTGAAATCACTCCATATGTAGTGCACGATTTGAAGGGACAGCCATTTTGTAGTGGTAGACGTTATTGAATGCACTCATTCAATCCCATAATGCACCACAATACCAAGTGTACAGCCGATGCACACTCAACCGCCAGGGAATACCCATAATGCAGTGTGTTGGTCACGCCAAATTAATTCTTGGTTTCGCCAGAAGATGGTGTCCACAGCCGAATCACTTTTTAACCACATACTTTTTATTTTATTAATAAAAAGTGATGCAAAAGTTGGCAACCCTTCCGGGACGCCCAGTGTCCGATGGACTACATTAGTGATTTTGGACACAGCCACCGTCAATGAATTTCAAAATGATGGACATGCATTGGCATAGCTTTGAAGATTTGGCGTACTTATGCATTCTATGCTGTTTTGTAGTGTGTGTTCACAATGAAATTTCCAAAAAGAAAAAGTGCACTTTAAATACCCACATGACGCACTTAATTAACTGAGAAACGAAGTGTGTAATGTTGGAAACTTCATGCACTCGAGTCGCAGCTTTCCTTATATAGCGGAAGGGGTGGGAATATTGGACAATGACAAAATAACCTTATCAATTCATATTCATATTCAATTCATACACAAGATGGTTAAGTACATAGTGCAGTAGTGTATAGTGCATCATTTGAGACACAACTTTAGTGTTCCAGAATAGATAGAAAGAAATGGCAACCAAGAAATCGGATATCCACCTGTTTTTAATTCTCAAAGAGTAGCCTAATAGACATGTTCTTCAGAATATCATGCATTAATGCATAGGTGTGGTTCTTTTAGTGCAATTTATAATATTCAAAGGGGTCATGAACTGCATTGTTCTGTTTTATGATGTTTCCTGTGGTACACTTATAATGTTAGTATGATTTTTACATCAAAAATTGTCATAATTTAGAAATAAAAGGCATTTTTCCTACCCTGATTTTAGCCTCTGTTTGAAGGGGCGTGTCTGCTGTGAGACTCAGTGTAAACGCCCACTGCTATTATTGGCTGCTGTGAGGCTTCAGTGTAAACGCCCACTGCTGTGATTGGCCGCTGTGAGACTGTGTAAACGCTCACTGCTGTGATTGGCTGCTATGAGACTCAGTGTAAACGCCCACTGCTGTGATTGGCTGCTGTGAGACTTCAGTGTAAACGCCCATTGCTGTTATTGGCTGCTGTGAGAGTTCAGTGTAAATGCCCACTGCTGTGATTGGCTGCTGTGAGACTCCAGTGTAAAGCCAAACTGCTGTGATTGGCTGCTGTGAGATTTCAGTGTAAATGGCCACTACTCTGATTGGCTGCTGTGAGGCTTCAGTGTAAACGCCCACTGTTGTGATTGGCTGCTGTGAGACTTCAGTGTAAACGCCCATTGCTGTTATTGGCTGCTGTGAGAGTTCAGTGTAAACGCCCACTGCTGTGATTGGCTGCTATGAGGCTTCAGTGTAAACGCCCACTGCTGTGACTGGCTGCTGTGAGACTTCAGTGTAAATGGCCACTACTCTGATTGGCTGCTGTGAGACTTCAGTGTAAACGCCCACTGCTGTGATTGGCTGCTGTGAGGCTTCAGTGTAAACACCCACTACTCTGATTGGCTGCTGTGAGATTTCAGTGTAAATGCCCACTGCTGTGATTGGCTGCTGTGAGACTTCAGTGTAAACGCCCACTGCTGTGACTGGCTGCTGTGAGATTTCAGTGTAAATGCCCACTGCTGTGTTTGGCTGCTGTGACACTTCAGTGTAAACGCCCACTGCTGTGATTGGCTGCTGTGAGATTTCAGTGTAAACGCCCACTACTCTGATTGGCTGCTGTGAGATTTCAGTGTAAATGCCCACTGCTGTGATTGGCTGCTGTGAGACTTCAGTGTAAACGCCCACTGCTGTGATTGGCTGCTGTGAGACTTCAGTGTAAATGCCCACTGCTGTGTTTGGCTGCTGTGAGACTTCAGTGTAAACAGCTATATGCATATGAAATAGCTAGTATTATGTTTTTTAAACATATTTTTTTACTATTTCAGCTCTCAAGGTTAACTAATCGTGAAAAGTGTTTATTAGCATTATATTTAGATCTATAGCATTATATTTAGATCTATGGCATTAAAATTTAGATCTATGGCATTATATTCAGATGGTGGCATGAAAGGTTGTAGTGATGATCATTGTAGCCGATCACAGACATGTTGAGCGCATGAATGCAGGATCTCGTCGTTGCAACTCGATTTGTGCACACTAACGAATGCTTTCATCATAACTAACAGTGCAAACACAATGTAAATAAGAGATTTGTTGATTATAACGGGAGTTTTGGCGCGAGTCCAGAACTCAGTCACTGATAAACTCACGCTGTTTGATTGACAGCTCCAGCGATTGTTCTTTGATCGCTCTATATATAATCACAGTTTAAATAACAGATTATTTTCATCCTACTAAGAGAAACAATGTGAAGTTGAGCGTTTAGTCACTGGTTTGATTTACTGACACACAGACAAAGAACATCCGACTGTACATGAATCATATCAGAAATCACTGGTCTCAGATCAGGCATTAGAATTAACACGGTTACTTACACGTTGTGGCATTATTATCGAGTCCATATCGTAAAAGTCTGTTTCCAAAGCCTGTGCCGAAATTGCGACTGATTTCCCAAAGAATCCACAGTAAAATGTAGCGAATACAAATAAATAATGCTCAACTGAGACATTCACATTGTTGAAAATAAATAAGCACATTCCTAGCATTAGGATCCTTTGGAAGGTAATGTTATTTTTAGTCCAGTGATCCTGTATCGCTCTTCTCTCCTCATCATCTCACTAACACTCCAGTGGGCGGGGCCAAAGTTGTGATGATGAAGTAGGCGTTGATCTTCTTCTGCAGAGGCGGTCTTTCACCATCTATTATAGGCTCATTCACAACGAGTCGTTCTCTGGGCTTGGTTACAATAAAAGCTGTTTTTGGACTAACAAGGAAGTTTTCGGTCCTGAAACTTACAGGATATTCGTATAGTACCTCTTATATGTCAAAAGTTCAAAGAAAATGTGATTTCTCAGTTCATGACCCCTTTAAGGTTTGTATATGAGCCTGCGTTTAAAAGGCTTTTTTACATGCTATGCGCTGTGTACAGAGACACATGAGAAGTGGCGTGGAGTGTGAAAATGCAAGCTCCTGATATGGTAAATTAAATAACATCTATTATATACCTAGTTCAGTCATGAAACTCTAGATGGCGCAGTTGACTAGCATGACCACATGGCACAAGCTGATTGGCCTCTGCTGATCCTGCAGCCAATGAGATTGCTTGCTCAGTATTTAAGCAGTCTGGTTCAGTGTTTCCTGCAGCGCTATCAGAGTTCCTCTGAACCCCTCCACCTCCCCAGCTCCACCTGTCTAGATCTGATACAGGATTCATGTCTGTCTATTCATGCAGCAGCAGATCTTACATGCTCTTTTCCGGACTCCGTTCTTCCCCCTATCGCATATCAGTTTGCAGCGGTCTTTGTAAATTGAATGTGTCTGGTTTCCGCTCTCATCCGTCTCCAGTTATTTTTAGCTGTACACACCGGCTCGTTATGCTGCTTGATATTGCAAACTGGTGTTTCTTACTATATTATTTGAATGTATTGTCGTAATTATAAAGCACACATAGTTTTACTGTTAACTGCACTTTGTTATTCTATTTCCCTGCAGTGCTAATGAATCAGAAGTCTCACACATTCACAGAAAATAGCTCACTTCCGCAGTGCAATATAAGGTAGATAGGGAACCTTGGAGCAGTGTTATATTATACTACAGTTCAGCACAGCACACTCCACTTCATGTGTGCATTATTGTTCACCACATGCTTTTTCCTGTAAGCCTACCCATAAACTCTGTCTTTAAGTTAAGGTTCAACACCCATCATACATGAGAATTGGGTCACTCGCTGGTTGAGAAGCTACAAAACGATTGTTTTCTAGAAATGCGGGAGGCTGAAGTGCATCTGACAGAGACGGCAGCTTAAGCTGTGTGAGAGGAAACCGAAGCGCGATAAGTGTTTGTGCAAGGATAATGGATGGAAACACCAGACATTTAGTCGTTCAGCAGACGCTTTTATCCAAAGCAACTTACAAATCAGGAACATCATAAGCAATTTATCCTGAGAGCATTAAAGTTTCAAGAGTAAGAGTAAGAGTACACAAGCTAAAGAAGACGTAACATACAGTGCACAATAATAAAACAATTGTATACGTTTGACCAGAGGTGTAGGAACGATCTTAAAATTGGGGGGAACATGTTTTAAAATCACATTAGCCTCTCTATGCTTTTTAAAGAATAGCTGTACATTCATATGGGATATCATTTGATAACCATAACAACTGAATATTTAAGAAAAAATCTGTCAATCAAGTCATTTTTTTAACAGTTCACAATTAGACCCGTAACATACAGTGGGGAGAACAAGTATTTGATACACTGCCGATTTTGCAGGTTTGCCCACTTACAAAGCATGTAAAAGTCTGTAATTTTTATCATAGGTACTCTTCAACTGTGAGAGACGGAATCTAAAACAAAAATCCAGAAAATCACATTGTATGATTTTTAAGTAATTAATTTGCATTTTATTGCATGACATAAGTATTTGATACATCAGAAAAGCAGAACTTAATATTTGGTACAGAAACCTTTGTTTGCAATTACAGAGATCATACGTTTCCTGTAGTTCTTGACCAGGTTTGCACACACTGCAGCAGGGATTTTGGCCCACTCCTCCATACAGACCTTCTCCAGATCCTTCAGGTTTCGGGGCTGTCGCTGGGCAATACGGACTTTCAGCTCCCTCCAAAGATTTTCTATTGGGTTCAGGTCTGGAGACTGGCTAGGCCACTCCAGGACCTTGAGATGCTTCTTACGGAGCCACTCCTTAGTTGCCCTGGCTGTGTGTTTCGGGTCGTTGTCATGCTGGAAGACCCAGCCACGACCCATCTTCAATGCTCTTACTGAGGGAAGGAGGTTGTTGGCCAAGATCTCGCGATACATGGCCCCATCCATCCTCCCCTCAATACGGTGCAGTCGTCCTGTCCCCTTTGCAGAAAAGCATCCCCAAAGAATGATGTTTCCACCTCCATGCTTCACGGTTGGGATGGTGTTCTTGGGGTTGTACTCATCCTTCTTCTTCCTCCAAACACGGCGAGTGGAGTTTAGACCAAAAAGCTCTATTTTTGTCTCATCAGACCACATGACCTTCTCCCATTCCTCCTCTGGATCATCCAGATGGTCATTGGCAAACTTCAGACGGGCCTGGACATGCGCTGGCTTGAGCAGGGGGACCTTGCGTGCGCTGCAGGATTTTAACCCATGACGGCGTAGTGTGTTACTAATGGTTTTCTTTGAGACTGTGGTCCCAGCTCTCTTCAGGTCATTGACCAGGTCCTGCCGTGTAGTTCTGGGCTGATCCCTCACCTTCCTCATGATCATTAATGCCCCACGAGGTGAGATCTTGCATGGTGCCCCAGACCGAGGGAGATTGACCGTCATCTTGAACTTCTTCCATTTTCTAATAATTGCTCCAACAGGTGTTGCCTTCTCACCAAGCTGCTTGCCTATTGTCCTGTAGCCCATCCCAGCCTTGTGCAGGTCTACAATTTTATCCCTGATGTCCTTACACAGCTCTCTGGTCTTGGCCATTGTGGAGAGGTTGGAGTCTGTTTGATTGAGTGTGTGGACAGGTGTCTTTTATACAGGTAACGAGTTCAAACAGGTGCAGTTAATACAGGTAATGAGTGGAGAACAGGAGGGCTTCTTAAACAGGTCTGTGAGAGCCAGAATTCTTACTGGTTGGTAGGTGATCAAATACTTATGACATGCAATAAAATGCAAATTAATTATTTAAAAATCATACAATGTGATTTTCTGGATTTTTGTTTTAGATTCCGTCTCTCACAGTTGAAGAGTACCTATGATAAAAATTACAGACCTCTACATGCTTTGTAAGTGGGCAAACGTGCAAAATTGGCAGTGTATCAAATACTTGTTCTCCCCACTGTACATTAAGAAAACAAATAAGGTGAATTTTGGATGGCCGGTAGCCGCATCAGGTAAAACGCTTTTTTCCTCAGCGCATAACATACATTTTATTATACATTTGCTTCTATACAGAAAAAAAAACAATGTGCACACAACTAAATAAAAGAACAAGATTCAGAGCGAGAAAAACATGATCCAATAGGGTCCAATTCTCACTATTAACTAGTTGCGTATTGTCATGCATATTACTAGGATATTGGTTTGTTAGTACTTAAAAAGAACACATTAAAGCATGACCATATTCTACTAATTACTGCTTATTAATAGTTAGTATGGTAGTTTTAGGTATTGGGTTGGATTAAGGGCTGTAGAATATGGTATTACACATTGTTTTTGTTCTTTGATGAAATGTTTTTGATGACTTTTTGTCATCAAATGTCCTAGTTTACTGTAATATTACACACACTATTTACTCAAAAAAATGGTACTTGTCATTTTGCTTGTTTGCTTGGTATATCTAAGCGATTGTGAGGGCATGGCATTATATAATGTTGCTGAACACGCCAATTTTGATTGTGTTTATATGATAAGTTTGCACATAGATTTAGGTTGTGTCTGAAATCACCCTCTATACCCGACAGCCATCTGTAGTGGTGTCCGAAACCACAGTGGACGTTATTGAGTGCACTCATTCAATCCCATAATGCACCGCAATAATACCCATAATGCACTGTGAGGGTCATGTTGAATGAATTCCCGTGTCTGATCAGAAGATGGCGCCGCAGCTGAATCATCCATCCGTCCATTTTCTGGCTAGAGCATATTATCATACAGGTATAAATTCATTTTGACTTGATTATTAAATTGTTTAATTAAGGTTTACACATGATAAATGTTTTCATCACTACTGGAGCTGCCAGTTTGCTAAGTTTCAAATGATTATTAATCAGCACAAACTATGGAAAAGCGGCACTCAGTGTCCGAAATCAGTCGCACATCCACATTGGTTGTCATAAGTGTACTCCACACTACTCACACTACATACTTCGCATATCTGATATGATTTTCACAGGCTTGGACTGTACAGTAACCAAATCTGAAGTCTTGGGAAACGTTACTTTTAAAACTAACTGATTACAATATTGCGTTATTGTAAAAATGAAGTCACTTTTTATGGATGGTGTGTTCCTCTTATTGCTTTTTAAAATATGAAGGAATACTTCAGTGGAATCCACTCAGTGGCAGCAGTGCAAAATGTTTGGGTGACTAATACACTCATGCTCGTGAATCCTGTCTTTATAACCAACAATGTGTAGACATGGTGTAAATAAGAGATTATGCAGTGTAGTGAGCTTTTTTAATAATAACAGGTTTTGGCTCACGCTGAACTGAAGTGATTGACAGCTTCCGCTCTCTGCTCAGTTGTATTTTTCCTGCTGTTGAAAGGATCAATGGCCATGAATATTGCAAAGTTTCACATGACAGATATAGGCTATGATTTTGGATGCATTACTGTCAAACACTTGGAGAAAAAAAAATAGAAAAGGGAAAAAAGCAAGCCAGCATAATGCTATATTGGTCTGTAAGAGACGGAGAGAGCCACAGCCAGCTGAGCTAAAGTAAAACATTACTTTACATAATTAGTTACTTTTTTTATAGAAGCAAAGCAGTACCTTTAAAGTAATGTTCCCAAACACAGCTGAAAAGCATGACACTTGCACATGCTCACACTCCAGAACCACAATACCAATCACACTCAAACGGCCTGAAGAACTTCTGACCTGATCAAATTAGACCTGGGTCCGACCGCGATTATTTTTAACCCGACTGGACTCAAATGTGAAAGAAAGTGACATCTGCACAGCCTGCAGTGACTTTTTAACCACGTACGACACAGACAAAAACAAGAGACGCAAATAAGCAGGTGTACATTTTTATCTTGCTGCCTTGTTTGTAAAATTCATTTTCCAATCCTTAGGTTACATTAGCAACATGTTGTCAGATAATGTGTACTTTCTGAGTCAAAAATGTTTTGGATTTTCACACTTATTTTTTGAGGAGAAACATGAAAATATATGGTCATGTTTTAAGGTCTGTTATTTTTATTTAGTCGGTTAGTTTGGCGTCAGCTGCATTTAGATGTTTTCTGTAATCAATATCTGGCAACCAGTAGAAGTAGCGATTCTTTTTCCATCTCATCCCACACTGCTGCATCCCAATTCGCCTACTTATACTTTGCCCTAAAACTATGTACTGTTTTTGTGAAGAAAAAGCACATACTTTTGAGTGTGTATCAGAAGAGTAGGCAAGCTTTGGGTCAAACTACTGCCCTGTCAATCATCTTATCACAGTTAAATTCCTCCACATACAATTTAATTCAATTTCCTACCGTATCGGAGAGAAATGCAGCAGCGCTTTGATCTGCCAGTCGTGGGTCTTTCATGTGTTTGGAGTTTGAATAATGATGCTTAAAAGTGAATGACCAAACGTATCATTACAAAAGTTCACAATGCTGTTGCAGATTAAATATAATGTGGATAACACTGAATAAATATCTTTTCTTCAGGTTAGATACTGATTATTAATCATTCAAACCCCTTTATCTAAATCTCTCTACTTAACCGCCAGACTTGTAGTTTTTTTACACTTTTTATTCACGTTTGTAGTTCTAATCGAATCCTCGTCCAACTCGCAATGGGTTGTGGGTAATATTAGCCGTTAGAGTGTGCACAGATCTGCACTTCGGATTCTTACCGGAAAAAGTAGACCATCCGGGTATCTTTGGAATACTCATACTACGATTTGAGATAGTATGTGAATTGGGATGTAGCCTTGGTTATCCCTTGTTTTCCCACCCATCCACTTCAGTGCATGTTCTCTTAACTTTAACATGCTGCATCTTTTCTGAATGTAATGAAGTTGGCTTTCTGCACTCTCCAAAGTAATGGATCAAAAGGAACGACTGCCAATTGGTAATAGGAAAAATAAAGAGGCTTGAAGAGCATGCAACCCTTCTACACTACCTGACTGTTCTTTAGACATAAAACAGAGACATCATTCTTCCACTCCATAGTCAATGCTTCCATTTCCATCCTGCTTTAAGACAACACCAGAAGTCAACAACAACCCCCTTTAATGCAAGAAACTATCAGTCAAGTTCATTTGTATTCTGAAACCTTTCTTACAATTAATAAATGTCTTGACATATCAATCTGTCATCCACTTCCAAGTCTGACGATCGCAAGTCAAGTTTTTATAGTGCTTCCAAGTCCACTAGTCCCAAGTCCAAAGTCTCCAGCCATCATGGCCGCCACACCAGAGTCTCCAGCCGTCATGGCCGCCACACCAGAGTCTCCAGCCGTCATGGCCACCATGCCAAAGTCTCCAGCCATCATGGCCACCACACCAAAGTCTCCAGCCATCATGGCCACCACACCAAAGTTTCCAGCCGTCATGGCCACCACACCAAAGTCTCCAGCCATCATGGCCACCACACCAAAGTCTCCAGCCATCATGGCCACCACACCAAAGTTTCCAGCCGTCATGGCCACCACACCAAAGTCTCCAGCCGTCATGACCGCCACACCAAAGTCTCCAGCCATCATGGCCCTCCACACCAGAGTCTCCAGCCATCATGGCCCTCCACACCAGAGTCTCCAGCCGTCATGGATGCTGCACCTCAAGCTACTAAGCCGGTCCCTTCTCTGCTGTGGTGGTCTTCTGCTCCACCATAGGGATCATCAGTCCTGTCTACTCTGCTGTAGTGGTCATCTGCTCCACCGTGGTGATCTTCAGCTCTGCTGAGATGGTCTTCAGTCCCAACAGCTCCACCCTGGCCACCTGCTCTGCCAGCTTAGCCCTGGATTTCATGTATTTTCATGCATCATATGATTTTATCCAGTCTAGAACATTTTTCTGGTTATTCAATGCTCAGTTGGCTGGCTTTCCAGCATAGTGAACAATAAAAAGGGTCAATATCACAGCACTGGTCTCAGTTCTGTATCTGCCTCATAATAATTAAGGCTTTGAGGTTGTTCTGGAGGACTGATCTGTTGAGACCAGCACAACCATCAAGAAAGGGCTGAAACACACACACACAGCTAAACCAAAACCACACACAAAGGCACTTTAGAAACAAACTATTTTACTTTTCTGCTTTTCTTTTCTTCTTCTCTAGCCTCTGTACCATAACCTTTGTTACTGTGGTACTGTGAATATTGTTGGTACCTGTATGATAAATTGCTTGTGGTGTCCACTATATGTACACTGGCTTGGATAGAAGTGTCTGTTAAATGATTCAATGTTAGTGTAATGTAAATTAATAACTGAGCTGAATTTTTTACTCAATGATATCAGGCTACTTAAATGCTGATATGTTAAGAGCCGGCTTGTTAAAAAGGTGCACAAGATTAATCAGATGTTCTCATTCTCTCCTTCTCTTTTTGCTTCATTTAGGCTGGCCGGAGGGGGAGGCCCACCATCAAGCCCAAAACTAGGCTATGGAACTGCTGGCGATCGAGGGTCAGGCGGTGACTTTGGCATGCAAGCAAGTGGGAACCCATACAAAAAGGCAACCCATGATGGACCTAGACATTCCCAGACCACTTCTACACATCAGTCTCAAATTCAAGCTTCGTCAGGGGGCATGGGACCCAACCAAAGCCCTGGACAGCACGCCTCCAGACGCAACCTCCAGGTGGACTTCAGCAGCAGCAGCAGCAGCAGCAGCGGTGGTGGCGGACGAACAGGCCGCTCACCGTCAGTGTCTCCTGATAGAGCTAGTGCGCCAACTTCGCCATACTCCGTACCCCAGATAGCACCAATGCCTAGCAGTAAACTCTGTCCGGTCTGCAATACTACAGAGTTGACAAATGTTGATGGGTCGCCAAATTTCAACAAGTGTACACAGTGCCACACTACAGCGTGCAACCAGTGCGGCTTCAACCCCAACCCACACCTTATAGGGGTAAGACTTCTGAATAAATGGGATTCCTGCTACATAATGGTTTTATTCTTATTGATTATGTGTTAGATTTTGATGATTATCTTCTAATAGTCTTTTAGTTTTTGCATGTGTGTCTTCTGTGACACCCTTCTTTATTCTGTTTTTCATTCAAATCATTGCTGGACTGGTCATAGTTTAGTTTAGTTTGGTTAATTTTTGTTATGTGATGCAGGTGGAACCAAATGTTGTATTCTTAAGGTGTAATGAAAGAATACCCAGTCAGTAGTACTTTAAAGCATATGTTTACAAGCATGTATATTGTAATTAGGGGCCAAGCACTGAAAGTGTGTAGCTCTTATTGTAATCGTTACAATCACAATTATGTAATCGTAATCGTGTTCTTCTTCTTCTTCTTCCTCCACTCTGGAAGTCTATGGCAGCCCATATAACCGCTTTATGCTAATGACTTTTAAAACATTAGGACTAGAAACAAAATAATTTTCCTTTGCTCGATTCGATTGCACCCCATGACGTCATTTTCTGTCATGAAAATCTTTCCGCCATTTTGAATTTTCAGAAAAAAACAACTTTTTCAAGCTCCTCCAAGGCCATTGCTCCAATTTTCACGAAAATTTTACCAGATCATCTTCAGACCATGCTGACATAAATGTCAATTCATCAAAGCGTTCTAGAATAACGCACGAAACAATTCAACAGAGCACGACAAAATGGACGTGAGGCTATATCTCCGCAAAACTTTAGCATATTCTGACCAATCTTGCTATGACAACCATGACCTGAGGCTACCTGCACAGTTTCAGCGCAGCGCCACCTAGTGGTCAATGGCTATTTTTTCTTATAACTTCTTAATGGTTTGGACAAAAATCAAACCTGGTCTCTTTAGATTCAGTGTAGCATGCCAAGTCGAACGATACCTAATTTTCAGGCATCGGCCATTTTGAATTTTGTCATAAAATGCTATATTTTACGAACGCATTGGCGTATTGTTACGAAACTCAATATGTGTCTTTGGGACCATGGCCTGAAGGTACTCAAAAAGTGTCGAGACCTTGCGGTAAAAATTTATAATGAAATTTCTAATAATGTTAATAACTTCTAATTAAATTAATGTATTGTAATGAAACTAGTCTTAATTGATTCATTGGGTCATGCCGAGAACAAAGATACCAATTTTGCTATAGTCGGCCGAACTTCTTGTCCGCCATTTTGATTTTCTTTAAAAATCCCTTAGACTGTTTTCACTTAATTTTCACTTAAATCAATTCTTATCATCTTCAGACCATGCCAGCAAAAAGTTATGGATTTCATGTCGATAGACAAAACCGTTTTCTTATTCGCAGCAACAAATTTGATGGCATGATGACTGATGTATTGAGGCTGTATCTCTGCAATGTTTTGGCATATTGACACCACACTGCATGTGTCATTGTCACCTCACTCTGACCACAACACATCAATTTGGTCACAGCGCCACCTATTGGTTGAAAGTGATAAACAATTACATCACATTACTAGTGGTTGTATTTATGATTTTTCAGCTATTTTTTCTGAATCCTAATATGTCTTTAATTGCTCATTGTTGCAGTTGGTCTTACAGAGTGTTTTGGAGCTGTTCTACCAGATCCAGATGCATAGAAAAACAAAAAGCTGACAGGAAAAAGCAAACATTGACAACAATATAATCAGTTATTAAAATTTTGTTGGTTCTCTCTTGTTTTTGCATGTGTTCATAATTTCTTTGTATGCCTGGACAAATATTTTCAACTCAGCTTTTATTTATAAAACACTTTCTAAATTATTACAAACATAATGACGATAAATTATAACAACAATCAAATCACCCATCACATAGCAAATCACTCACATTTCTCAGACCTAATCAAACACCAAATGCCAGACGAAATAAGTAAGTCTTGACTCCAAGCACAACTGCACAATATGCTTACAAAATCTTTATTTGAATAAGGGGTCAAGGGGTCAATTTTCCTAGGTCGGACATCACTTTTGGCCACTACTGTACACTATGTAACCTTTGGTCCTCTAGCGGTTAAAAATAAAACTGCATGCATAATTGTTCTTGTTGTGCTCCTCTACGCATGTAGACAGGGCATTTTATCAGAGTGCATGGACAAATAAATAATTTTAGTTTGTTTGATTTTTACAATCAGTCGTTCCCTGGAGGTTTTGAATGATCCATAATTAATTTTTCTTTAACTTTACCACACCAAATCTGTCCCGACAGCTCTAAAATATAAATAATTACTATAGGTTTATCAAAGTGTATGAAAGGTAAAGTAAAGAAGATTTATTTCACTCTCTAAGTGGCTTAAGCACACTTACATTTCTTGCAAGTCAAAACATATTTCAAACACATTTCTTCAGAAATAACCCATGTCCTTTTAGAGATGAAGGCTATTCCATGTACAACTGTCTTGAACTGGATCTTAGTAGGTCAGAGAGAGAAGTAGACAGTCCAGATGTTCATCATGGTCCAGTAGCAATGTCTGATCTGTGAACAATTCATTCTTTTGAAGTGATTGTTTTTAGTGAACCGGTTGACAAATAACATTAAATGAATATTTCATTTCTGAATTTGACTGATACAGATAATGAGCATTTTAACAAAAGCATATTCTCTATAACCAATTTTTACACTTTTGCAGGAATGTATCAAATAGCGACAAAATAATAAACTGTAGTCCTCACAGATCACTGCTTTTACTTATGATTCTCAAATATATAAAAGAATAACCCAAGTACAGGCTTAACTGTTAGAGTTTTATTGTTTTTTCCCTGTTTCCCTGTGACCCATTTTCCCAACGTGTCTAATTAGTCATCACGTTCACCTGTTCTGTTAATCATCTTGTTAGTTCCCTGTGTATTTATACCCTGTGTTCTCCCTCATTATCGTTGATGTTTGTGTTGTGTGTAGTTTGGATGTCTCCCTATTCCCCTGAGTTTTGTTATTAAAAGACTGTTACCTTGATTCTCCTTCGTCTTTGTGCTGTTTACACACGCAACCCATGACAGAAGAACGGACCAAATTTGCTGGATTTTATTCCCTATGGACCTACCCCGTCCAGCTTCTCTGCCTGGAGCAGGGAGACTGTCTGCTGGAGGAACACACACGGGACTTCCCCCATCTTGCGTGCCAGACGCACTACTTGGAGCGCTCACTCTGTTCATTCTATTACGCCGGCCTGAGCGAGTGGTCCTACAACCCACCCTTGGAGGATGTGTTCCCTATGGTTGCTGAAACATTTTTTTGGACTGTTAGAGGTGTTGATATTATTCCCATTTTTCCAGACCCTGCTGGTTCTGCCCAGCCCTGAACTTCCTGTTTTTCCTCTGGTTCCGTCCAGCCCTGAATCTCCTGTGATCCCTCCAAGCCTCCCTCTCCCAATTTCTCTAACAGCCAGTTCCTCAGCCCTGCCTCCTCTTGTCCCTTTCAGTCCCTCTTCATTTCCTGCACAGAACTGTGAGGATCTGCATTGGTCCTTCAGGCCACCAGCTCTGCCTAGTCCAGAGGATCCCCTGGCTCCGCCTCCAACCTCTGAACCCAACCCTCCACCGCAGCCTGTCAGCGCATCGGCTCCTCCCTCCCTCGGCTGCACCTGAAACCTTCAGCCTTACGACTCCACCGGGCTCCCTGGTCCCACAGGCTGCGCCTTGGTCAGGCATCGTCCTGCCTGCACCATTGGTTCCGTTTGGCTCCGCCTTCCGCCTTTTCGTTCTCAGTCCAACCGGTTGCGCCTCAGTCTTCAGGTTCCCGTGTGCCACCTCGGATGCTCATTGCCGCTCCTCCACCTCGGTCTCCAGTGCCAGCGATGTCGCGTGGGCTTTTCGGCGTGTCAGCTCCACCTGGGTCTTCATCTCCAGTGGTGTCTCCATTGGCCGTCCCCAGGTTGGTGCCTGTCAAGTCTCCACCATGGCTCTTCCCGCCTTCGACTCCACCCTGGGACCTTGTCATGGCTGGTCTCTGGACCAACATCTGGCTCCTGCTCCGGGCTCCCCCTTGGGTTCCTCCTCTGATTTACTCTTTACAGTGGGAGGTCGCGCCTTCCGGGAGGAGGAGCTTCTATTAGCGTTTGAGGTTTCACTTTATTTTGATGGTCCCTTTAACACATTCTGTTGACTATAAGTAACGTTGCACCTACATGTCTACTAACTCTCTGTAGAGTGTTAGTAGAGTATTAGTAGACTGGTAGGGTTACAATAATTTAACATGTAGTTGCAAAGTTACTTATAGTCAGTAGAATGTCTGTTGGAGGACCATCACAATAAAGAGTAAGCAGATATTAAGCAGACAGTCCACTAATGCTCTAATGAGAGTTAGTTGACGTGTATTTGAAAAGTTACTTTCAACAGAATGTTCAAAAGGGACATCAAAATAAAGTATTTCATTGTGTTTGGATCCTGATCGATTGCTCCTGTCTGCCTCCTGTTTGTCCTGCTGACTGCTGTGCTCGCGTGTGCTTTGCTTGCTTTTGAATCTTTATTTGATATCATTCCCTGTTGTTTAAACTGCTAAATATAATTTACCCATCACCATATATTGTCTAATATTGCCTACCACATTAAATCTGACACCGCTAGCTTTTAATCTAAATCACTATCACGCATTAGCATTTCGCTAGCCTGTTAGCTTGCCATCTCTGCACTCGGGTCTCTTGTTCTAGTTAAACTCGGGTCTCGAGTTCATTAAACAACTGTGGTGAGTTGGATTAGTAAATAGACTCCATCAAACAACTGTGGTAAATTGGATTAATCAACAAATACGGTAAGCCATGTCTTCTCCTGTCATTGTCACTTGCACTGCATGTTTCATGTTTAGTATATCTTTCTCCGTTGGCGAACAGGGCTTCACATGTGATAAATGTAAGGAGATAGTCAGGCTGACGGAAAAGATTTCAGAATTAGAGACACGCATCCAGACTTTATTTGAGAGTAGTGAGAATGTAACAGCTTTAGACACTGCTTTGGATGCGAATAGCTTAGTGAACTCTGTACATTGTTCGGTTCCGGCTGTAGAGTCCGTGCAGCAGGGCAACTGGGTGACGGTGAGACGGCATAGTCGCGGATCAAAAAACCACTCTTCCGTTCCGATTAGAACATCAAACAGGTTCTCCCTGCTCAGTGATGCACCCACTGAGAATCCTGTTGAAAGTGCCCTAGTTATTGGCGATTCTATTACACGGAACGTGAAAATAGAGACACCAGCCACCATAGTCACATGTTTACTGGGAGCCAGAGCGCCTGACATCAAAGCAAATTTAAAAGTGCTGGCTAATGCTAATCGTAAATTCTCTAAGATTATTATTCACGTCGGCACAAATGATGTTCGACTTCGCCAGTCGGAGATCACCAAAATTAACATTAAAGAGGTGTGTAAACTCGGAAGTACGATAGCAGATGACGTTTTTTTGCTCTGGTGCCCTCCCCGTTAGGAGTGATGAGATACTTAGCAGACTATCATCACTCAATGGCTGGTTGCCTAAGTGGTGTCCGCAAAATAACATAGGGTTCATAGACAATTGGAAAAGCTTTTGGGGCAGACCTGACCTGTTGAAAAAAGATGGTATTCATCCTTCCTGGGATGGTGCCACTCTTCTCTCTAGTAATTTGGCACATAGTCTTAGAGCTAAACCTTGACTAACTGGGGCCCAGGTCAGGAAGCAGACGGACTGGCTTACCCAACCGCCTGCTAGCTGTCTCACGTCACAGAAGTCAGATAAATCCCAGCACATAGAGACTCTTTCACCTAGATATTATCACATAGAGACTGTGTCTGTTCCACGAATTAGTAAATACAAAAAAACCATCAAAACCATTCAACGGTAAAAATTTAATTGATGTCCAACAAATAAACAACAGATATAATACAGATGATCAAATGATAAAGCTCGGGCTGCTGAATATTCGATCCCTTTTCTCAAAAGTGCTTATTGTTAATGATATGATTACAGATCATAACCTAGATGTGCTGTGTTTGACAGAAACCTGGCTAAAACCTGACGATTACATTACTTTAAATGAGTCCACCCCCCAAGATTATTGTTATAAACACGAGCCGCGTCTGAAAGGTAAAGGGGGAGGTGTTGCTGTAATTTATAATAATATCTTCGGTATTACTCAGAAGTCTAGTTTCAAATATAATTCCTTTGAAGTTTTGGTGCTTTATGTAACGTTATGTAGTGAAATTGATAAATCCCGTTTGACATTTGTGCTGGCTACTGTATACAGGCCACCAGGGCACCATACAGACTTTACCAGAGAATTTGCTGATTTTCTATCAGAGTTAGTACTGGCTGCAGATAAAGTCCTAATTGTTGGTGATTTTAATATCCATGTAGACAATGAAAAAGACGCATTGGGATTGGCATTTAGAGACATTCTAAACTCTATTGGAGTAAGGCAACACGTGTCAGGACCCACTCATCGCCGTAATCATACGTTAGACCTAATACTGTCACATGGAATAAATGTTGATACCATTGAAATTCTGCAGCAGAGCGATGACATCTCAGATCATTACCTAGTATCACGTACACTTAATTTAGCAAAGGCTGCAAAGCCGTCCCCTCGCTTCAAATATGGCAGGACTATCACTGCTGCGACTAAAGATTTCTTTGTAAATAATCTTCCTCATCAGTTTCATCTCCTTAGCATCCCAGATAGCCTAGAGGAACTCGATGTTGCAACAGAAACTATTGACTCTCTCTTTTCCAGCACTTTAGACACAGTTGCTCCCCGGCGCTTAAAGAAGATTAAAGAAAATAGTCCAACGCCATGGTACAACGAGCACACCCGGGCCCTTAAAACAGCAGCCAGAAAAATGGAGCGCAGCTGGAAGAAAACAAAGCTAGAAGTTTTTCGCATTTCGTGGAAAGAGAGCATGATTGCATACAGAAAGGCCCTAAAAACTGCTAGATCTGCTTATTGCTCGACTCTCTTAGAAGAAAACAAACACAACCCTAGGTATTTATTCGATACAGTGGCTAAATTAACCAAAGATAAAGCTTCACCTTCTGATGTTTGTAAACAGCACAGCAGTAATGACTTTATGAACTTCTTTACTTGTAAGATTGATAATATTAGGAAAAAATTATAACCATGCAGCCGTCTACTACAGTATCACATCAGACAGTGCATTGTAGTGTCACTGAGGAAAAATTACATTCATTCACTGCTATAGGAGAAGAAGAATTGGCTAAACTCGTTAAATCATCAAAATCAACAACATGTATGCTCGACCCCATACCGACTAAACTACTAAAAGAGATGCTTCCAGAGGTCATAGATCCTCTCCTTAATATCATTAATTCATCCTTGACATTAGGATATGTACCGAAAACTTTTAAGTTGGCTATTATTAAACCACTTATTAAAAAACCGCAACTTGATCCTACAGAATTAGTCAATTACAGGCCAATCTCAAATCTACCCTTTCTGTCAAAAATACTAGAAAAGGCAGTGTCCTCACAATTATGCTCCTTTTTAGAAAGAAATGGTATCTGTGAGGATTTCCAGTCAGGATTCAGACCGTATCATAGTACTGAGACTGCTCTCATTAGAGTTACAAATGATTTACTCTTATCATCCGATTGTGGTTGTATCTCTCTGTTAGTGTTACTCGATCTTAGCGCTGCATTCGATACTATCGACCACAACATTCTTTTGAATAGACTCGAAAATTATGTTGGCATTAGTGGAATTGCATTGGCATGGTTTAAATCATACTTATCTGACCGTTATCAGTTTGTAGCAGTAAATGAAGAGATGTCACACCGAACACAAGTTCAGTATGGAGTACCGCAGGGCTCAGTGCTAGGACCGTTGCTTTTCACCCTGTACATGCTACCACTGGGAGATATTATTAGGAAGCATGGCGTTAATTTTCATTGTTATGCTGACGATACTCAGTTCTATATTTCTTCACGCCCTGACGAAACTTACCAATTCACAAGATTAACAGAATGTATAGCTGATATAAAAAATTGGATGACTAGTAATTTCCTGCAACTTAATTCAGAAAAAAATGAATTTTTAATCATTGGACAAAAAAACTCCACAAGTAGTAACCTAGAATACTGTCTAACACTCGATGGCTGCTCTGTCAAGTCCTCGTCGTCAGTTAGGAACCTGGGTGTGCTCTTTGATACCAA
The DNA here is from genome assembly GCA_039654105.1 of Coreius guichenoti. Taxonomy (NCBI): domain Eukaryota; kingdom Metazoa; phylum Chordata; class Actinopteri; order Cypriniformes; family Gobionidae; genus Coreius; species Coreius guichenoti. Next base: position 859,875 of record CM077186.1, on the reverse strand, counting down.
TCTTTCATTTGAAAGCCACGTTTCTAGCATCTGTAAAACTGCATTCTACCATCTTAAAAATATATCTAAATTACGGCACATGCTTCAATGATGTACTCGTTACATCATAAGAAGAATGGCATCTACGCTAATGTTAGTCTCTCTGTTTATCCCGAGGTTTACTGCAGTCGGCCAGATCCGGGCCGTATCCAGACCAGATGGTGGACCTTAGCCTGGACATGACGACCATATCCCTGAAGTGTCTGTAGAGACAATAGTGTCAATTAAACTCCTCCCTGTAAATGCCGCATCAACACGACATCCTCATTAAACCCGTCCCCGGCGTGACGACTCCAATCTTTCGAATAATCCTACGAATATCTATTGATCTAATATGACTTCTGACCTGTAATGTTGCCAGAATCATAATCATACACTATTTGTTCGTCGGCCAGAGGAGAACTGGCACCCCGACTGAGCCTGGTTTCTCCCAAGGTTTTTTTCTCCATTCTGGCCCTGAAGGAGTTTTGGTTCCTTGCCACCGTCGCCTTTGGCTTTTGGCTTGCTCAGTTGGGGACACTTAAATTTCAACTATATTACTGATCTGCCCGCATTGACACTATATGATAATTGAAATGAGCTGATGACATCACTGTTTTCACCAGAGCGGCTGCACAGCCGAATCAAATTCCGTTGCATTATTTTCCTGTTACCACTGTGAAGCTGCTTTGAAACAATTGCCATTGTAAAAAGCGCTATATAAATAAAGGTGATTTGATTTGATTTGTTTTCCTGAGAAAGTGTTCCTCGGTTTTCCCAACGTGTCTAATTAGTCATCACATTCACTTGTTCTGTTAATCATCTTGTTAGTTCCCTGTGTATTTATACCCTGTGTTCTCCCTCATTCTCTGTCCATTCTCGTTGACGTTGTTGTGTGTAGTTTGGATATCTCCCTATAGACCCATTTGGAGCACAGTTACGTCACTTGCAGCTGCGCGCGCATAGTGGCTGCAGAAAAATAGCGTAACAAGTGGAGGAAAATGGGCAAAATCCACAGAATAAGAGAAAAATGTTTTGTTTTTGCTTTGTGTCAGAATCGGAATGCAAAAAATCTTCATTTTTATAGAATTCCGTCATTGAAGACGTTTATGTTACACGTCAAAAAGACTGGACTGATGAAACCTGCAATGATTAGTCTACTATTAAAACATGAATTTGATGTAAACAGTGAGTCTACATAATATTCACATATGCAGCTCATAGGGGACATACATAGCAGTTCCAGCATGAAATAATATTTAAACCTATAACATTTTACATAGATAACTTTTAAACATAGCCTATAACATTTTTATCTCACAATTCTTGACTCTTTTTCTTGCATTTGCGTGTTTATATCTCCCAGTTCTGACTTTATAACTCGCAATTGTGAGTTTATATCACAATTCTGAGGGGAAAAGAGTCAGAATTGCGGGATATAAACTCGCAATTCTGAGGAAAAAAGACAGAATAACGAGTATATCTCACAATTCTGTTTATCCTTCTAAGAATTGTGAGATATAAACTCGGATTTGCCAGAAAAAAAGTCAAAATTGTGAGATATATACTCGAAATTAACTTTCTTTTTATTCCGTGGCTTCCACAGATTGCTACAGCAGAACTGCCATTTTCTGCCCACAAAAAAACGTCATCGCTGTTTGCAAACACAAAATAGGTCTATACACTTGGAGTGTTTATCAGGTAATTATATATCTCTGGCCACTGGATGCTTGGCCATTTTGTTTCATCGTTTAACCATTGACAAGGTGCTTATGGCAAACGGATCTGTAAGACGTATCCCACTCACTAACGTCAATTTCGTTGAATAACAGTGCTTATCGCTGGGTGACAAGCTGTTGTAATATGCGGAGAACATTTTGAAAATAACATCTAATCAATATAAACTATAATCTTATTAAATCTAACTATATTGTATACCGTATCCGTGTAATTCTCTAGCTGAGGCGATCTGGTTTTCTGCAGCCATGATGTGCGTGCATCCCGAATGTTTACAAACCTATAATTAGCCTATTCTCCTGAGTTTTGTCATTAAAAGACTGTTACCTTGATTCTCCTTCATCTTTACACACGCAACCTTCTGACATTAGTGTACTTGATCCACCTCTAACACAGACAAATTTGAAAAGGGTAGAAAGTGCAAAAGAACTTAAATATTAGGTGGTAAATGGTTAGAAAAGACTGCTATAGATGGATGAATCTATATGATTGAGGTGTTGAGCTGTTTGATCATAAAGTCAGTGAGAAGTGCCCTGCAAGTCAGTCACACCTTTGGGAAGTGCAGCAGAAATGATATGAAACCTCATGAGATGAAACGTCTGCACAGTGAGAAGGTTTTGAAGAATGCTGCATTTATTTGAAATATAAAGAGTCATTTGAAACAAGTCTTTTTCAATTCTTAGGCATTTAAAGTCAGGATGAAACGGAAGTTGTGCTAGTCTTTTCCTCCCTATTATGATTACGAGACGCATGAATTTACAATTTATTATAACATTTATAATGTATAGCTGCAAGCAGCCATTAAGGGGCCAAGCACAAAGGACACGATAAGTCATACCAGCACGACTGGGAGCATCAAACCAACTGCAACAATGAGTAGTTGATGACATAGTAAGATGATTTTAGGCAAACTGACTGAAAAATGATAAATACAGTCACTAGTAATATGATTTAATGGTTATCACTTTTGACTAATAGGTGGCACTGTGACCAAATTGATGTGGTGTGGTCGGAGTGAGGTGACAATGACACATGCAAAGTTTGGAGTCAATATGTCAAAGCACTGCAGAGATACAGCCTCAGAGTCATTTTGGCATCATGCCTCAACTTTCTTGATGCGCTATATGAAAGTGGTTTTGTCTATCAACACGAAATCCATAGCTTTTTGCCGGCATGGTCTGAAGATTATCTGATTCGAATTTGGTGAAAAATGGACAAGCGGTGTAGAAGGGATTCGGACAGGAGGGTTGGCCGACTATGGCAAAATTGTTTCTAGCCTTTACGGTTCAAAAGTTATTAGCATAAACGTAACGGCAAATTTGGACAGCTGGTGGCGCTAGAGGGATTGAATTAGAGACTCCAAAATCACTGTGTTTAATGTTCAGAGTGCCCTCTATCTGTGTGCCAAATTTCATAACTTTCCTGCAAGCGGTTCTATGGGCTGTCATAGACTTTCAGAGTGGAAGAATAATAAGAACACTAACGATTACAATAGGTGCCTACACACCTTCAGTGCTTGACCCCTAATAAACACTGCAATATTCCATAAAACAACAAGAATTGTCCATGTTGATTTCATTGTGACTTTAATGTATCCTTGGTCAATTAAAGTAATGTGGAGCATAAAGTGATTCTAAATGTTTGAATGGAGTGTATGTCTTTCTCTGAGTAATGCACTAATATGTGTGTCTTCAACAGATCAAGGAGTGGCTCTGTTTAAACTGCCAGATGCAGCGGGCTTTGGGAATAAACATGACTACACCACGGTCCAAGAGTCAGCAGCAGATACATTCTCCCTCTCATCAACCTAAGGCTGACCCCATACCCAAGATCCAACCTTCAGCTCAGCCCACACCGCAGCTACAATCCCAAACGCAGGCACAGACGAAAATCCAACCTCAGACTCAAGCTTTCTCTGGGATCCAGAGACAGATTGGTCCTACTGGACCTAACCAGACTGGACTTCACCGTGGGCCACAAGCTGGTCTTCAGACACAAAAAGAGCAACCACATTCAGGTCCCCAGTCAGGGTCCAAGGATACCCAAAGGCAGCGAGGGGAAGTATTCGGACCAAAAAGTCCAGAAAAAGTGGCACAAATAGGACGGATTCCTCATCCAGGGGCAGTGCCTTTACCTGGCTTAGCAAAGGCACAATCGCAGTCTGATCTGGGGCGTGGCTCTCCAGTGCGGCTTGGAGGTCAATTCGATAAGACCCGAAGTGCCGGAAACTCTCCAGCCCATCACCCACCCTCCCACGAGGCACCTCAAGATGGTCTAACTAAGCTGTTTGGTTTTGGGGCGTCTCTCCTAAACCAGGCAAGCACCCTTATTTCTGTTGATCCTCTTCCTGGATCCTCACAGCATCCCTCACCTGCCCGTAACCAGAGTGCCCAGGGGACAAGGGTGATCTTTAGTGATGCTACTGTTGGAGCTAGTGCTAAAACTACAGCAGGGCCACCTGGCACTGCCAAAACAGGCCCAGGAGGAGTCATGCTCCCTAAAGGTCCCGGAGCCCCTGCGCAGAAACAGCCTCTGCAGCAGCAGTCACCAGTGCACCATCAAAAAGGGCCGAAACAACAGCAGTCGCCGGCACACCATCAAACAACACCACAGCAGCAGCAGTCACCACTAAAACAGCCGCCAACTCAGCCAGTTATCCAGAAGCCAGACGTCACCTGCCCACTATGCAAGACTGCGTTCAACATCGGAACAACAGAACCACCAAACTACAGGTCGTGCACCCAGTGTCATACAGAGGTGTGCAATCTTTGTGGTTTCAATCCCACACCACATCTGGTGGAGGTAAGGAGCTACACACATCTTGTAATGTAATGGGCTGAAACTATTCCTTCTTTTTATTTCTTCTTCGTCTTAAATCCTTCTTTTTTCATATTGAGTGCCAACAGAATCAATTTCAGAAAAATCATCATACATACCATTACATTTTATTCCACCTAATTTTTTTTTATATAAATGAAAGAAAGCAGTTTTCTACGGGCGGTGGGAATTGTGTGTGATGTGTGTAGAGTAACTGTGTTCACAGGGAGAGGCCCAGACATCTGTGTTGTATCTTCTGCATTGTTCACAAGTACTTTCTAAAGCGCTGCAGGTTTATAAGCTGTAGTACCGGATTTAGGCATCTAAGGCGACATGGTTTTCGATCACTCGTTTACACGTCACGTCAATAGCTATGTTTCCATCCACCTATTTTTATGTGCATATCGCATAAACAAACGCTGGATGGAAACGCCAAGATGTGCATAAATTCTAAAAATGTGCATAAAAAACGTATGCGTACATTTTTTATCCGATCAGAAGACATGTACAGCTAACATATGCTTGAACACTAGTCTTCTACAAATGCAGCATACACTGGAAATACACGATGCGCCGCCATAAGGAGGTTTCACCTCCGCCAAACGAATGGCGTGACCAGGGCTGAGACACGACGCGACTTCACTGCCGTAGCCTGTAACAAAGGTGCCATACGCTCCACTGACTACAATAGGAGCGCTACTGATCAAGCGTTGCGGTTGTGGTCACACTATTCATTTGGCGGGTTGAAATGTAAATGTCTGACAGACGTGATGGCACAAGTTAAACTTGTTTTTAATGTAACTTTGCAAACATGAATAATAGTATAAGACTGTCATTGAATGAACTGGAACAGGTTTCTTCTCACAGGCACTTCCTAAAATGTTTACTAAATGTTTTTGAGTATTTTATGATTGTAAAAGACTGACTTGTCATTGAATAAAAAAATATATTTTATATGAAGTGTCCTTGTCCTATATATATATATATATATATATATACACACAACAGAGATTTTAGAGATATTTATTTAAAATGAAAAACCTTCAATATCAGGTTGATTGACCCAGCACTATGTCAAAAACAACCCAGCAAATAGCCCAGGGTTAATGTATAAAACCCAACAAGCTGGCTTGTTTCAGCAATGGTTATCTTTAACCCTCTGGGGTCTGAGCTGTTTTCTGGGCCCTGGAGGTGTTTTGACGTGCCCTGACATTTGTGCTTATTTCTGTTACTTGTAACATTTTCATGGCTAAAGTCTGATTACTCTGTATTCAGCACAAACTCTGCTACAATAATAGTGGTTTGTGAAAAAAATATTTTTTAAGTTACTGAAATAAGGCCATAAAACCCATACTGAATATTTGTTCACAAGATTTTTGAAACAGTTAGTGTAAGCACTCATACTACTTTTATATCATGCTGTGTTTTAGATTATAGAGCATAAAAACATCCTCATATCGTACGTGTGTATTTATTTAGCACTGAAAGGTTGCCTACCTGTCTATATTTCATATTTCAACATGTTTCCATTGATTTCACACATTTTAGTCTGGCAATAGTTCAACTAGTAGCCTACAATGGAAAGTTTATGCAACAATAACACGCTAATATAAGTGAGAATTAATATTTTCATCTTAAATTCTCATCTTAAAATCTTCTGAGGTAAATCCAAGGTAAACTCGCAACGTGTCTTCCGAACTCGATGAAAAGCGGAAGGTGATGAAGATGATGCTTTGTTTTGAGGTGATGGGGGGGCGTTTACAGGTTCGCGTTCCTTCACGTGGACGATTAGCATGTGAATCGCTTTGCGCGCGCGTGGGTGTGTTCACATTATCAATGAGCAAAAATGTACCTCTCGTTGATTTCATACGGATTACATAAACAGGCTTTCTAAAGACATATCTGTCATGTCTGTATATTCGCTGAGTTACAGTTTATTTTCAGACGCATTTCAGAGTGGACTTCACGGAGAGACAGATGGGAGAACGGGCATCCTGTTTGTTTTCTTTATTTAGCGAAAAGCACATTTCGTTTTTATTGTGAGTGTACACAAATAAAAGTAGACACTTTAAGCTTTCTAAAAACATATCTCTCATGTCTGTGTGGCCAAAAATGATGGAGTATTTTAAGTTGTTTTACACTGTCATGAGGAAAAATCCAGCAGAACGCGCCGTTCATCGGGTTCAAAGGGTTAACCCAGGATTTTTAGAGTGTACTAATTTGTTAATCAGGGTTTCATATTAGTTAATAACAAAAATGCTAATATTGTGTTACTCATTTGTTTCTGTGTAGTTATTCATTAATGGCAGAACAGTATTCTAAAGTGTTACTCAGAATAGTATAAAACAATATATTTTCTGCCTCATTTTGTGATAAGAAGCCACATGGGACCACAGAAGGTTATTTCAAACACTCGACTGATGTTATAAAGTGAGTTTGGAGCAAAAAACCAGGGTTTTAGTCTCATAAATTGTTGTGTTTTGATGCTGTGCTAAGCTAACATGCTTGATAGCCCTTATGTGCCTGTTACCAGGAGCGATTATGTGTTATGACTAATTTGTAAAAGTAAAGATCATTGGAATTGGAAAGTCTAATCAAAGAAATGAGGGATTAAAACAGTGTGAATAGAAAGACATCAGTAAATATAATAAAGACAAAAGAATAATAATTAGGGTGTGAATGTTTGCAGGGGAGACTGGAACTGAATGGGGCATTTGCACCACAAAACAATAGGCCAGTTCAAACTCGGTTCTTCATTTCCCTGCAGGTTAGCTTCAACCCTGATTAAAAATCCAGCTCATCAAGTTTATTTGAAAACTACAGGTATGTGTTGGAGCAGGGTTGGGCCTCCAGGAACTGAGTTTGACACCCCTGTAATTGCCATGGGTATGTGCAAACAGGAAGACGAAGACAGGCAGATACAATTCCAAATGTGATTTAATCTCAAAGAAATGCAAGACAGGTAGACGGGCATCAACACAACACACTTAACAGACAATACCGGACACTGAACTGAACATATACAGGTGTTAATGATGGTGACTGATGAGTGCACAGCTGAACGTGATTAGTGTCCGTGACAAATGAGTGACGTAGGCAGGTGATGACAAAACATAACAAATCCAAACTAACGTGAATGTGGCAGAATGCCCCCTCCCGGTAGGCGCGTCCTCGCGCCGTAAAGACGAGGATGAGGGGATGGCAAAGGGATGGTTAAGGAGGCTGGCGAAGGGATGGCACAGACAGGTAGGAGGAGGTTCTGGAGGTGGACGGACAACCGGGAGGAGGACGAACAACAGAGTCCAAGGTGGAGATGACGGTGGAGTGAGCCATGGGATGACCTTGAGCAGGGGATGATGGCTGTTCACCCAGGCCACAGCCAGAATGGTGCCCCATGGTGGCGTAGACAGAGGTAGGAACCATGGAGGAATACTGATGAGGGCCGCCATGGGGCTGCCCGGAGACGACGATGGCAAGGATGGAGCCCACCGCGCAGCCGATGAGCCAAGGTGGTGGAGAGATGGTAAAGATCTCGGAGGCAGCGACGGAGCCGCAGTGACGACCTCCCGAGAGCAAGATGGGGATCCGGAGGTCTGAGGGCGAGTTACCGAGGGCGGAGGTGGAGCCTGAGGTAGGGCGGAGCAAGCCGCAGCAGAAGGGGTGGAGGACCACAGAGCAGCAGACGGTCCGCAAGTCCGCAGCGGAGGTGGAACAATGTCTGACCTCGGTGGAGCCGACGTGCCGAGGGAGCCCGGCGAGACCGAATGGTCGAGGGTGGAAGGAGTGCAGGTGCGGGAGCCAGAGCGACAGGTCGAGGCAGAGTGTAGTGCACAGAGGCTGCAGGCGAAGCCTCGGGCTCCTCATGCCCAAGAGAAGATGGCTCCAGACAGGCCCCAGGTGGTACCACGCTACTGAGAGGCAGAGGTGGTGCCGAGGGACTGAAGGGTGACAGAGATGACTGGGTGGCAGAGATGGCTGGAGAGTGGGGGAGAGACTGAAGTCCAAGGCAGAAACCAAAAAAAAAAAATTATGTGTTCGGGATAGTTTGGAGAGGTGGTGGGAGTGGGAGGCTGGGCGGGGCTAGCGAGACAGGTAGAAGACAGGTTCGGGCAACAAAACAGGGGCTAGACAAATCTCCTCTACAAACTCAAAATCAAAAAGTGTTCTTGCCAGAAACGCACTCTCAGTAGCGGGGGGGGGGGGGGGTGTTCTCTTCCGAACCCCCAATGTCCACCAGCACTCCCTCGGCGATGGATGCTTGGCCGGCTCTCACACACCTGGTCAGGCGCACGCTGCTCGGTCTCCATGACGATGTGGTCCTCGGTCGCTCCTGTGAGCACGGGCTCACATATAGCGGCGGTCTCAGTCACGCTACCTGCGGTGGGCTCAGGTCGTTGATCCTTGCCGTCCTGGTGGTTCTGGCAAGGCACTGGATGGGGAGTAGGGCTGGCGGCATCCTCAACAGTGCCCTCCCCGGATAACTGTGCACGTGTGGCGGCGTTGAATCCGACATCCAGGAACGTTCACAGGCAGTAATCTGGGAAGGTGGTCTGATGGGCGAGATCCAGAAATTTTTCTAAATGATTTGAACTGCCGGAAAGTCCATGGTGTAAGCAGGGGTGAAAACGGAACAAAAACACTGAACACGAAAACTGGAAAAGAAAATAACGTACAATCGCGTTCACTTGTTAGGTCCGGTATTCTGTCACGGGTATGTGCAGGCAGGAAGACGAAGACAGGCAGATACAATTCCAAACGTGATTTAATCTCCAAGAAAGGCAAGACAGGTAGACGGGCATCAGCACAACACACTTAACAGACAATACCGGACAATAAGGCCAATTTCATATTTTATTCCGTAAAGACATTTCATATCAATACATTTCTAATAACTTCCCAATACATTTAAGTCCTTTATATGTTTTGTCTTTATAATTAATTCTGACAACTGTCTGCTTTCAAATGAGACCACTTCATGAACTTTAGCTATTTTAGTTTGGGCATGCCATTTTTAAATTTTTTTTTTTTTTTTAAAAGGTGGCGGCATACAGGCTAACAGGTTAAACATTACCTCATAATGTGTAATGAAAATAGCTAGGCTTTCTGTGAAAATGGCAGTCTCTTCTCAATAATTTTTAGTTCACTTAAACCCTGCACTTTCACAATTGACTGCAAGCTTGCATTAATTTTGGAGTGCGACACGCACATCTCAAAATCCAGTCAACAGCCGATAGATACAACTAAGTCCTACTCTACATGTTTTTCTTTTTTGACAATCCATTACACTTGGATGTATGTCAATACGGATTTAAAGTTCTGTTGCTACCTCTGTTTTATCGCGACTTTAATGCAATAAAAAAAGCATCGTTCACAATAATTTACTCACTAACTTTATTCACTCAGTATGTTTTTAGCAACATTGTCCTTTGTTTTTTATTACTTTTTTATATATTTGTTACGTTGTGTACCTTTTTCAAAATAAAGTACACTCTAAGATCACTTTGTGATTCTAAGTATTGAACTTAAACTTCCCTGTTGTTTTGCAGAAGAAAGAATGGCTCTGTCTGAACTGTCAGACTCAGAGACTGATGTCTGGTGGACTTGACCCTGTTCCAGTTCTACCTTCATCTCCCAGCCGTCAGCCAGTGGGTTCACCTCGGCATCAGCAACTTCCCAGCAAGCAGCAGCAAGGGCTTCAGGCAATGTCACCAAAGCAGAAACCTCCAGTTTCTCAACAGAGTGGTTTCTCTTCCCCCTTAGCTAGACCAGCAAGTGATATAAAGACATCTATACAGCCTACTACAGCTATAAAACCTGTGTCTACCACTACTGCATTTACTTGTGAAGAAGTGAGGAAGGAAACTGCACCCAAACTAGATAAGATTGACCTTGACAATAGGGACAATAAACCAACTCAGAAGAGAGGAACAACAGAGTCAATTCAGACACCTACTAAAGATGAAAAGAAAGAATTACAGAGTACTACCAAGTACTATGAGGTAAGCCATTGGGTCATAGTAATGTCATTATGATTGGGTCATTATGTAAAAAAATATTTTTGTTAAATCATTAATCTTAAGTATTTTTAATCTTAAAATTACTTTCAAAAAGAGGCCAAAGTAAAGTTGCATATCTTTGCATTGCTTGTTGCTGTCACGTTTGGTTTTGGGATTTGGTTCACGTTTTGTGTCATGTTCTCATTGGTTGGTCTAGTCATGTGTCCATAGTTCTCATTGGTTCATTGTCTTGTCATGTGGTTGAGTTCTGGTTGTTCATTGGTTGTCATAGTCATGTGTTCCCCTAGTCTCTTGTATATATAGTCCTCATGTTTGCCTTGTCAGTTTGTCAAGTATTATCCCCTGTACCATTGTTGGTGAGTTCATGTTTCTTGTCAGTTCTAAGCCAAGCCAAGTCAAGTCTATGTTCATCATATTCCTGTTCACGTTCTGGATTTAATAAATGCTGCACTTGGGTTCAACTACAACTGGAACAACTGCCTCCAGTGGAATATGTTACAGAATACTCGACCGTAAATAATGGACCCAGCAGTTTCCCTCCTTCGCCTTCGTCAAGGCAAACGGCACATTGAGGATTATGCCAAAGACTTTTGTGAGCTCTGTCACCAGGTAGATTTCAATGACATTGCCCTCAAGGGCATTTTTCGCAATGGACTTGATGATCACTGGAATTACTTAATGCCTGAAAGTGACATACCTGGAACCATTGCAGAGTATATTGACTTTGCTTTATTAATGAACAACCAATGAGAACTATGGACACATGACTAGACCAACCAATGAGAACATAATACATAGACAAGGGAACCAATCAGAACAAGACACAAGAAACTAGGGAAGCACATGACAAGATCACATAAGGGCAAGGAGGTCACATGACAAGAACCAGGAAACATGACTGAGGCAAAATTACAAAATAAAAGACATGAAAACATAAACGTGACTCAAATCCCAAAACCAAACGTGACAGTTGCATAGTATTGTCAGATTTTCAACAAACCATGCTCTTAACAGAAGATTTTTAGATCAATAAAGAAAGGGCTCAGTGTACTGATTGATAGAGTATCCCTCTATAGACTGAATTTATGGTGTGCACTGGCATTCGTATGTCTAAGTGTATGTTTTGTATTTATGTGTTTTGCTCTCCCAGGAAACCAAGACAAACAGCAATCATGATTTATCACGGAGCCCACAGAGTTTGAGTGATACTGGTTATTCCTCTGATGGGATCTCTAGTTCACATAGTGAAATTACTGGTCTTATCCAGGAGGAAGAGCTGAAGATGAGTGAGAGAGGTCTGACTGGGCACCATACACCACCAAGTCCGTCTGAGCTGATTAAGCTGGAGAGCTCCATGCGACCCCTTCTAGAGTCTAAGTTTTCATCTGAAGGAGAAAGAGCACAGGACAAAAAGCGAGGAAAACAGCAACACGGTGACTTAAGGAAGCATCAGTCTCGCTCAATATCAATCAGTCCGGAGGAATATGACTCAGATGAGGACCTTGAAGGCATTATGGAAGAGGAGGAAGATCCAACTGAGGGAGAGTTTAGAGCAATTGCTGCTGTAGGAGAGAAGAGTGGCCATAAAAAAAGAAATGTCGAGCCCGAAGAGATTACTGATGAGGAGTTTATGAGGAGGCAAATTATGGAGATGAGTGCAGATGAGGAGAATGAGGATGAGGATGAAGAAGAGGAAATGGAAGAAGAGGACGATGATGAGGATGAAGGCTATGGCTACAAAAAGCTAAAAAAGGCACAAAAGCACATCAGTGACTCAGGAAAAGAAAAGCGCCGTCTCACTTATCACTCTAGTAGCTTTGAGGAAGAGAGTAAAACAGCGAGTGATGTATACAAAGGATCAGCTGAAGAGGACCTCATGGCCTCGCAAGGAGGGTTACGCAGATTCAAGACCATAGAATTGAACAACACCAGCAGTTATAGTCGAGACATGGAATTAAACAATGACAATGACCTGAGTCTCGATAGAGAGCCTGAGCTGGAGATGGAAAGCCTCACTGGTTCTCCAGAAGAAAGGTCTAGAGGGGAATATTCCTCCACCCTCCCACCAACCACCTCTAGCTACACCTCGGGGATATCCCCTACTTCCATATCCTCTATGGAAGATGACAGTGACAGTAGTCCTAGTCGCAGACAGCGTCTGGAGGAGGCGAAGCAGCAGAGGAAGGCCAGGCATCGCTCCCACGGCCCTCTCCTACCCACCATTGAGGATTCTTCAGAAGAAGACGAATTGAGGGAAGAAGAAGAACTCCTAAGGGAGCAGGAAAAGATGAGAGAAGTGGAGCAACAGAGAATACGAAGCACTGTCCGGAAAACAAAACGTGACAAAGAAGAGCTAAGGGCACAAAGACGCAGAGAACGATCCAAGACTCCCCCAAGCAATCTATCCCCCATTGAGGATGCTTCTCCAACAGAGGAGCTAAGACAGGCAGCCGAGATGGAGGAACTCCACCGGTCCTCCTGTTCAGAATACTCTCCTTCGGCTGACTCAGATGGCGAGGGCTATGAAATGTCATCAAAGCTGTACAAATCTGGTAGTGAGTACAACCTACCAACCTTCATGTCACTTTATTCTCCTACTGAAAAACCACAAACTACATCATCTACAGCTGCTACAACTACTTCCTCGAGTGGCAAGAAATTAAAAAGTGCAGAAGAAGTATATGAAGAAATGATGAGGAAAGCAGAGATGTTGCAGAAATTACAAAAGCAGCAGACACCGCCGCAATCTTCACAACAGTACAGCACAAACACCTATCAAGAGTCAGACATTAGAAACAGACAAGATATTGAGGATGAATATGATTATACTGATCAAGATAATATTCACTATGAGAATGAGGAGACAGTTGATATCTATGAAGAGATCCGCCAGACCTCACAAAACATTTCAAAGCAGCTTGATGACCAAATGGAGATGGATGTGTCCTACTCAGAAAAGCAGTTACTAGATACAAGCTCAGCCTTTGCTAAGTTGCTGGAACAAAGCAATGCTTTACTGACTCCTGGCACAAGCCCTACCCAGCTCTCAGCACCAATTTCATTTTCTGAAGCTGGGACAGGAGGGCGGATACCTGATGTTAAAGTAACTCAGCATTTCTCAAAAGATGGGCCTAAAGAAAGACTTAGAAATCAAACTGGTAAAAATGGTATTACACCAGCAGTTGCTGCCACAACTATTGCTGCTTATGGAGTGTATGCCAGGGATGCTGTCACTGTCTCTCAAACTAGTGCCAGTCAAACAGTGTCCACCACACAACCCAATTTATATGGTCGGCAGACCACCACAACCACTGCTAGTGTTTCAAACGTGTCTCACAAAATAGCTGCAATCACTCAGGCTTGCAACCAAAGAGAAAGTGCTGCAAGGAAAATGGCAATCAGCAAGGGAGTCCAAATGAGGGATAATTCAACATCCTCAGAAGCTATAAGTGAATCTGGCCCGAGATCGATTAGGTGTTATACTTACCATGAAAGGAGTCCACCTGTTTCTCCCACTTCATCTCCTCTTCATAGTCCAACACAATCTCTCGCTAGGAGAACAGCTGAGCTTTCAACTCAGACAGTTATCCCTTCAATATTAGCTTCATCTGGGAATGCTTCTCACACCTCTCCAGTTATGGCACAGGGCACTCAGACTTCACATGGGGTTGTTTCACCATGCCTTTTTAGACAGCAGTCCTCTCAAGATACCCATTTTATGGTTAGAACAGAAGAGCTTGAGCCCACTAGCCCACCAAAGCCAGTCACAGTTAACACAGCTACATCTCCTTTGTCTTCACCGACAAGGTTTAGCCGCCAATCAACATTTGATGCCTACTCACCTCCTGTCAGCCCTCCTGATACTCCACCACATCAACTATCACAACAGCATGGATTCTACAAGAACTATAGAGCCGTTAGTGTTGGAACTAGCATGGTCACCACTGCTAGCATGTACACACGTGGATCAATGTCAATGGAAAACATTTCCCTTTGTCGCATTTCCACAGTTCCCGGTACTTCAAGAATTGAGCAAGGACAAAGGTTTCAGAGTGGAAGTGTAGTAGATCTACGAACTGGCATAAAGCCAACACCAATTATCATGACTGACCAAGGAATGGATTTGACTTCCTTAGCCACAGAATCTCGAAAATATTCTGGGTCTGTTGAAGGAAGCCCCATTCGTCAATCCACAACTATTCAGCCCTTAATAATGAACCTGAATACACAGGAGCAGATGCATGTTGTGACTCCAACAGCTACAACTATCAGTGTTACTGTAGCTGCATCTATGTTCATGTCCCAGCCTAAGCACCCTGTGCTGTATTGTGATCCTCTTGAAAGCAGAGTTGATTTGGGCAAAGATATGGGAACAGTTGTTTGCCTGGCACCAAACAAGCCACCACCAATTGATCCATCTATACCAAAGATTGATGCAAAGCTGGAAGACCTGAGTATCCAGCAAGAGCAGTTACTTAAACAGCAGCAGAAGCTTCAACAGCAACAACAACTTCTTGAGCAGCAGCTTCAGCAACATCATCAGCTTCAGCAACATCATCAGCTTCAACAACAACAAGCTGCATCTTTTGCTAAGTTGAACTTATCTAGCCAACTACCTCTAATCAAAAAGGATGTGCTTGTCACACAGACAAGCACTGCCACAGAGGTTAATGTCATCTCACCGGCTATGACATCTGAGGTTTATAGTGCTGGAGGTTCCCTTGATTTAAGGGGAAAGCAAGCAGAGACAGGAATAATGAATCTAACAAGTGTAAAGCCTCATGTGATGATGGTCCAGATAGATGGCACTGCACAAGGAGCAGGAGCTACTATCACACAACTCATCAAATCAGAGGAAGGCCAGGATGCAATGAATTTAACTGGGCAAATAAAATCAGAAAATCAAGTGACGTGCTGTGACATGGTTTATAACCTGCCCTTTGGTGGCAGCTGTGTGGGTGGTCCATTCTCCCAGAAACCAGTCACAGATGAGACTTCTAAGTTATCATCAAGAGCACCTTCCACATTACCACAACTCTATCAACAACTTGATTTACGGCAAGATGGACAGACATACCAAGATTACACAATTAAATCATACACGTTGCCCCTCCCTGGACGTCTTCAACCATCAATGTCTGAAACTAACCTTGCAGAGGCAAGGTTGTCGTCATATTCAGCAAATCTTGATCCCCATTTTCATGCCTCTGGAGAATTATTTACAGACACAGTAAAGGATGGCTATGATGGAGGGTACCTTGGAATGGGGCTTCAATATGGCTCCTACACAGATCTTCGTCAGGGTGATGTTGCAGATCTACCAATAAGAAGGTACAGCTCCCTGACCAATATCAGCTCGGATTATGGATATTTCTCAGGTGATTTTGCAGAGTCTAATCTTGCCCAGTACAGTGCCACAACTGCCAGGGAGATAAGTCGCATGTGTGCAGCTCTTAACTCTATAGATAGATATAGTAGTAACCCTGATATATTCCAGCTGGGCACTGAAAGAAGCAGTGGTCCACCTAGTAGAATTAATCTGCAAAGTCCCAGATTTGGTTTCAAGTACAGCCCAGATGGAAAGCCTCTTTCCCATAGTCAAGCTCTAACTGATCTCATAAATGCAAGACAAGCCAGTCTTCGAGCTATGTATCCATCAGCTATTAGATCATCTGATGGCATGATCTATTCAACTATAAATACACCAATTGCATCCACAGTTCCAATTACAACCCAGCCAGCTTCTGTGCTACGTCCTTTATTAAGAGGGGTTTATAGACCTTATCCTTCACCAAATATGACACCAGTACCTCTGGCAAGCCTAACTAGATTGCCACTAGCTCCAAGAACTGGACATTTCCAATATCCTACACCT
Organism: Coreius guichenoti; assembly: GCA_039654105.1. NCBI lineage: Eukaryota > Metazoa > Chordata > Actinopteri > Cypriniformes > Gobionidae > Coreius > Coreius guichenoti. The sequence continues at coordinate 843,411 of CM077186.1, read as the reverse complement.
AATCCTCTCCCTGTTACAACATCCACAAAAGTACCTGAGTCTCCAGCTATCACCACAGTCCAAGATACTCCATTGTACCTTGGCAATTCTCCAGTAAGCTTAACAGTAGCTGGAACTGTTACACAACCAATTCAGTTCTCTTCTGTACCTGCTGGTTCTATCACATCAGCACCTATTTCAACACCAGTGGCTGTGGCAATGAGCCAACCTGAGATCCAGTTGCAACCAATGAATCTATCTCAGCCCCACCTTCAGGACAAGGCCACTGCCCAGCCGCATCTTATACAGCACCAACTACCACAATCTAAACAATCTGCTCAACCCTATCCTCCAGTGCAGGGTCATCCTATGGCTCCCAAAGCACAGCCACCCCCATCATCTCAAGGAGGTAGAACTCCTGCTATCAGAAGTCTTGCTCAAACTCAAGAAAAAGAAACAGAGGAAAGACTGCATCAACAGCAGGAACAACTTTTGCAAATTGAGAGAGAGAGAGTGGAACTGGAAAAATTGCGACAGCTAAGGCTTCAGGAAGAGCTTGAGCGGGAGCGTACAGAGTTGCAGAGGCATAGAGAAAAAGAGCAGATGCTAGTACAGCGAGAGATTCAGGAATTGCAGACTATAAAGCAACAAGTTTTGCAGCAGCAGCAAACTGAGAGAGAAAGCCAGCTGGTCCTGCAGAGAGAGCAACTAGCTCAACAAAAACAGCAGCTTGACCAGATACAATCTTTGCAACAACAGTTACAGCAGCAGCTTGAGGAACAAAAGAGACAGAAGACTGCAACAGCTGTTGCTGCAGCCAGTTCAAATACTCAAATCATCAGTGATCATGCTGGCAGAATGGTTCAGCAACAGGAAATGGCTTCAGATATGTTGTATAATGATGTTCAGGTTTTCTTAAGATCACTACCGAATTCTACATCAGAGATATGCTTGAGAAATAGTGAAGATCAGCCAGAAATCTGGTCCATGCGTAAACAAAGATCTATGCCTCGACTGCAAGATGGAAATGAGGGAGAACTGACAATGTTCCCCCAAAGGCGAGTAGACTGCAGTGTGCAAACAGATGATGAAGATGGAGAGGAGAGATATCTGGTATCAAGAAGACGACGGACTAGGCGCAGTGTGGACTCCAGTGTTCAGACAGATGATGACGAAGACAAGGCAGAGTGGGAACAGCCAGTTAGACGTAGACGTTCCCGTTACTCAAGACATTCTGCTGAATCTGGTGTAGACCACAAATCCGAAGCACCTCCATTTACCACTTCAACTGCTAAGACAACATCCTCCAGCATTGCCATCCAGACCATTCGAGACTGTTCTTGCCAAACAGAAACCGAGCAGCTGGTTAGAGTATCCCCGAGCATACATGTCACCATCCCAGACCCCAACAAGGTTGAAATTGTCCACTATATTTCTGGTCCTGAGAGAACACAGAAGGGTCAAAGCTTAGCTTGCCAAACTGACCCTGAGACTCAGTCTCAAAGCATAGTTATTCCACAGATAAGCATTGCTACCACTGTCAGCCCCACCAGTATCCAGTTGGTTGGTTCAGCTGATCCACTCTCCCCAGGTCAACAGAGTGCTGTGAAGTTTGGGAGGCGGAGGCCTGATCCTTTGGAGTTTGGTTACCAGCAGCATCACCTGCACAATGAGTCTCTGTCCAGCTTGATCCGGCAACAACCTAAATCTCCACAGGTGCTGTATTCCCCTGTTTCTCCTCTTTCTTCTCCACAACGCATCATAGAAACATCATTCTCTTCTAGTGAGAGGCTGAATAAAGCACATGTCACCCCGCAGCAGAAGTCCTGTATTGCTGAGCCATCACAGAGACATCAGGCCCTTCCCCGCCCAATGAAGAATATTCAGAGATCTATGTCAGACCCTAAGCCTCTCAGTCCCACTACAGATGAAAATACCAAGGCTAGGATTTCACTTTATCAACAGCAAGCCCTTCAGAGTCAGGTATGTGTAATTTATTATCTCTTTGATTGTAAACTTGCACATTGTATAAAGGACAATATGAATTGCTGTTATATACATTATATATACAGAAAATGTAATTATTGAAGTGGTCTTGACCATGAGGTTGCAGTGTGATATTAATTATTATGTCTCTGCCTACAAGCCTGATGCTAAAAATGGCAGTTTGTATATCCCTTGGATTGATTTATTTATTTTTTGCTGGTGTAATATTGCTTCAATGTAGTTTGTTGTTGTTTGTTATGGTGTTGTTTTTAGTTTTCCGCTAACAATACAGTATGTGCAGTATTTAGAAAGTACATATAAAATATGTTTTCACATGCACTTTTTTTTGCATTCTTTCTCTTTTTTAAGAGAAACTCTAATTATTACAGTAGCAATAATACCATGTATTGCCTTGCTGTATATCGTTATAAAAATGGGCAGGAATGTGTACTCTTAAGGTGATGATACACGAAGCAACTTTTTTGATCAATGTCGCCGGGCATTTTTGCCGAGTGATGTTACTTGGGCACTTTCCCATTGAGAATGGGCAAAACATTTCTATCTGGTCATGGGCCCTGTGTCTCACCTGGTTGCCCGTTGATGGCAACATTGCTCAAAAAGTTGCCCCGTGTATCATCACCTTTACAGTTTTATATCACATTAAACCAGTAGTTTGAGCTATGCTAGTCATTATGTGTAGTACTCTAATATATAACATTGTGTTGTCCTCTGTATTTCATGGTCCTGGCTCTTTCACTCTTCCTGGGCCCTGTGTCTCTACAGCTGGCAGCACTGCAGCAGAGCTCCCTCCTAAGGAAGGTGAAGAGGACCTTGCCAAGCCCTCCACCAGACGAGACACAACTGCCTATGGTCACCCCTAACCTATCCCACATACTTATGCCCTCTCTGCCATCTCTGAAAGGGAGTTCTCGTTTAGCTGCAAAGGCCAGTCTACTTAAGGACTTGACCCATGAGCTGAAGGCTGTTGAACAGGAATCTACAAAGCTACGTAAGCAGCAGGCTGAGTTGGAGGAGGAGGAAAAGGAAATTGACGCCAAACTTAGATACCTGGAGTTGGGCATCACACAGAGAAAAGAAACTTTGGCGAAGGAGAGAGACAGGAGGGAGCTAACATACCTGCGCTGCATGGGTGATTCACGAGACTATATGTCAGACTCTGAGCTCAACAATCTTCGCCTGACAGCTGCAGCCTCATCCTTTGAGAGCAATGGGCTACTGACCAGACCTAGCACGGCACCACTCAGCCAGTTTACTTGTGAGCTGAACACTGCTGCCCAGTTTCCCCCCACATCATCTTTCATGTCGTACCAGTACTCCCAAAGTCTCCCACCGGCACCTACCCCACAGAGCACAGGTTTCAACCAACCTCCCTATCCGTCAGTCACCCAAGCTCAAGCTCTCCCCCAACCCACCCCCTTGCAGACTTATCCAACCCTATCTTATCAGGTCCAAGGGACATTTCCTTCCCAAGTCTTCCCACAGAGTCAGCCTCCATATCCAACAGACACTTCAGTGCCACCTCCAGCCCAGCCAAGTCAACCAGGGTTTCTGCCTAAGCTACCACCTACTGGTCCAGTCCCTTATCCAACCCACAGTACACCATACCCAAGCCAGGCACCCCCCTATCCGGTCAGTCAAGCAAGCAATTATCAGCCACAGACAGACACTCTCCCTTTTCACCAAAAGCCACGACAGACATCACTTGCTGACCTTGAACACAAGATGCCCACTAATTATGAGGTTATAAGTCATCCTACAGTTGTAGTATCAACCACTGCCCAAGATATCAGTTACAGCCAGTCTGGTTTGGGTTCATCTTATGGCCAATACAGCACAAGCATGGCAAGCACTTATGGTCCCTACTCCTCTTCTGTTTCAAATACATATGGTGGGTCTTTAACAACCTCCGCAGCCTCTGGTTATGGGCCATACACAACAATCTCATCCAGTAGTTATGGGCCGTACACAACAACTATTGCAAATACTTATGGATATACAGTAACCACAGCCAGTTCCTATGGGCAATATAATACCATTCCTACCAATACATATGGCCAGACAACACTATCTGACCATATACATTCAATGGAAAGCCCCTCTATGTACACCAGTGATAGCCTATATGGATCCTCCAACCTAGATCAGAATGTCCCAAGGAACTATGTCATGATCGATGACATATGTGAACTCACCAAAGAAGGCATGGGCACTAGTTCAGAGTCACATCGCAATGAGGGTCATGGACGATATGGGAGTGACGGACTTCACACTCGAGGGGGGAGCTCTTTTGGCAGACCAGAGGATGAACGTGATGCAGATCTGTACGACCAGCATCATGGCAGGGGTAAGAGCACCTGCAGCTACCAAGCACAAGGGGCAAATACGCATGGCCGGGTAGTGGGAAGCAGTAGCATGGGTGGGGGATCATCATATTACTATGATGACTGCAGTCACTCAACACCTACATGGGCAGCCCAAAGGCACTCCTCAAAGAACCTGTGCCCTTCAGCCGTCATGTCCTCCAAGAGGAGCAAACATCGTAAACAAGGCATTGAGCAGAAGATATCCAAGTTTTCCCCAATTGAGGAAGCTCATGATGTGGAGGCAGATCTGGCCTCTTACACCATGAGCACCTCTGCAACCAGTGGTTATGGCTCAGGTTCCCATTACCATAAACTTCAGGATGGCATCTATGGGCTACGGAGCACTTACAGTCCACAACGGGGCAACTATAATGATGAACATCTCTATGGCTATGGCAGGTCCCGTTCAACTGGCTATGGCATGGACAAAATCTCTCCCTGTGAGAGGGGCTACAGAAGCAGGTCATATGAACGGGACCGTGTAGACCGGTCATACCACAACAACTATGGCCACAGTGTGCACCCCGCTTTGCATTCTCAGTATTCAGAAAAGGAGAACTCCCATCTCATGACAAAGCTCATGGGTGTTGGGAGGGCTTTCAGCTATCCATCAAATTCATATGGTTCAAGTCACTCTCTACCCGATGTGCAGGACCATATTCGAGACCTGCCCCGGACCCATGTCTACAAACCAGATGATATGTATATAATTGACGATATGCATTGTGCTGTTTCTGACAGCGAAGGTAATTGGGAGCTGAATGCCAGCGTTACTGCCCACTTTAAACATCCCCCACCCACCCAGAGAAAGAGAGTGAATAGCTGAAGTAAAGAAGTGAAAATCAAGTGCATGCCCTTGTTTTGTCTTCAGGCAACATGCAGCTTTCAATAAAACTGACTCTCAATGTTGTGCTCAGTTCCAAAAACTGCATGAGTTGTTGTGTGGTCTCTTTATTTTTGCCCACTCTTGTTCTTTTCCAAGGTGCTTCATTTGTGTGTGATATTGAATGGTTTTGACTTCCAAACCTATTAATGAAAAATATTGCTTTATATGTTGTATGTTGAGTTTAAATACATTGCATGCTTTTTCTTTAAGCTTGGTTATTTTTGTTCTTTTTCTTTTGCATGGTCTCAGTGTGCAATCCTCTTTCGCCATCAGACATCGAGATTGATTGTGATCTGCTTTTGGTTTCCAAAGCATACCATCTCGGTCAAGAGGAGACAGACTGGTTTGAGAAGCCCCGCGATGTTCGTGGTTCCCGTCACTATGGCAGCAGTGGTCATTCTGGGAGGCGAGGCCATGTCAAGCACACATACCATGATTATGATGAGCCACCAGAAGATCTTTGGCCACAAGATGATTATGGTCAAACCCGCCATACTTCCTCTAGAGAGCACCGCCATCACAGCAGTGGAAGTACTGGTAGGCACTCCTCACGCCACTCAGATGAGCCTCGTTCCTCTCGATCGTCACGTTCCTCAAAGGATCCATCCATGCGGCATGACTCCCGCTCCTTGTCATCTTCAGGGAGGAGGGGAGACTCTCGTTCTCAGGGCTACCACTCCTCAGATTATTCCCGTGACACCTCAGGCCACCACCATAGCTCCCGCTCTGGAAAACAGTCCTCCCAACATCAAGGGTCCTCCAGCAGGAAGCAACAGGACCACCCCTCGTCATCCAGGCAGCAAGGACCTCTTGGGCCTGGACAGAAGGGACAAGGTGGACCTTCAAGTTCAAGCAGGCAAGCTGTCTCCCAGCCACCTGTTGATGGGCAGCAAGGCCAGCGAGCACAGCTTCAACAGCAGGCACAGACAGCAGCTGCCAGGTCAGGGTCACAGATATCTGCCACAGGCACAGTGCAACCACAGTTAGTACAAGCCCAGCAACTGCAAGCCAAACCTGGCCAGACTGGTCCAATGGCTCGACAACCCACCTCAGTAGCACAGACCTCCCCAGCTGCAGTAAGTAAATATTTTGAGACATAATTTCATAAAGTCTCCTATTCAGCATTTCCCTGTGATGTTCATAATCTTTAGTCTTAATGAACATTATGGATGAGATTTATGAATGCCTGCAGTAATGTGACAGAATTTTAAATGTTTAAATATTTTTCTTAAGTCTGTTCTTAGTCAGATTGAGCCATATTAGTAAACTACATGCTTTTCAGAGTTCATTAAAGGAATAGTTAATTTACTCACCGTCAGGCCATCCAAGATGTAGGTGACTTTCTTTTTTCAGTACAACACCAAAGATGATTTTTAGCTAAATCCAGTCTTTGGTGATTCATAAATGCAAGCCAATGGGTGCCTTCACTTTGAGAGTCAAAAAAGCAGATACAGGCAACACAAAATTAATCCCTGTGGCTCCTGATGATATATTCTTATGAATGATCTATATATGGTCTTACGAAGCGAAACAGTCAGTCTGTGCAAGAAACTGAACATTATTACCTGTAATCCGTAACCTCAAGATTTCTCTCGCGTGATATATGCACAATAACATTGCAATGCTCCACTCGTGCCAACAGAGGCTCTCTGACGTATGCACAGAGGCAAAATCACGCATGAAATGACGGCATTGTTGTTTACAATACACGTGTGCAGACCAAACACCTTCACCAACAGTTTAACACCAGCAAGTAAAGCAGTTTAAAAGAAGCTCGAAAAAATCTTATGTAAAACAAGAAGATGAAATGGAGTTTTTTGCCCAGCCCTACTTGTTCAAACCCAAATATACCAATCAAAAACTGAGAGAGCTGGAGGAAGCAGTGGCAGCGCCTTAACCACAAGCCTTGGGGAGACAGAGGGCTCTTGAGATGTGGTGGTGCTCATGTTCTCAGTACCATGCCATGACAGCAGAGCTAGAGAGCCTCTGTTGTCATGAGTGGAGCATTGAAATGTCATTTTTCTGTCGTGCATACATCATGCGAAAAAAAGCTTGAGCTCGGGACTCTTATGAATACACACAGGACTGTTTGCCTGAGGCTATGGTTACAGGTAATAATGTTGTGAATAATGTTCAGTTTTTTTCACAGATGGATCGTTTTGCTTCATAAGACCTCAACATATCGTAAGGAGCCAAGGGGATTTAGTTTGAGTTGCCTGTATCTGCTTTTTTTCTCTCAAATTGACAGCCCCTGTTGACTTGCAGTTTATAAATCACCAAGGACAACTGTTTCATCTTTAGTGTTCTACTAAAGAAAGGAAGTAAATTAATGGCAAATTTTAATTTGGGGGGGAACTATTTATTTCAGAGCCAGTGTAAAGCCATCAGAAGTTCACTGTGGCCAGATGAGACGAACCTTATTCTTTTTATCTGTTTTACCTGTGCCTGGTTTATTACAGGTCTTGCAAGGCAGCACTGTATTGATAGTCCTCAGATATTTTGGATAGGATTTGTTCTTTTGATCCTGTAATACAGAAACGTCCTAACTTAGAATCCTATCCTGTCTGTTTATCCATGGTAATTTCACTTAAGAAATATAACTTTTTTAAATCTTAGGTGAAGAATACTGCATTATGTGTCAATGCTTGTGTGCAGCCAACTAAAAACAAGACACATGCTTGTGCATAACAACGGCAAAGTGGCTCTGACGCTGCATTTCATTTATGCAAAAATAAGCCAAGACCTAAAAGGCTTACCTGAAACTTTAACTCTATTCTGTTGCTGCCTTGCATTTTTTTTTCCCCAAGGAAGTGCAATTCTACTAGTTACATATGCATAGTTACATAATCTTTTGTCTATATGTTCAAATGTATGCCTAACAAATTTCCTGTATTCACCATCTCTGTTCTATAACTCCCCTTTCTTTAGTGCCTAAGTTATAGATTGAAAGAGTGAGTTATAGTTTTCTTTTAAACAGTACTTTTAAAAGTTTCCATATATTTTAAATCATAATATTGCTTTTGTTTAATTTCACATTAAATATGTATTTATTCTTCTCTTAAAAATAAACTAACTTTAACTTAACACATAAGTAACAGTTTTAATATATGAATATGTGTATTTTATGAACATGTGTCTCTTGTCTCCAATAGACGAAACCAGAGCCGACCCCTGCCACTGCTATTGGAGCTAAAGCAGTCCCCGGCCAGCCTGCCAAAATAGCTCAACCTCCACTTACCGGGATAGGTAAGTGTGCTCAAAAACTACAATTACAATTCACTAAACTCTCAATCAAAGGATAGCATTTTTTGCTTGTGGGGTCTAACAAATTACATATGCATGCCACGGTTGTATTGTGCTGTTATTTATTTAGCATGGATTTATTGTGTGGTAATTGTACCAAATGTTAACCGTGCTGCTCAGTGCTGTCACTAAATACCAGGGATATACAAAAGACCTATAAGTAACAGTAATGTAAATATCTAATTTAGTTCACAAACTCTATGGGCCCTATTTTACCGATCTGAGCGCATGGTCTGAAGCTCATGGCGCAGGTGCTCTTAGGGCGTGTCCGAATCCACTTTTGCTAGTTTAACGACGGAAAACACAGTCGGCGCGCCCGGCGCATGGTCCAAAAGGGTTGTCCCTCGTCTCTTAATGAGTCATGGGTGTGTTTTGGGCGTAACATGCAATAAACCAATCAGAGTCTCATCTCCCTTTCCCTTTAAAAGCCAGTTGTGCTTGCACCATGAGCGGATTCACTATTTACATGAGGAGAGACTGAACGCTTCTCCAGAGAGGAATCCTTTTATTTTTAATATTTAAACATGTGTGTGTGCTGCTGCGCATCCCTGTGTGTGTAATAATCAGAGTGTACGTGCATTGTGCACTGCCTTTAGGCTCATATTACTAACACACCCTTTAAATGACACAAAAAATACTGCACTATTGACTTTAGAGCAGGTGTGTGTTGGTCAGTGGCGCAGTCGTTTTCAGTTCCTCAAAACAGCAACGCTCCAACAATGCTCCTGAACACACACCTGGTTTAGACCAGACGCCCATGGGCGAACAGATGCGCCAGTGCATTTGATATTTAAACAACGTGGAGCTGGACGTGAACATGAGAATTGCGTCCGGCTGAAACTAGCAAAAAAAAACACTTGCGTCGCGCCTGGTGTCACATTTAGCCGGGTGTATGATAGGGCCCTAGATGTCACAGGCTGATCGGTCCTTTACATGCAATCACATAATTTACTACACGGCACAAGCTGACTGGCCTCTGTTGATTCTGCAGCCAATAAGCTTTCTTGCGTGTGTTTTCTGTAAGCAGGTCCAGAGTTCTTCTGAACCCCTCCACCTCCCCAGCTCCACCTGTCTAGATCTGCTACAGGCTTTATGTTTGTCTATTCATGCAGCAGCTGAATTTCTTACATGCGAGTTCGGCCCAAAATAACGTTGTGCCTATACCACTGATATACTATCGGCCTTTGTGGGGAAAACAAATGTTACAGCAAATAAATTAGTGAAGAATGAGTGTATACTTTTAATCTGTAAATATCGGCAAGACAGCCATGTACTGTGTTTTGAGGATTAATGAGTGGTCACTGTCTGATCATTACATTATTTTAGATTACTATCTAGATTTTCCACCCATATCCATACCTAAATGAAGTGGGGGATATATGTGTCTGTTGACAATGTTCCCATTATTCTCTAGGCTCCAAGGCTCCTACAAGGCCTGGAGGAATTGGCAGTGCAGCCGCGGGTCAGACGGGTGTGGATGGAGACAGCATGCTGTCTAAAATTTTGCCTGGAGGAGCTGCAGAGCAGGCTGGCAAATTAGGAGAAGGTGAGCAGAGTTTCCAAGATGGAACGAATATTTTTAGGCCTAGTTTAAGTAACACATGGATCAATCAAAGAGTCTTATTAATCAATGTTTTTCCTGAATTATTTTTCATTTCAGAAAGGCATGTAATTATTTGTATTATTTTTTTATAACCAATATTAATCTATTGTTTTTCTCCTTTTATTTTCATTTTCTATTTTACTTTCTGTGACTGGCACAGCCATCTCTGGGTTTGGCAAGAAGTTCACCTCCTTGTGGTGAGGAAGAACAATTAAAGGTGGGTGCAATTGCTTCTCACTTTAGAATAACGGTCCGTCATTAACTATGCAGGACTAATGAGTAGTACTACATTAACACTTGAGCTACTACTGACTAATATGGAAATAAGCTTAACTAATCAGTAAGTGATATCGAATTTAGAATTGAGATCCTAACTAATCCTAAATGAGTTCCTTATTAGGTAATCAATAATATTTACTGAATGTGATTTGCCTCGTTATGAACTATTAACTATGACAAATTACAAAGAATTACCAATTACAGTGGGGTCAGAGAGTGAGTGAGTGAGAGAGAGAGAGAACAGTGCATTATAGTAAGGTGGCATATTTTCAGCTTCACAGTGATTATTCTCATTGTTTCTGTGTTATTTTAGGGTGTCTACAATGACAGATGACATTTTTGCACTGGAAAAACCTATGAAGTTTCCCTAAAATGTTTTAATTTAAAAAGAAGACAACACACGAAAGTGAGAGGGAGAGAAGCTATCTGGTTGTTCTGGTAAGAAAACGAAAAGTTATGATAAAATTTCATACATATTACATTAGGGTTGGTATCTTGGATATGTAACCTTGGTTCCCTGAGTAGTGAACGAGAAGTTGCGTCAGTAGCTGACACTAACATCCTCTGGTGTGACGACTGTCTTAAAGTCATAAAGAATGTTCATTATTGTTAGTGATAGTTGGTGATATTGCAACTTTTTAGACCATTTTGTAAAAACCATCGTGCAACATTTATAGAATAGAGTTTGTTCTTGTTTTGTTTTTGTTTTTTAAGCCAACCAGGACTGGAATCACAGGACTCTACCAACTCAAGGTCATAATTCAAAGGAGACAACACTATTCGCTCTGAAAGCCTGTAAGTAGCTTTAGAATTTGAAGTTTTTAAATTACATAGTCTTAATCCAGGGGTTGGAAACATAGATTGGCGACAGTGGGGAGCGGTTTTATTATCTCTTAGGTGGAGTGGGGAGCAAAAAATGAATGCTGGATGTAAGGCTTGGATGCAGCTGCTCGGCCATGGAAACCCATTCCATGAAGCTCTCTACGCACTGTTCTTGAGCTCATCTGAAGGCCACAGAAGTTTGGAGGTCTGTAGCTATTGACTCTGCAGAAAGTTGGCGACTTCTGCGAACTGTGACCCTCAGCATGCGCTGACCCCGCTCTGTGATTTTACGTTGCCTACCACTTCGTGGCTGAGTTGCTGTTGTTCCCAATTGCATCCACTTTGTTATAATACCACTAACAGTTGAGCGTGGAATATTTAGTAGTGAGGAAATTTCACGAATGGACTTATTGCACAGGTGGCAACCTATCACGGTACCACGCTTGAATTCACTGAGCTCCTGAGAGCGACCTAGTCCTCCTTTTTTCTGGGGAGGAGCCTGGGTAGTGATGCTCAGTTTTTGTACCGCCCAGTACGAGGAACTGGTTTTTGAGGTCTGGAGCCCCAGGGACCTGAGATCGATGCGGGAGGAGCTTCTGGAACGCCACCGCCTGCTTATTAGCCTCCTGGAACCTCTCGACGACTGTATTGACAGCGTCACCAAAGAGGCCAGGGGGCGATAGCGGGGCATCCATAAGGAATCTTTCTCCTTTATGGCACTCAAATTCAAGTGTCTCTCCATGGCCACCAGGGCTGCCATAGCACAACCGATGGATCTGGTCGTCTCCTTGGTGGCCCGGAGAGAAAGATCTGTGGCCCGACGCAGTTCAGCTACTGCATCAGGGCCAATACCCCCATCCTCATTCAGGTTTCCTAACACATCCGCTTGGTAGGAATGCAACACGGCCATAGTGTGGAGACATGCTGAAGCCTGACCAGACGCTGCATAAGCTTTGCCCACCAAAGCCGATGTTGTTCTGACTGGCTTGGTGGGCAACGTTGGGGCCATTAGGGACGATGCTGACTAAGGGGAGAGATAGCTAGCGTCTCTTCCACCTTAGGCATCGCCCCATAACCATGTTCTTTGTGGCCAACTATAGAGGAGTAGTGAGTAAAAAGAAGTAAAAATTTTACAATAAAACCAATAAAATAATAATAAAATACGATGCAAGAGTGCAAAAAAAAAGTGCTTTAACATGGATTATATTCCTTATCAAACAAAAAAGTTTTTGATTTAGGCTTAAAAACAGATAGAGAATGAGCTAGTCTAATAGAAATGGGCAGGTCATTCTAAAGTCTGGGGGCAGCAACCGACAAAGCACGGTCACCCCTACACTTCAGCCTCGATTTGGGGATGGACATGAGTCCTTGGTTAGAAGAACGGAGTGATCTGGTTGGATGGTGCTCAGACAATACATCAGAAAGGTAAACTGGAGCCATACCATTTAGTGATTTATAAACGAGAAGTAATATTATAAAATCCACTCTATAATGCACTGGCTACCAGTGTAAGGAACATAAAACTGGAGTGATATGATCCCGTTTATGAGCACCCGTCAGCAGTCTAGCTGCCGCATTTTGAACTAACTGTAATCGGGAGAGAGCTGATTGACTGATCCCAACGTAGAGTGAGTTACAGTAATCCAGCCTGGAAGAGATAAAGGCATGGATTACTTTTTCAAAAATTAAAAAAAAAGAAATGTCTTTACTTTTGATAAAAGTCGAAGCTGAAAAAAAAGCAAGGTTTCACAGACCCACTTTATATTAGGTGGCCTTAACTACTATGTACTAATATTTAAATTAATCATTTGATACAATGCACTCTTTGTGTACATACATGTTTTTACATTGCACTTACATTTTAAAAATTACCTAAATGTAATTACATCTGTAACTAATCCTTAAACTTACCCATACCACCACACCTGTCCCTAACCCTACCCTTAAACTTATCCATACCACCACACCTGTCCCTAACTTTACCCTTAAACTTACCCATACCACCACACCTGTCCCTAACTTTAACCTTAAACTTATCCATACCACCACACCTGTCCCTAACTTTACCATTAAACTTACTCATACCACCACACCTGTCCCTAACTTTACCCTTAAACTTACCCACACCACCACACCTGTCCCTAACTTTACCCTTAAACTTATCCATACCACCACACCTGTCCCTAACTTTAACCTTAAACTTATCCATACCACCACACCTGTCCCTAACTTTACCATTAAACTTACTCATACCACCACACCTGTCCCTAACTTTACCATTAAACTTACTCATACCACCACACCTGTCCCTAACTTTACCCTTAAACTTACCCATACCACCACACCTGTCCCTAACTTTACCATTAAACTTACCCATACCACCACACCTGTCCCTAACTTTACCCTTAAACTTACCCATACCACCACACCTGTCCCTAACTTTAACCTTAAACTTATCCATACCACCACACCTGTCCCTAACTTTACCATTAAACTTACTCATACCACCACACCTGTCCCTAACTTTACCATTAAACTTACTCATACCACCACACCTGTCCCTAACTTTACCCTTAAACTTACCCATACCACCACACCTGTCCCTAACTTTAACCTTAAACTTATCCATACCACCACACCTGTCCATAACTCTACCATTAAACTTACTCATACCACCACACCTGTCCCTAACCTTACCCTTAAACTTATCCATACCACCACACCTGTCCCTAACTTTAACCTTAAACTTATCCATACCACCACACCTGTCCATAACTCTACCATTAAACTTACTCATACCACCACACCTGTCCCTAACCTTACCCTTAAACTTATCCATACCACCACACCTGTCCCTAACCTTACCCTTAAACTTATCCATACCACCACACCTGTCCATAACTCTACCATTAAACTTACTCATACCACCACACCTGTCCCTAACCTTACCCTTAAACTTATCCATACCACCACACCTGTCCCTAACCTTACCCTTAAACTTATCCATACCACCACAACTGTCCCTAACCCTACCCTTAAACTTATCCATACCACCACACCTGTCCCTAACCCTACCCTTAAACTTATCCATACCACCACACCTGTCCCTAACCCTACCCTTAAACTCATCCATACCACCACACCTGTCCCTAACTTTACCCTTAAACTTACCCATACCACCACACCTGTCCCTAACTTTACCCTTAAACTTATCCATACCACCACACCTGTCCCTAACTTTAACCTTAAACTTATCCATACCACCACACCTGTCCCTAACTTTACCATTAAACTTACTCATACCACCACACCTGTCCCTAACTTTACCATTAAACTTACTCATACCACCACACCTGTCCCTAACTTTACCCTTAAACTTACCCATACCACCACACCTGTCCCTAACTTTACCATTAAACTTACCCATACCACCACACCTGTCCCTAACTTTACCCTTAAACTTACCCATACCACCACACCTGTCCCTAACTTTACCCTTAAACTTACCCATACCACCACACCTGTCCCTAACTTTACCCTTAAACTTACCCATACCACCACACCTGTCCCTAACTTTACCCTTAAACTTACCCATACCACCACACCTGTCCCTAACTTTACCATTAAACTTACCCATACCACCACACCTGTCCCTAACTTTACCCTTAAACTTACCCATACCACCACACCTGTCCCTAACTTTACCCTTAAACTTACCCATACCACCACACCTGTCCCTAACTTTACCCTTAAACTTACCCATACCACCACACCTGTCCCTAACTTTACCCTTAAACTTACCCATACCACCACACCTGTCCCTAACTTTAACCTTAAACTTATCCGTACCACCACACCTGTCCATAACTCTACCATTAAACTTACTCATACCACCACACCTGTCCCTAACCTTACCCTTAAACTTATCCATACCACCACACCTGTCCCTAACCTTACCCTTAAACTTATCCATACCACCACACCTGTCCATAACTCTACCATTAAACTTACTCATACCACCACACCTGTCCCTAACCTTACCCTTAAACTTATCCACACCACCACACCTGTCCCTAACTCTACCCTTAATCTTACCCATACCACCACACCTGTCCGTAACCCTACCCTTAAACTTATCCATACCACCACACCTGTCCCTAACTCTACCCTTAAACTTACCCACACCTGTCCATACTTAACCTCCCCCAGAATTTTTTTTTTACTAGAGTAGATGCCATTTACATTAAGTGCAAAGAGCCCGCCTTGTTTACTAAACGTCTGGTTTAGACAGTCAAAATTGCAGAAAACACCAAATTTTTCACAGTGGCAGTAGTGTAGGGGTAAAGCACATGGTAGAAAGTTTTGACGCAAATCGACACGAGGTTCGAATCCGCCTTTTGCCGAACTCACTCTACTTCTTTTTCCCATCACATATCAGATCGGAAAGGCATTTATTTTCAAAAAAAATTAAGAAAATATTCGAAAAGTGGAAATAAAGCGTCTAACGTATGTTTAATAATGAAGTGTTTATCAGTTTGGTGGAAGTGAACAGATATGCACTGAATTAGAGATGATAAAAGTGAGTGGGTCCAATATCATTGGTCTTAAAAAGTGGGTGGGTCCACATACAATGGTTCCAACGCCCATGCGTTATCCCCAATCTTAGATCCCTTACCTTATTGATAAAGAACTTGAAAAAATCTTCACACATAGATGAAGACGCATCTGGGAGCGATCAAACAGAAGGGTTGATAGTGGCATTAATAATATTAAAAAGAGTTTTCGGTCTATGAGACCGAATAGTTTGCGCACTATTCTTAGCTTACTTTTGGGACGAACGTCCTGCTTCTCAGCTGGCCAGTCAATGTTCAATCTGGCCACAGCACAAGACACAACCTCTACCAGTTCCTCATACGCTGGAGAGTGGGATGGCGAGTCCTCAACTTCTGCAACGTCGATGCTTTCAACATCCAACTCCTCAGAGCTGGATATATGAAGCACCGGTGCCTCAAAGAGTGCCAGGCAAGAGCGGAGTCTTCGCAGTGGAAGCTGCTCACAATGTACACAACCAGCACCCTCGAAAGCTGACTGCGCATGCTCCGCTCCCAGACAAATAACACGAAGATCATGTGTATCCCCACCCGTAATGAAACGAGGGCAGGGATGAACACAAGGCACAGAACTGCGCAATCACGCAGAGCGTTCCCACAGCGTCAATCAACGCAGCGCGAGTTTCCTTGAAAGGGAACACAAGTGTGACCTTAAACAGACAAATACACGCAAACGCATTAAACACATATATCTTCGGTAAACATAAACAGCTGGGAAAGTAATCGAATGCTTGTCAGTGTATTAGGTCTGTGCATTCGGTCTTAAAGTGACAGCAGCCTAATGAATCCTCTGCTCTCTGTGTCATTTAATGTTAATCAAGCAACAAAAGAAAACAAGAGAATATATAATTTAATTCATAAAGTGAAGACTATGCAATGTTTTATTTATTTTATTTTATTTATTTAGTTTTTACATTTGATTACTTTATTCAATTTCTATATAGTAGGCTATTATTAGTAGCAGTTTTTTTTTTTGTCTCAAACACACATCAAGAATCAGCATATGAATCTTAATGTTGACTTGCTTCATTCCGCAATGCATGCTGGGAGCCATGAGTTTTATACTATGGTGGCTCCCAGAATGCATTGCGGCATGAAGCATGTCAAATTATGTGTTTTGGTAAACATTGTTTACAAAAACCACCAAATGACATAAAAAGCCAAGAGTCAAACTGCCCAACTAAAGGAAACACTGATCACCATAATGGTGACCAAACATTTTCAATAAAACATCAACATCTAAACCTCTGTCAATAAGAGCTTCTGTAGACGTCTGACAGAAATAAAGACAGTCTGGTTAGTAATGCGTGAAGCTGGTAATGCTGTTTGTAGAGTTGTTTAATCCTCCTCTGCTGAGATCTTCAGAGATTTAATGTCGTCTTCTATCTTCAGTGGATTTCATCTAAGGCTGTGGCTGAAGTCAGTCGTACTTCTTGTGTTCTCTTTCCTTCAGTGATTCTGCTTGTTAACAGCAGGTGTTCATCACTAATGCTCGATCATCACTTAATTAATCACTTAATTATCTCATTAACTTTAACATTGCTTCAGTGTTACTTTAACACTCTGTAGAGTGGGACCATATGTGCTCTGAGCGGTGTTGAGCTGTGTAGGAGCGGCACTGGCTTTATATGATGAACAGATTGTGTCTCTTCAGACTATATTTGAGTGGATGCTTTACATAAACTATAGTTTAACAGCAGACTGGCCCTTGGGTCCATGTTTAGAACCTAGAAGCCTTCTATAAACTGTAACATTTAAAGGTGTATTGTGTAATTTTTTTATACATTTTATACATCTCCATACATTGAGTATAAACACTGACTGTGTAGAGCTTTCTCCAGATCGGCTCAACTGATGTGAGTCTGATGGAAAATGTTATGCCGAGTTCACACTGCATGATTTCCAAACTCGTCGGATCGCTGTTCTTTTCACACTGCATGAGTATCTGGGGTATCATTCAGTGTCTGCTGTGTTCACACTGACCGATGGATCGGCGACAGGGGCTTTCACACTGCATGACTGTACAAGAGGAAGAATCAAGACAACTCTGTCCCGTCCGCAAACTACGTTTCACAACCAAACACACGCGGGATGTGACAAGGAAACAGCTCGAGATCACGCGTGTGCCAGACTGGAGTTCTCGCGCGAGACTGGAATTGTTATTAAAAATATAGACTGCAGAAAGTTTGCGATCCAAATTGTCTGTGCGCTGATTTGCAGAGAAAAGGAGAAAAAGAAAATAAGATTATTGTGGAGGAAATGGTTGGGGAGACGCGGGGAGCAAGGGTTGAGTTCTGCAAAGAGAGTTGGAGGTCAAGCAAATGTTTGTGCTTTGTTTCTGTTTGCTATAATTGTAAATATATGTATTAAAATACTGATATTCTGCTCTATAACTCCTCCCCCCTGTATCCAGCTCTCTCATTGGCTGTCGGTCATCGCCGATGTCATTTTCAGTCAGAACACATTTCACACAGCAGGATTTTGATTATCTCGGATCATGTCTTTGATAATTCACACTGCGTGATTGTCACTCGCGTGAACGAGCACCGATTTGCCTATGATTTCGGGCATTTGTCGGCGATTTCGCAAAACCTGTCGGCGAGTCAAAATCGGGGCTAAAATTGGGCAGTGTGAACTTGGCATAAGTGCTCAAACATTTAATCTGACAGAAAATCAATTTCATAGACTTACATCTAGAGACTTGGGTTTGGTGCGATACTAACACGTGTAATAGAAGCAAGCTAACGTTCTGACAAGGTTTTCTCAAAGTTATGAACAAACATTTTCCCAGTAACTTTAATAGAACGTTCTTTCAAAGTTATCTGGGCTTTAATAATGTTCTCAAAACATTAGCACAAAAACTATATTTATACATCATTCATGGAACGTTTTATTTCTGAAACGTTTGAGTTGACATTTTTTTAAATGTTACTAATCATTTTAGAATGTTCAGAGAACATTCCCTTAAAGTTGGAACATCGATCAAATGGAACGTTTGCGTAACCAAGAAAACACCTTTTTAAAACATTTGAAAAATTAGTTGTTTTGAACATTCAGAAAACATTCAGAAATATCGTTTTCATAACTGTTAGCAAATGTTAGCAAGCGTTCTTAGAACGTATTCCTTGTTAGAAGGGACACTACACACTTACTGCTTACTTTTGAAAATGAGAAAAAAAGCTCTCAGATCTCAAATCGTCAGCGACTCTTTTGGATCGCGTCTTTGATAATTCACACTGCGTGATTGTCACTCGCGTGCACGAGCACTGATTTGCCTAGGGTTTCGGGCATTTGTTGGCGAGTCAAAATTAGGCCTAAAATCGGGCAGTGTCAACTCGGCATTAGGGAAACATGTTTGAAAATAGTCATTTTCATATTTGATATTTCAAATGTCTGTCATTGGATTGTAATGTCGTCTTTGTATTCCTATGTTTTTCTTCAGATTATTTGGGAATTCTGTATCCGTGTTCCATCCGAACAACATGAGCAGCTCTGAGAGAGCTTCCTGGCCTACGGGACACAGAAGAAGAAGAGCGATGACTCCAGTCGCACACTATCAGCAAACCACGCCGGTCGATAATGCCTACAGTGAATCCTGTGCATTACTCTGGAAACAAGCTGACACGCTCTCACTCGAGGAGCACAGCGAGTTACTCACAGAGAAGTGTGATTCCGCGTTTCTCCTGGGAAACGCTCTTCACTCCCCTCTCAGGAACGGAAGAAATCGCGATGTTTGAACACTTAGAAAAACTTCATAGGTTTTTCCTAAAAGAAGAAAAAAAAAAGGAAAATCATGAACATGGTTACTGTAACACATCTCTATGCTAAGTCCTTTAACTCAACATTCCAGAATGAGGAAGAAAAAAAAACAACCTGTTTGTTTTTGTCTTTTTTTGTTTTCCTTCCTTCTCTTGCTATGTGCTATAAAAGTGTAAAGTGGACTCGGAATGCATGTAATCCAAGACCTTACACTGTTCACGATATCAACGAGAGACCGGCAATGCGTTTATGAAGAAGAGGACGGAAGAAACTCCAGGATAAGCCCAAACATAAGACTCCGATCATCACGTGAAGCAGGTTCTGGCCGATCAGGTCTTTTTTATTCATTATCCTTCCCAAAGTGTTCAGAAATTGTCCTCAGGCAGCAGATGGGGTATTTTTACAACAATCGTACGGTATTGGCGAGTTGGAATATTGTGCATTATCTTTTTGTTTTTGTCGCCTTACTATGTTTGTAGATATTTTTCTATTCACAGTTTCTATTTATTTATTTTTTTTCGCATTGTTTGTATATGGAAAAAGTTTATTTTTGAATTTTTAAATAATTGTATTAAGTTTATTCATTGCTGTTTTTAATCATTGTCCTTGTTTACAATTTCTTTTTTATTTAGTTTATTTTTATCAGTTTAAAATTAGATCAAAAGCAATAGAGGATGGTGGTCAGTCGGTAAAGAGCACAATTGTCCGATGTTTTTACAGTAGTGGTCAGGAGAGTGTGTAAACCTGTAATATATCTGTACGGTTCAGGATCACTGTCTGTTAAGTCATTAAATAAGTGATGCTCAGTCTCTCACGATAACACGTTAGGTGTCAAAGCCATGAGATTTTTTATTAAATAACGGTAATAATTAAGAAAAACACAAAGCTAGTGGGAGAAATAAGGGAGGTGTTTAGTGGAATGTTGGAACTTTTAAGCAAGTAGAGATTGCATGTTCTAAAAAAAGAAAAAATATTGATATTGCTATATGTTCTAATGGTATGTGTGAATGATTTTGGATGTGTGTATGTATGCATCTACATTTGTTATCATTCAATCAATCAATCAAAAAAAAAAAAAAAAAAAAAAAAAAAATTCTGATCAACAACCAGAAACGAAACATTTGGTCAGAGGACTTTTAATTTCAGACCTTCTATGCAATGAATTTCTCAGCTGAGAGAAACACAAAATAGTATTGAAACGAAATAAAACACCTAATCCAAGAATAACTAGATCGTAGTTTCACAAATGTTATTAGGGGGCTGATTTGTTTGTATAAGAGAAACTGTAATGTAAATAATCAATCTGAATGGAAATTTAGTTTCCCATATTTGTGGCATGTCTCCCATTGTTGAAATGGAACCAATTAGCCATAGCGATTAACATGAACGTCAATCATTTCTCACGGTCCACGGAGGGACGTTGCCGCTAGATGGAAGATGATGCGGACACTCTAAAAAATGCTGGGTTAAAAACAACCCAAATTGGGTTGAAAATGGACAAACCCAACGATTGGGTTAAATGTTTGCCCAAACGTGCTGGGTAGTTTTATTTAACCCAACTATTGTTAAAAAAATAACTATATGGCTGGCTTAAAATGAACCCAAAATAGGTTGGAAATTAAAAATCAGACACATAGCCTAATTAATAGAGGCAACAATAATAATCAAAAGGTAAACATTTATTAATAAGCAATTGAATAAATGTTTATTGTTTAATAATTATTCATTAAACTTATTAATAATGTTCATTTATTAACCATATTAATAAATGTTAATTTCCAACATACTTTGGGTTCATTTTAAGCAAGCAATACAGTAATCTTTAAACAATAGTTGAGTTAAATAAAACTACCCAGCAGGTTGGGCAAACATTTAATAAAACAACCCATTCACTGGGTTAAAACAACCCAACCGCTGGGTTAAAACAGCCCATTCACTGGGTTAAAACAACCCAACCGCTGGGTTAAAACAGCCCATTCACTGGGTTAAAACAACCCACCGCTGGGTTAAAACAGCCCATTCACTGGGTTAAAACAACCCAACCGCTGGGTTAAAACAGCCCATTCACTGGGTTAAAACAACCCACCGCTGGGTTAAAACATCCCACTCACTGGGTTAAAACAACCCACCGCTGGGTTAAAACAGCCCATTCACTGGGTTAAAACAACCCACCGCTGGGTTAAAACAGCCCATTCACTGGGTTAAAACAACCCACCGCTGGGTTAAAACAGCCCACTCACTGGGTTAAAACAACCCACCGCTGGGTTAAAACAGCCCATTCACTGGGTTAAAACAACCCACCGCTGGGTTAAAACAGCCCACTCACTGGGTTAAAACAACCCACCGCTGGGTTAAAACAGCCCATTCACTGGGTTAAAACAACCCACCGCTGGGTTAAAACAGCCCATTCACTGGGTTAAAACAACCCAACCGCTGGGTTAAAACAGCCCATTCACTGGGTTAAAACAACCCAACCGCTGGGTTAAAACAGCCCACTCGCTGGGTTAAAACAGCCCACTCGCTGGGTTAAAACAACCCAACCACTGGGTTAAAACAGCCCATTCGCTGGGTTAAAACAGCCCACTCACTGGGTTAAAACAACCCAACCACTGGATTAAAACAGCCTATTCACTAGGTTAAAACAACCCAACCGCTGGATTAAAACAGCCCATTCGCTGGGTTAAAACAACCCAACTGCTGGGTTAAAACAGCCCATTCACTGGGTTAAAACAACCCAACCACTGGGTTAAAACAGCCCATTCACTGGGTTAAAACAACCCACAGCTGGGTTAAAACAACCCAACCACTGGGTTAAAACAGCCCATTCACTGGGTTAAAACAACCCAACCGCTGGGTTAAAACAGCCCATTCACTGGGTTAAAACAGCCCATTCACTGGGTTAAAACAACCCAACCACTGGGTTAAAACAGCCCATTCACTGGGTTAAAACAACCCAACCGCTGGGTTAAAACAGCCCATTCGCTGGGTTAAAACAACCCAACCGCTGGATTAAAACAGCCCATTCACTGGGTTAAAACAGCCCATTCACTGGGTTAAAACAACCCACCGCTGGGTTAAAACAACCCAACCACTGGGTTAAAACAGCCCATTCACTGGGTTAAAACAACCCACCGCTGGGTCAAAACAGCCCATTCACTGGGTTAAAACAGCCCATTCACTGGGTTAAAACAACCCAACCACTGGGTTAAAACAACCCACCGCTGGGTTAAAACAACCCAACCACTGGGTTAAAACAGCCCATTCACTGGGTTAAAACAACCCAACCGCTGGGTTAAAACAGCCCATTCACTGGGTTAAAACAGCCCATTCACTGGGTTAAAACAACCCAACCACTGGGTTAAAACAGCCCATTCACTGGGTTAAAACAACCCAACCGCTGGGTTAAAACAGCCCATTCGCTGGGTTAAAACAACCCAACCGCTGGATTAAAACAGCCCATTCACTGGGTTAAAACAGCCCATTCACTGGGTTAAAACAACCCACCGCTGGGTTAAAACAACCCAACCACTGGGTTAAAACAGCCCATTCACTGGGTTAAAACAACCCACCGCTGGGTCAAAACAGCCCATTCACTGGGTTAAAACAGCCCATTCACTGGGTTAAAACAACCCAACCGCTGGGTTAAAACAGCCCATTCACTGGGTTAAAACAACCCACCGCTGGGTTAAAACAACCCAACCACTGGGTTAAAACAGCCCATTCACTGGGTTAAAACAACCCAACCGCTGGGTTAAAACAGCCCATTCACTGGGTTAAAACAACCTAACCGCTGGGTTTGTCCATTTTCAACCCATCTTGGGTTGTTTTTAACCCAGCGTTTTTTAGAGTGTAGCTGCCTATTGGTGCAATACTTAAATACAATTATATAGTATATAAGGAGGTTTATATTTGAGAAATATTATATGTAATGCAGTGCCCAATTTCTGGTCTTAAATGATACTTTATGTGGGAAATCTTGAGCGATCATACAGTAATATCTGTCTGTTCAGAGGAAACACAGACCACAGATTTTCAGTTATATTCGTTTATATATATTAGGATATATTTATTTTTTCAAAAGGAAGTTTTAAATAACTATACCAAAATTTAATAAATCATATTTTATTAAACAAATAAATATGTAAATGGATTAGAATGTATATGGGGCAGCGCGTGAGAGCAGTTATATAGTAGCGATGTATAAGAAACACCCAACGGAAAGCTGTTTGTACTGCCTGCAATATGAACTATATTAGCTATCATTCTGTCTGGCGTCTCAGAGATTTCTTTTTTTTATTGTGCATGTGTGTGTCTGATCCTTTTCACCTCAGGAAAGCATAGACTTAATGCACCAAGGGGAGATATATGCAGAGCTATAAGGGCTTAATTACAATACCAAGAAAGCCATTCATTCTAACACCCTAGGTTTTGATTCATTAGGACTTTTGACTGTGATGTATGTCAGGGAAAGCAGATCACCTGCCATTATATCTGTGGTATTTATTTATTCGCTCATCGTGCATTATGATCCTTTTTACTGGGTTAGAAAACAGTTACTCTTGTAGGAGTAAATTAGTGGCACAAAGAAAGAAACACACGACAGGAAACAAACAGGTCACTGTCTGGCAAAAAGGAAACAATCAGATGAATTTGTGTTTAAAGTAGCCTGAGAAGTGCATGGGCCTTAAGCGTCCCGTCCCGTCCCGATCCTTCGCTGCTCAGTTGCACTGGCAACCATTTTCACGGTTAAAAAGACATGAATATATCTGTAAAACATGTAAATTGTACTATACTTCTGCACACAAAACATTCAAAGCAAGGTGTAAAATGACCTGTTGTTTTGTGTAAATTAAGTCTAAAAAAAAGGAGCATCACGACATCAACAGAAACCAAATAAACACATAAATATTCAAATAAATCACACTGTGTATGTGATCGGCTCATGTGGACTGTTTGGAAATGTAAAAAAAAAAATGTATTGAGACATTTTTGGTCTATGGTCTATACTTGTTGTGATTGTAAAAGACTCTTTAAAAAAAGAGAAAACGGCTTCCATTTAATTTGTGGATGGGGAAATTTAAATCAACGTGTATTTTAGAAAAAAAAAGACAGTTTCGAGGTGGTCGAAAAATAAAATAAGTGTTACATTGACTGTTGTGAGAGCATATCCATATATCCATTGTAAACTTTGTGTTTGTTTCAGTGTATACCTGTAGTAGGCTTGATGTAACGTCATGTTGTGTGATGAAAGTAATAATGACCCTCCGATACAATCAGGAAAAAATAAAAGAGGATTTTAAAAAACTCCTGACTCTAAGTGTCCTTTTCATTGCTATCACAGACACACAATTTTATTTAATTGGGTCAAAATGTGGTCCTATTTAATACACAATAGGACAATCCAAAAATATTCAGCAGTTAATTAAAATCTAACAAACTGTAACGAGTCTAGTGATGTTCGGTTCTTGAACGAATCGTTCTTTTGAGCCGGTTCTCAGCAAGTAACCGGTTGAGCCGGTTCATTAATCGAACTGAATCGAACTTTAGTTCCGGGTTGATGACGCAAGACGCAAAAGCCGAAGTAGCACGTCCGACTAAAAAAGAACCGAAAGAGCCGCTCAACCAGCTGTCGAAGTTTGCCGAGGATTGCCGAGGATTCTGATGATTGAGTTGGCGACGCAAGTCTGAGGCACGTCCTGGAAATATGCTTATGACTAGTTATTAAATAACATTTTATTAAAACCTGCAAAAACCTTTCTGTCAAGAGATTTAAATACATTTTACTGTAGTTTATTGTGCATGCAGATTATATTTTAAGTTGTTAAGCGAAATTTATTTATTTATAAACTGGTTTATTCTTTCTATATAGGCTACTTTAGACATGTAACATATCCGCGTTTATGCATGTCTGTAATGTGTGCTGCATGTGCGAAACCTTTAGGAATCTTATCCAAGATGTGGGCTACTCAATATTGGTCAGTCGTATCCGACATAAAGGATCCGCGAATGAAACTGTGACCACAAACACCATTAACTTAAGTGAACTGGTTTTATTAAATAGGCCTTCATTTTTTTTTTACTATGGTTTTGCGCGTGCAGATTATATTTTAAATCAAGGAGTTTCTAAGGACAATAAACACGGAGTTGGTTTACTCGTTCTATAGTAGATTTAGACATAAAGCACATATCCGCGTTTGTTGATCAGTGCCTGTAATGTGTGCTGTAGTTGCGCAATTTTCAGTCGAATCCGACGTGAAGGATAAATGAATTAAGTGTGAACACAAACACCATTAACTTCAGTGAATGAAAGGCAATAATCAGCAACATGCACTCACGCAAATAACTTTATTCGATTGTTTCAATATGCATTGACACAGATTACTTTATTTGAATGTTTCCTTGATATAACATGACACTGAGAAATGCATAAAAAAGCATAAAAGAAATGCATAGTGACATCATTGCATGATGACGTCAGGAACCTATGAATCGGCTTTCTGAACCGGTTCATTGAGTCGAACTGTCCGAAAAGAACCGGTTCGCGGAAATGAATCGGACTTTGCATCACAAAACGAGTCCACTGAAGGCAAGTTTGAAGAACCCAAGTGCAGTATTTTATTGAAGACCAACATAAACAAAATCAAACTATACAAAGGCTTGGCTTGGAACTATAAACTTAAACATGAACAGAAAACTCACCAAACAGAGGTTACAGGGACAATACTCAACCAGAGACCATGGAAACATGAGGGCTATTTATACACAAAAACTAATGACCAAACAAGGAACACCTGTGAACAATTAAGACAGAACCAATCAAAACGTGACACATAAGACAGGGCCTGGGCCGTGGAGCATGGGCGGACCCCTCCAGGGCAACATCGGCAGTGCAGAGAGCCAGGGAGGCAATTCAGGGAGTCCAGTGATCCTGTATCGCTCTTCTCTCCTCGTCATCTCACTAACACACCAGTGGGCGGGGCCAAAGTTGTGATGATGAAGTAGGCGTTGATAAAGTTTTAAATACGGATATTTTTCTTACACAAACGAGCCACTTCGCTTCAGAAGGCCTTTATTAACCCCCGGAGCCATGTGGAGCAGTTATATGATGGATAGATGCACTTTTATGGACTTCAAAAATGACCCAACAAGTCACTGCCATTATAAAGCTTGGAAGAGCCAGGACATTTTTTAATATAACTCTGATTGTGCTCGTCTGAAAGAAGAATGTCATACACACCTAGGATGGCTTGAGGGAGAGTGAATCATGGGGTCATTTTCATTTTTGGGTGAACTATCCCTTTAAGTAAAGATCATGTTCCATGAAGATATTTTGTAAATTTCCTACCGTAAATATATCAGAAATGTATTATTAGTAGTAATATGCATTGCTAAGGACTTCATTTGGACAACTTTATAGGAGATTTTCTCAAGATTTAGATGTTTTTGCACCCTCAGATTCCAGATTTTCAAATAGTTGTATTGCGGCCAAATATTGTCCTAACAAACCACACATCAATGATGCTTATTTATTCAGCTTTTAGATGATGTATAAATCTCAATAAAAAAAAAAAAAAATTACCCTTATGACTGGTATATATATATATATGGACACTTTACTATTGTCACAGTCACATGGTCACCTGTCACTTCTGCACTTCACTTCCCAGCATCCTCCTTGACTGTCACCTGCATTCACTTTATTATCACACACACCTGCACCTCGTCTGCACCTTCATCAGCACTCCCATATAAACACACACCTCGGCTCAGTTCATTGTCTGGTCTTGTTCATGCTACATGGACTACTTACCTGTATCTCCAGCGAGTACTATTCTCCTTCGTTTATCTTCAAGAGTTACCTTCAGTCTCCACGATCATCCGTTTGAAGACGAGGTGTGTGCATTCAATCTGGTTCCTCTTCTCCGAATCTCACGAGTCCCTAAAGACTTTCCATTACACTCTCATCCGCTGGATTCAAAGCCTCCATTGAGCGTTTACCCACCTGTTGAACTGCTTGTTGCTCCGTGCTGCTGACTAAATAAACTGTTAACCATTCCTCTTTGTGTCCTGAGTGTATGTTCCGTAACAACTATCCCATGAGGCCACGGGAGAGGATTTGTGGATCGACGCAACTGACACTGGAAGGTCACATGACAATGACAACATGGCAGATGTAGTGCGTCCAGATTACACTCATACTTTTGTAGTGTATGAGTAAAAAAGTAATTACTTGTGCAAAATAAGTACCTATAAGGGTATGTGATTTCACCTGCACACTTCCTCTGTCTCTCCTTTTACTTACTATCATTTTATCTTTTTTTTTTTTGATTATTATGCTACAAGTTATTACATAGTTATATCAACAAAAAGTGACCTCGATTTAATTGTTTTCAGTGCTTTTTGTTTCTATCTTATTCCAAAAGGTTTATATATAACTTAATGTCATTTACACACACTCTCACAGACACTCAATCTCTCTCACACACATACATTCAAACACTCACACATACACTCAAACACACATTCAAACACTCACCCACACTCAAACTCTCTCACACACACAAACTCACTCACACACATTCAAACACTCACACTCAAACTCTCTCACACACACACAAAAACACACACACTCACGCACACTCAAACTCTCTCTCTCACACACAAAAACTCACTCAGACACTCAAACACTCTCTCACACACAGACACTCAAACACACACACTCGCACTCACAGACACTCAAACACACTCTCTCTCTCTCACACACTCAAACTCACACGCTCACACACACTATATATTGTTAAATAGCAAGGTCTTTCATTGATTTTATACTTTAACAAAGGTATATTGTTATTTCACAAGAAAAAGATGTTTCTGATTAATATGACGTATAATCACCAGATTAATAATGTATGCCAAATGATATAAACAAAAAAGTCCCTTGTCTGATATAAATAACTGCACGTCATCGCCTCTGACCAATGAGAGGCGCGGCCCGTGGCGTGTGGCTCCGCCCCCTCCGCTCCATGTTCACTCGCAGGATTCCTCTCCAGCGACTCTTTCCTTCACACTCCGCTGTCATGGGCTCAAAGGTACAGACAAACCACTGACATATCGCTTACAGCAACATCCTTACGTGTGTGTTTCACTCTTTACACCGCAGACGAACACACACTCATTCTCAACAGCTGAAAAACAGCTCAGTGTTATTCTGAGCACTTCCGCGTCACGTGCTGAGAGCAGATGCTCAGTTAAACACGCACATGTTCTGTGAATGACTCGTATGTTCAGCGTCTCTGTGTGTGATGTGTGTGATGTTTATGATTGTGGCGTGTGTTCGAGGTGCTCCGGGAGCCGGCGGAGATCGCTCAGCTGTACCGGGATCAGTGTCGCTTCCCCGCCTTGTGTCGCGCTGACGTGGGTCCGGTGGTGACGTCACGATACGGCGGACAGTACTGCAACATCTACACAGGTAAATAAAGTAGGCTCCCATCAATCTCGTATTGATTTTTGGTTAGTTTCCAAACAATTTAGTGACAATTCTGATCATAAAGCTATATATATTAACTTGTCTCTTACTCAGGATTATTATTATAAAGCATATTTTTGGAAAGTGAACAACTCATTTGAAACATGAGTCTGTTAGGCTTAATTTAGAAGCTTTAATTTTAGAGTGTTTAGAATTTTTTTTTTTTTTTTTTTTGTCTTTATTGGGAATTGTTCAAATTTGAGGTGGGTAAATATCTAAGAAGATATGGTAGTGATTTAGCTAAAAAGATGAGGTCTGAAGAAAATGAGGTCATTTCTAAAATAGCATTTCTTTCTCAAAAACCCATAGTAACATCGTCTGACCAAGAAAATGTGGAACTGTCTGATTTGCAGAACCAAAGCTGAAGGAGCTTTTATCAGATCTGGGCGGTGTTAGTTAGAGCATGGTGAACAAAATTCATCTTAATTTTTAAATTTGAGAGACATAATTCCAGTCATAATACAATTCATAGATTAAATATTAATGGACATATATCTGAAATTGCACAATTACACAGTTCTTTTGTCAAATTAATGGGGCAGACAGAAACATGTGTGATCTACCGCTTGGTTTGGAAGAAGTCACTGAAGCCATTAATTAATTAATTGTCTTAAACTGAACAAAATCTCCAGGAGTGGATGGCTTGTCTTCCGAGTTCTACAAATTATTTGCTAAACAATTAGCTCCTTTTCTTTTGCAAGTTTTCAGAGAACGTGTTTTGAAAGGCTCTCTCCCCCCTACACTCACACAAGGCCTTATTACATTACTCCCAAAACCCAAAAAAGATGTTCTTTGTCTTGATAATTGGCGCCCAATATGTCTTCTTAATAACGATTACAAAATTTTATCCTTAATTTTTGCTAAACGTCTTAAAAAAGTAATAGATTCTGTTATAGATGAATCCCAGTCTGTTTTTTTATCGGGGAGGCATATTTCAAATAATATTAGGTTAGTATTGGCTCTTATTGATTACTCTGATTTAATTGTAGATGAGAGCTTTATTTTGTCTTTAGACTTTTATAAAGCATTTGATTCTGTTGAGCATGAGTTTCTCTTTCTTGCCTTAGAAAAGTTTGGTTTTGGGGCTTTTTTTATCCAAGCTGTTCAGACACTTTATGCAAATGAAGACTGTTCTGTGAGACTGAAGACGGCTCGTCTACCAGATTTAATTTGCTCGGTGGAATTAGACAAGGCTGCCCGATCTCACGTAGGGCTGCAACTGACGGTTATTTTGATAATCGATTAGTTGGCTGATTATTTTTCCGATTAATCGGATTAAAAAAAACAACAACTTTTTTTTACTGACAAGACACACTATTCCCCATCCAGCCCAATGCTGTCCTTCAAACAAACGTGTCAGCTGTGCTATGAACACACACAGTTTGAACATATCTACCCGTACAAAAATGAACCATGGTTTAACGACAAATAAAACAATGTATAATAATAATAACAATAATAAATAAAACAGGGTTGTTGTAGTTATTCCAATGGTAACCACAAATTAACCATAGTTTAACTGGTATTTGTGTGGTTATACAAATGGTAATCAATACGCCAAGGAATGTTCTGCAGGAACACACACACACGCGCTTACTATCATTTCTTTATCCTGTAGAAACGTCTTACATTTATATTCAATCACACGCTGTTATCCCTTTACAGTCACTACTCTCATAAAACACGTGAATTACACGTTGACTTTTAAATTTAGCGTCCAACAGCAGATATTTCAGCTAAATGAGTGTTTTTGCGCTGAATAGTCTCCCTCTCGACTGCGTTCTGTCTGTTTGACGCGCCGGCGCGCGTTCAGTGAAGTTTGAAGCTTAAATGTCAGACTGACGCGCTTTCATGCAAAATGGACAGATTTACAGATGAGCATATAAAGACTGTTCTCTATAGATCAGTGGATATAACCTGTAAAATGAACGTTTTGCGCTGAGGACGCACACGCACCAAAGCACATGACCGGGTGTGTTAAACACTAATGCATTCGCTTGAAGCTTAAAATACAGAATTCTCATGTTTTGGGCGCTTGGATCATGTGCCTTTCCCGCAGCATCTCACTCTGTTTCCACTATTTTTAGATGCATTTTGTCCACAGAAATGCGTTATTCGGTGCTGTCATTTGGCGCGACTGGTGGAAGCTTTGCGTACAGAGAGCAGACCTGACTAATCGATAATGAGATTCGTTGCCGATGATTTTCATTATCGATTTTATCGATTATTTGTTGCAGCCCTAATCTCACGTATTTATTTTTATGAGCTGGTCAACTACTTTGTTTATCTTAGGGCAGACGCTATTAATATTGCAGATAGAGAGATCGTACTGAGTCCACTCGCGGATGATACTACACTGTTTCTACGCAACTCTGCTCAGGTTTCTTTAGCTATTAATATTATTCGTTTATTCTCTCGGGCATCAGGCTTACACTTAAATATCCATAAATGTGAGCTATTTTCAGTTAAAAATGGTTGTTTGACAAACATAGATGGCATGTGAAAGATAAAGTAGTCGTTTCTAAGGATATTAATAATAGATGTGTTGATAACTTTTCTCCGATTATGGAAAAAACCAAAAAGAAACTAAATCTGTGGTTATTAAGAGATTTGTGTCTCAAGGGTAGAACGTTACTCTCTAAAGCAGAGGGTCTTTCACGACCAGCTTAATATGCTCTTGTTTTTGGAGCTATCCCTTCTGGGATTATGATGTTTATGAAGGGATTTAAGCTCTCTCAGATTGTGCCACATCTCAATGTATTTGATACATATGTCGGTAAATTATCCCTCGCCACCAGATCTAATAATAGGAGTATTCGTGCTCTGCTCCAGAATGAGGTTGTCTCCTGTCCGAATGCCATCTTTTATTGGAACAGACATGTAGGTGAAAATAACTGGGCTAGAGTCTGGAATTATTTTTGTACAATAAGATAAAAGAAGTGTCTTATAAAATGATACATTGGTGCTATCCCACAAAAGGTTATTTCTGATGACTCTGATGTAAATCGCTCCTTCTGTGTTCTCCAAACTGAAGATTTGTCTCATTTATTTTGGTATTGTGAATATACTAAGAATCTGTGGAAAAACATTTTGAGTATTTATTTATTTTTTTGTATAATTCCTGAATTATTTTAGTTATTTTGGGTTATACACATTTTGAAAGAGAACAGTCAGATGTTTATTCAATCTTATTTTATTTCTCGCCATTTCTGACTCTTCCAATAAGAAAGCAGTAAAAACTGTGAATCTTTTTCAAAGGTATATTATTTTCTTGCTCCCTGGCATGTAGAATAGCATTCTGTTTCATATGTTATAATTAATAAAATCTACACAGGTTCAAACATGTGTATGGGTGGGTCATCTACACAGGTTCAAACGTGTGTGTGTATGTGTGTGTGTGTGTGTGTGAGACAGTACTGCAACACCTACACTGGTTCAAACGTGTGTGTGTGTGTGTGTGTGTGTGTGTGTGTGTGACAGTACTGCAACATCTACACTGGGTAAACATGTCAAACCAACTACTAAAACAGTGATTAAACTAACCACCATCATTAAGGCCTTCTGTTTCATATTTAATACACACGTTTCTAAGGCCTCTAAACACTCTGCTGAAAAGCCTGTTTTCCTTCATGCCTTCTGTCGTCTGACTGATAATTTAGACTTTAGCCAGTTTTAGGCTTTTTAGTATGATTGTAAAAAATGAAAATGAAATCTTTACTGGTTTTTATAAAGTAAATGTAAGAATAATTTTTCTATATTTCAAGATGAACACTTACTGGATTATCCATATCCACATTATTACTGAGTCTCAAATATGATCATCAGACTTTTGAGGAAGGTTTATTTGTTCATCTGTCAATCATCATTGAATTGCATTGCATTATATGTTTTAAAACTAAGCATTTAAAAATCATCTTACTAAGACATTAGCAGATATTGACATTTATATGCATTTTATGAAGTATGTGCTGTACTGTTATACAAGCATCAGAATTTCATAAATATCAGCATCTGCACCACATCTGAGTGTGTGAGTGTGTGAGTGTGTGAGTGAGTGTGTGAGTGAGTGTGTGTGTGAGTGTGTGTTTGAGTGAGTGAGTGTGTGAGTGAGTGTGTGAGTGAGTGAGTGTGTGAGTGAGTGAGTGTGTGAGTGAGACAGACGGAGTGTGAGTGAGTGAGTGAGTGAGTGAGTGAGTGAGTGAGTGAGTGAGTGAGTGAGTGAGTGAGTGAGTGAGTGAGTGAGTGAGTGAGTGAGTGAGTGAGTGAGTGAGTGAGTGAGTGAGACAGACGGAGTGTGTGTGTGAGTGTGTGTGTGAGTGTGTGAGTGAGTGAGTGTGTGAGTGAGTGTGTGAGTGAGTGTGTGAGTGTGTGAGTGAGTGTGTGTGTGAGTGTGTGTGTGAGTGAGTGAGTGAGTGAGTGAGTGAGTGAGACAGACGGAGTGTGAGTGAGTGAGTGAGTGAGTGAGTGAGTGAGTGAGTGAGTGATTGTGTGTGAGTGAGTGAGTGAGTGAGTGAGTGAGACAGACGGAGTGTGTGAGTGTGTGAGTGTGTGAGTGTGTGAGTGTGTGAGTGAGTGAGTGAGTGAGTGAGTGAGTGAGTGAGACAGACGGAGTGTGTGTGTGAGTGTGTGAGTGAGTGAGTGAGTGAGTGAGTGAGTGTGTGAGTGAGTGAGTGTGTGAGTGAGTGTGTGAGTGAGTGAGTGAGTGAGTGAGTGAGTGAGTGAGTGAGTGAGTGAGTGAGTGAGACAGACGGAGTGTGAGTGAGTGAGTGAGTGAGTGAGTGAGTGAGTGAGTGAGTGAGTGAGTGATTGTGTGTGAGTGAGTGAGTGAGTGAGTGAGTGAGTGAGACAGACGGAGTGTGTGAGTGTGTGAGTGAGTGTGTGAGTGAGTGAGTGTGTGAGTGAGTGAGTGAGTGAGTGAGTGAGTGAGTGAGTGAGTGAGTGAGTGAGACAGACGGAGTGTGTGTGTGAGTGTGTGAGTGAGTGAGTGAGTGTGTGAGTGAGTGTGTGAGTGAGTGTGTGAGTGAGTGAGTGAGTGAGTGAGTGAGACAGACGGAGTGTGTGAGTGAGTGAGTGTGTGAGTGAGTGTGTGAGTGAGTGAGTGTGTGAGTGAGTGTGTGAGTGAGTGTGTGAGTGAGTGTGTGAGTGTGTGAGTGTGTGAGTGAGTGTGTGAGTGTGTGAGTGTGTGAGTGTGTGAGTGAGTGAGTGTGTGAGTGAGTGAGTGAGTGAGTGAGTGAGTGAGTGAGTGAGTGAGTGAGTGAGACAGACGGAGTGAGTGAGTGAGTGAGTGAGTGAGTGAGTGAGTGAGACAGACGGAGTGTGAGTGAGTGAGTGAGTGAGTGAGTGAGTGAGTGATTGTGTGTGAGTGAGTGAGTGAGTGAGTGAGTGAGTGAGACAGACGGAGTGTGTGAGTGTGTGAGTGTGTGAGTGTGTGAGTGTGTGAGTGTGTGAGTGTGTGAGTGAGTGAGTGAGTGAGTGAGTGAGTGAGTGAGACAGACGGAGTGTGTGAGTGTGTGAGTGTGTGAGTGAGTGAGTGAGTGAGTGAGTGAGACAGACGGAGTGTGTGTGTGAGTGTGTGAGTGAGTGAGTGAGTGTGTGAGTGAGTGTGTGAGTGAGTGTGTGAGTGAGTGAGTGAGTGAGTGAGTGAGTGAGACAGACGGAGTGTGTGAGTGAGTGTGTGAGTGAGTGTGTGAGTGAGTGTGTGTGTGAGTGAGTGTGTGAGTGTGTGAGTGAGTGAGTGAGTGAGTGAGTGAGTGAGTGAGACAGACGGAGTGAGTGAGTGAGTGAGTGAGTGAGTGAGTGAGTGAGTGAGTGAGTGAGTGAGTGATTGTGTGTGAGTGTGTGAGTGAGTGAGTGAGTGAGTGAGTGAGTGAGTGAGTGATTGTGTGTGAGTGAGTGAGTGAGTGAGTGAGTGAGTGAGACAGACGGAGTGTGTGAGTGAGTGAGTGAGTGAGTGAGTGAGTGATTGTGTGTGAGTGAGTGAGTGAGTGAGACAGACGGAGTGTGTGTGTGAGTGTGTGAGTGAGTGAGTGAGTGAGTGAGTGAGTGAGTGTGTGAGTGAGTGTGTGAGTGAGTGTGTGAGTGTGTGAGTGTGTGAGTGAGTGTGTGAGTGAGTGTGTGAGTGTGTGAGTGAGTGTGTGAGTGAGTGTGTGAGTGAGTGTGTGAGTGAGTGTGTGAGTGAGTGAGTGAGTGAGTGAGTGAGTGAGTGAGTGAGTGAGTGAGTGAGTGAGTGAGTGAGTGAGTGAGTGTGTGAGTGAGTGAGTGTGTGAGTGAGTGAGTGAGTGAGACAGACGGAGTGAGTGAGTGAGTGAGTGAGTGAGTGAGTGAGTGAGTGAGTGAGTGAGTGTGTGAGTGAGTGTGTGAGTGAGTGAGTGTGTGAGTGAGTGTGTGAGTGAGTGAGTGAGTGAGTGAGTGAGTGAGTGAGTGTGTGAGTGAGTGTGTGAGTGAGTGTGTGAGTGAGTGTGTGAGTGTGTGTGTGAGTGTGTGTGTGAGTGTGTGTGTGTGTGAGTGAGTGTGTGAGTGAGTGAGTGTGTGAGTGTGTGAGTGAGTGTGTGAGTGAGTGTGTGAGTGAGTGAGTGAGTGAGTGAGTGTGTGAGTGAGTGAGTGAGTGAGTGAGTGAGTGTGTGAGTGTGTGAGTGTGTGAGTGTGTGAGTGAGTGAGGTGTGAGTGTGTGAGTGTGTGAGTGTGTGAGTGAGTGAGTGAGTGAGTGTGTGAGTGAGTGAGTGTGTGAGTGAGTGATTGTGTGTGAGTGAGTGAGTGAGTGTGTGTGTGAGTGTGACAGACGGAGTGTGTGTGTGAGTGTGTGAGTGAGTGTGTGAGTGAGTGAGTGAGTGTGTGAGTGAGTGTGTGAGTGAGTGAGTGTGTGAGTGAGTGTGTGAGTGAGTGTGTGTGTGAGTGTGTGAGTGAGTGTGTGAGTGAGTGTGTGAGTGAGTGTGTGAGTGAGTGTGTGAGTGAGTGTGTGAGTGAGTGTGTGAGTGAGTGAGACGGAGTGTGTGAGTGAGTGTGTGAGTGAGTGAGACGGAGTGTGTGAGTGAGACGGAGTGTGTGAGTGAGACGGAGTGTGTGAGTGAGACGGAGTGTGTGAGTGAGACGGAGTGTGTGAGTGAGACGGAGTGTGTGAGTGAGACGGAGTGTGTGAGTGAGACGGAGTGTGTGAGTGAGACGGAGTGTGTGAGTGAGACGGAGTGTGTGAGTGTGTGAGTGTGTGAGTGTGTGACTGTGTGACTGTGTGACTGTGTGAGTGAGTGAGACAGACAGACAGACAGACAGTGTGAGTGTGTGAGTGTGTGAGTGTGTGAGACAGACGGAGTGTGTGAGTGTGTGAGAGAGACAGACAGACAGAGTGTGTGAGTGTGTGTTCATTAGACAGTGTGAGTGTGTGTGTTAGTGTGTGAGTGACTGAGTGTTCATTAGACTGTGAGTGTGTAAGTGTGTAAGTGTGAGTGACTGAGTGTTCATTAGACTGTGAGTGTGTGTGTGTGTGAGTGAATGAATGAATGAGTGAGTGAGTGAGAGTGTGTGTGTGTGTGTGTGTGTGTGTGTGTGTGAGAGAGAGTGTGAGTGTGTGCATAAGACAGTGTGTTTTCACGGTTTGTTTCTTTTATAAAACATGTATAGCATGCTGATATTAAATGCCTATATATATATATATACACTCACCTAAAGGATTATTAGGAACACCTGTTCAATTTCTCATTAATGC
This sequence comes from Coreius guichenoti, assembly GCA_039654105.1. NCBI lineage: Eukaryota > Metazoa > Chordata > Actinopteri > Cypriniformes > Gobionidae > Coreius > Coreius guichenoti. Next base: position 806,575 of record CM077186.1, on the reverse strand, counting down.
AATTATCTAATCAACCAATCACATGGCAGTTGCTTCAATGCATTTAGGGGTGTGGTCCTGGTCAAGACAATCTCCTGAACTCCAAACTGAATGTCAGAATGGGAAAGAAAGGTGATTTAAGCAATTTTGAGCGTGGCATGGTTGTTGGTGCCAGACGGGCCGGTCTGAGTATTTCACAATCTGCTCAGTTACTGGGATTTTCACGCACAACCATTTCTAGAGTTTACAAAGAATGGTGTGAAAAGGGAAAAACATCCAGTATGCGGCAGTCCTATGGGCGAAAATGCCTTGTTGATGCTAGAGGTCAGAGGAGAATGGGCCGACTGATTCAAGCTGATAGAAGAGCAACTTTGACTGAAATAACCACTCGTTACAACCGAGGTATGCAGCAAAGCATTTGTGAAGCCACAACACGCACAACCTTGAGGCGGATGGGCTACAACAGCAGAAGACCCCACCGGGTACCACTCATCTCCACTACAAATAGGAAAAAGAGGCTACAATTTGCACGAGCTCACCAAAATTGGACAGTTGAAGACTGGAAAAATGTTGCCTGGTCTGATGAGTCTCGATTTCTGTTGAGACATTCAGATGGTAGAGTCAGAATTTGGCGTAAACAGAATGAGAACATGGATCCATCATGCCTTGTTACCACTGTGCAGGCTGGTGGTGGTGGTGTAATGGTGTGGGGGATGTTTTCTTGGCACACTTTAGGCCCCTTAGTGCCAATTGGGCATCGTTTAAATGCCACGGCCTACCTGAGCATTGTTTCTGACCATGTCCATCCCTTTATGACCACCATGTACCCATCCTCTGATGGCTACTTCCAGCAGGATAATGCACCATGTCACAAAGCTCGAATCATTTCAAATTGGTTTCTTGAACATGACAATGAGTTCACTGTACTAAAATGGCCCCCACAGTCACCAGATCTCAACCCAATAGAGCATCTTTGGGATGTGGTGGAACGGGAGCTTCGTGCCCTGGATGTGCATCCCACAAATCTCCATCAACTGCAAGATGCTATCCTATCAATATGGGCCAACATTTCTAAAGAATGCTTTCAGCACCTTGTTGAATCAATGCCACGTAGAATTAAGGCAGTTCTGAAGGCGAAAGGGGGTCAAACACAGTATTAGTATGGTGTTCCTAATAATCCTTTAGGTGAGTGTGTATATATATATATATAAGATCAGGCATAACATTATGACAGGTGAAGTGAATAACACTGATTATCTCTTCATCACGGCACCTGTTAGTGGGTGGGATATATTAGGCAGCAAGTGAACATTTTGTCCTCAAAGTTGATGTGTTAGAAGCAGGAAAAATGGACAAGCGTAAGGATTTGAGCGAGTTTGACAAGGGCCAAATTGTGATGGCTAGACGACTGGGTCAGAGCATCTCCAAAACTGCAGCTCTTGTGGGGTGTTCCCGGTCTGCAGTGGTCAGTATCTATCAAAAGTGCTCCAAGGAAGGAACAGTGGTGAACCGGCGACAGGGTCATGGGCGGCCAAGGCTCATTGATGCACGTGGGGAGCGAAGGCTGGCCCGTGTGGTCCGATCAAACAGACGAGCTACTGGAGCTCAAATTGCTCAAGAAGTTAATGCTGGTTCTGATAGAAAGGTGTCAGAATACACAGTGCATCGCAGTTTGTTGCATATGGGGCTGCATAACCGCAGACCAGTCTTACCTCGCAACTTACAGGACTTAAAGGATCTGCTGCTAACATCTTAGTGCCAGATACCACAGCACACCTTCAGGGGTCTAATGGAGTCCATGCCTCAACGGGTCAGCAAAAGGGGGACCAACATAATATTAATGTTATGCCTGATCTCATATATATATATATATATATATATATATATATATATATATATATATATATATATATATATATATATATATATATATATATATATATATATATATATATAATAAAAATATAAACAATTTATTTTTATTTGTAAAAATTCTAATAGAACACAATACACATCGTTTCAAATCAGCTTAACAGAAATTCATAATGTTAATGTTTATAATTCCTTTCAACCCACATTGATAGTTTACAGGTTAAAACAACGCTACAGATTACAAATGTTATAAGTAATCTCTCACACATGACGTTATGTTTTTCAGAGTGGACTCAGCGGGATTTGGAGAGGAATGAGAGTGTGAAGTTTTGTCGTCAGTACATTGTGTTTCATGATGACACGTCAGTGGTGTACTCCGGCCCCTCGGGAAACTGCACTGAGATCAAGGGAGAGTAGGTTCATTATATATCATCAAAGAAAAGATACACTATATTGCCAAAAGTATTGGGACGCCCCTCCAAATCACTGAATTCAGGTGTTCAATCACCTCATGGCCACAGGTGTATAAATCAAGCACTAGGCATGCAGGCGCTTCTACAAACATTTGTGAAAGAATGGGTCGCTCTCAGGAGCTCAGTGAACTCAAGCGTGGTACTGTGATAGGTTGCCACCTGTGCAATAAGTCCATTCCTGACATTTCCTCACTACTAAATATTCCACGCTCAACTGTTAGTGGGATTATAACAAAGTGGAAGCAATTGGGAACAACAGCAACTCAGCCACGAAGTGATAGGCCACGTAAAATCACAGAGCGGGGTCAGCGCATGCTGAGGGTCACAGTGCGCAGAAGTCGCCAACTTTCTGCAGAGTCAATAGCTACAGACCTCCAAACTTCTGTGGCCTTCAGATGAGCTCAAGAACAGTGTGTAGAGAGCTTCATGGAATGGGTTTCCATGGCCGAGCAGCTCATCCAAGCCTTACATCACCAAGTGCAATGCAAAGCGTGGGATGCAGTGGGGTAAAGCACGCCACCACTGGACTCTAGAGCAGTGAGACGTGTTCTCTGGAGTGACCAATCACGCTTCTCTGTCTGGCAATCCCATGGACGAGTCTGGGTTTGGCGGTTGCCAGGAGAACGGGACTTGCCTGACTGCATTGTGCCAAGTGTAAAGTTTGGTGGAGGGGGGATTATGGTGTGGGGTTGTTTTTCAGGGGTTGGGCTTGGCCCCTTAGTTCCAGTGAAAGGAACTCTTAATGCTTCAGCATACCAAGACATTTTGGACAATTTCATGCTCCCAACTTTGTGGGAACAGTTTGGGGACGGCCCCTTCCTGCTACAACATGACTGCGCACCAGTGCACAAAGCAAGGTCCATAAAGACATGGATGAGCAAGTTTGGTGTGGAGGAACTTGACTGGCCTGCACAGAGTCCTGACCTCAACCCGATAGAACACCTTTGGGATGAATTAGAGCGGAGACTGCGAGCCAGGCCTTCTCGTCCAACATCAGTGCCTGACCTCACAAATGCGCTTCTAGAAGAATGGTCAAAAATTCCCATAAACACACTCCTAAACCTTGTGGAAAGCCTTCCCAGAAGAGTTGAAGCTGTTATAGCTGCAAAGGGTGGGCCAACTCCATATTAAACCCTACGGATTAAGAATGGGATGGCACTAAAGTTCATGTGCATGTAAAGGCAGGCATCCCAAAACTTTTGGCAATATAGTGTATTTAAATGGAGAGTTCACCCACATCATTTCACTTTTCAAAATAAGTCACACAAGTTAAGAACAGCGTGACAAAATGTTCAAACCTCTGAGATGTGGTGACGTGTGTGGTCGTGATCTGTACTCTGTGTCTGTGTTCAGGCTGCTCAGTGTGGATTCCCCGTCTGGCGACATGAAGGCTGTGCTGAGAGAGAGCAGCATCAAAGGAGAAGACAAGCACTTCCTGGAGGTCAGATCATTTACCTACGATACAACAACACCTTATGACTTCACACTAGGGCTGTGTGATAATGGTCAAACATAACAGGGTTCCCACGGGGCATTAAAAAGTCCTGTTTACAGTTTAAAGTTACAGTATCCTGATTTTAAGGCCATTAAAAAGTATTACATATATTTTATTATATATTAATTTTTAGGAGTGTGACGAGATACTTAGCTTATGAGAACGAGACGAGATTTTTACACAGTATTTTTAAGAAATCCTCAATGATGAAAAATAGTCTGCAGGTGCATTTTGAAATGTTTTAACTAATCAACTTGTAATGAATGTCATTTCAGTTCTGCTTTCTGAATATGAATTATCATATGCAGTAAAAGACAACAATACTCGAGCACTGTAGAAGGTTTTGCACAAACTCAGCTGACTGGCTTCTCTCCTGTATGATTGTCTCTTAGAACGGCACATGATTTATGAGCTTCTACAACTTTTGACCTCCTAACTGAACTCTTCCACAAATTGATCATAGATATTAAGTGCAAACAATAAGAGCAACCATAATCAAAGCACTCTCTCAATATTCAAAGTGCAAACAGAGACCGAATGTTTCTTCAAGCATAATACAGAGCTAAGAGATGGTTACAACTACACAGCCCAGCCTAAGATAGTTTTCACATTGGGAGATATTCTCATGCCTCAGGGAGACGCTTTCAAACAGCAGTAACGTATTGAAATCACGTTTGAATGCACGCTCGCGGTTACCTTTACTTTCAAGAGATCATGCGTACTCTGTGAGGATCGGTGGTGCTGAACGCGCATTTTACAAGATAAGACATTTGCCTGACGCTCTGTTGCGCAACGAATCCTCCGCCACGGTCTTGTCAGTCATCTCGTCACGTGATCAGTATGTTCGCCTCGAACAGCTCGTGTTGGATGAGCTGATGGAATTGAAGCGACCGTTATCCACCTGAATTAAATAGCTTTTATTTCTATAAAAAAGCAAAACGACTGTGGAGACGTAATGTAAAGTTGCCATGGCATAGTCTATCCTAACTTCACCCTCACACTCCATCATGACAATATGACGCGAGACAGCTTTTCACCTCGACGGGAAATCTCGTCACACTTTAATCTCGTGAGATCTTGTGGCACGAGATCTCGTCACACCCCTATTAATTTTTAAGATAAGAGGTGGCTCCCAATTCGTTCTTATGCAGTATGAATAGTGCATGTGTTCACACTGAAAATTCCAGATAGAAAAAGTGCACTTTAAATACCCGGATGATGCACTTAATTATCCAAAAAAACGAAGTGTGTAATGTTGGACACTTCATGCACTCGACTGTCACAGTGAAGGGGGAGGAGCTATTACAGTCTGATGATGAATGACAAAATAACCTTATAGAGTTCATACTCTTCTACACGGTTGATAGGTCTTAAATCTGACCGAAAAATACATGCTTTTAGGCTGTGTTCACAACTCTACTGTGTTAAGTAGGTACGTCTTTTATACGTAGAATGTCACAGTCGGGGAAGGTGAGTCGCTTGGGAGAAGAGAGTGGGCAAATTCAAGCAAAATGAGAACAAATTTAACTCTCAATGGCTCAATGATGACCGGTTTCTGAGATAATAACAGCAATGAAGCCAAGCAATTTATGCCGCAAGACATTTAACCCTTGTGTTGTGTTGAAAACCCTATAACACTTGTGGTGTTCCTGGTCAAAAATGACCGGCCTACAAAAAATGAGCACTGTTTATCACACTAGTGTGCTTTAATGTTTAATCAAGAAGTAAGCAATTTCTTGTAGGCTGGTCATTTTTGACCGGGAACACCACAAGTGTGACTTTGTGCCATTTTGTACAAAATAAAAGCATTTCAAAGCAAACTTCCTGGTTAAACATTAAAGCACACTAGTGTGATAAACAGTGCAAATTTTCTTCATTTTTTTATTTTATTTAATATTGTAAAAATTATTCATAAATAATGCTTTTTTCACTCAAAAAAATCAGTTGCCTACTCTCAGATAAATGAGGCCTACGATTAATCAGATGCAAATAGAAACACAAAACAAATGAAAGAAAACAAGTTGACAAAAAGATTGATAATTGTAGGCCGGTCATTTTTGACCGGGAACACAAGAAGTGTAACAAGTTGAAAGAAAAAATGCCAAAAAAGTATGAAAATTATAAAAAATAGTCCAATGCGATAACATTAACTAGTATTTTTGGGAAAAGAAAATCTTCCTCGGGTCAAAATGACCTGAACACAACATGAGGGTTAAATGAGGTACTATGGGAATGAAGGCTAATTACGAATTATTTAGATTTTTAGAATACTTATCCATCAACCGGTTAAACTTTACAACACTGCGCGTGTGCTGCGTCAAAGAGACATGCGCACTCTGATGTAAACATGAGCGAGTGCAGGAGACGCACATTCACTCTCTGACAGTAGATGGCACTGATGGAGCAGCAGAAATGCAGCCGGTACTCCGTAAACAAAACCGGCTGCGCTACTTTCTGTTTCTGAACAGTAGGTTATTTCAGTCATTTGACATGCATGTCACTCGCATTTGCGACTAAAAATAGACGTGTGTGAACAATGTATTTTGGAGCACGTGTGCAAATAAACAATCCCGGATCAGTTTCCTAAAATGTAAGATCATATAAAGTCTTCAATGCCTTAAATGGTATAAAAAGCGTCTTAATGACCATTTTAAAGCGTCTTATATTTTGGGGATGTAAAAACATAAATGGCGACACTGCCTAATGTGATTTATTAAACTTCAGAAGGCTCTGATTTCATTAATAAATGTGAGCGCTTCACGTCTCAAAGCCTGAAGGTGGCGCTGTTGTGCGTTCAGGCTCACACACATTTATGCTAAACGACACTAATGCTGATTAATTATGACATGTTTACTGTACGGTGTTTATACTGTAATATGTTGTGTACGGGTGTATGAACGCATATTTTATCTCCTCGTCTGAATTTGAATGAGCTCCTGCAATAATAAAGCATAATCATTTCAAAATAAGAGTCCTGGTGTATTTCAGGCTCGTTTATTAAACAAAAGCCACGCCGTGTGTCCAATTTACACCCGGTTATTATTTGGTAACACAAACTGTATTTAATTTAATTTAATTTCCATTTAATTTAAAGTGAACTCTTGTATCTTCTGTCTGGGACGCCCCGTCACAGGAAAGACTGAGAACATTATTTTACACATATTATTAAATATATAGATTTTACTAGCATCAGTGTTATTATAGTTAACACAAACTAAAACCATAAAAACATCTCTTTACTTGAAATAAATGTTAACTGACATAAAATAAAATATAACATTTTCTATAAAACTATACAAACATTTTTAAAAATAACAAAAAAAGACAAAACAACAGAATTACTAAAACTTTAACTAAAATTAAAATGAATGCAGAATTAAATTGAATTCAAAATATTAACAAAAACTATATAGTATCTCAGTGATGCTAAAATAATATATAATAACACTAGTATGCCAAAATCTGTTAGTTTTTTTATAATATAATATAAAATAAATATAATATAGTATAATATAATATAATATAATAAATATAATATAGTATAATATAATATAATTAATATGTAATATAATATAATAAAGGCAGAAATAGTTAGTTGTGCCCCTAAAGTTTCTAAATGCACTAAATTTTTCAAAAAAGTAAGCGTCAAGCGCTGGCGCATGTTAGTTGAAGTTTTTCTAAGAACTGTTGCATATAATCTGCATATAAACTGTTAAATAATCGTGATTAATAATCGCTATTATAATTTGTGAGCAAAATAATCATGATCGTCAGTTTAACCATTATCATGCAGGTAAAATTAGAATACATTTAATAATACTCTATTTACTTTTATTTAAGTCAGTAATTAAAATAAATGCAATTATTAAATGAATGCAGTTGTACCAATTGCCATGTACCATTTTTTCCCTCGAATAGCTTTACTGATAAATAAAAGGGGGGAACATGTCCATGAAAACGAGCCGTATATTGTACGTGTCGGCTCGTAAATGTCTCCCAGGACATCTTCCTCCTCTTCAACCTCCCCTTGTTCTTCCTCTCAGCCCTCGTCAGCACTGATGTCACCATGATCCCTGTGGGGAGCTCCGCTTGATTGATAAATGTCACTAAAGCGCAGCTTCCACTTCTTTAATGAGCTCTCTGGCCGCCTGTCAACCTCATTACTCAGTGTCAGTCCCATCGCAGTCGGTCAGTGTGTAACCGCGGTCTTTTCCACTTTCTCTCTGTTTCTGTCTAGATCTGGCACAAGAACAGGAAGCTGAAGTGTCTTAATCTGACGACTCTCAACAAACACGGCAAAGTGTATGAGGATGGTAAGAGGAAAACATTCAACTGTAAAGGGTTCATTACGCAAAGCTGTTCAGCACGGTGTGCGCTGTGTCCATCTGGCGGTCAAAAGAACGAACAGCCGCTGGTTTCACATCTGCAGTGCTGAGCAGTCACATGGCTCTCTTTGATGGCACAGATCACATGCTTTAGTGCTTAAGGCAAAATAAGTATTAATCTCCGATACAGCGCTTCAATGTTGCTCATTTTATGACACGAGTCAAATGTAACTTTACTACAGTTCAGGCCATTTTGAACTCAAGTGCGAGTCACTCTAATTGTACACACATTCTGTTGCCCTGCCCTGAATGTGTTCATTCACCCATCAGACATTAACACACGATAGAGCTGCACGATTCTGGATAAACTGAGAATCACAATTTTTTTTCAAGATTCTCACACCATTCTGAATAGACAACTAAACAAAAATAGTATGCTCTAACAAAATGTTAATTGCTGCAGTCTATTTAAAATGTAAAAAAATCATTTTGAATGAATGATTCAATGACTCACTCATAAAGACTTCACTTGTTTCATTACTGGATGAATCAGCGTTTTTGAACAAATCTCTTGAGTGAATGATTCAATGACTCACTCATAGACTTCACTTGTTTTATTACTGGATGAATCAGCGTTTTTGAACAAATCTCTTGAATGAATGATTCAGTGACTCACTCATAAAGACTTCATTTGTTTCATTACTGGATGAATCAGCGTTTTTGAACAAATCTCTTGAGTGAATGATTCAGTGACTCACTCATAAAGACTTCATTTGTTTCATTACTGGGTGAATCAGTGTTTTTGAACAAATCTCTTGAGTGAATGATTCAATGACTCACTCATAAAGACTTCACTTGTTTCATTACTGGGTGAATCAGTGTTTTTGAACAAATCTCTTGAATGAATGATTCAATGACTCACTCATAAAGACTTCACTTGTTTCATTTCTGGATGAATCAGTGTTTTTGAACGAATCTCTTGAATGAATGATTCAATGACTCACTCATAAAGACTTCACTTGTTTCATTACTGGATGAATCAGTGTTTTTGAACAAATCTCTTGAGTGAATGATTCAATGACTCACTCAAAGACTTCACTTGTTTCATTTCTGGATGAATCAGTGTTTTTGAACGAATCTCTTGAATGAATGATTCAATGACTCACTCATAAAGTCTATACCGTTTTCAATGAGAAACATGAATTTTTAAATAGCTTTTAGTTTATTTTCTTTTGTTAGTTGGTGGCAGATTACATTAAGGTCTTCACTTAAGTCTAAAGCAGCCCACATAGCAATTCATAGGAAAATTATATTTCACTTATTGGGTGGTCCTGAACACATAATGAGGGTCATGTGCTCTCTGTTCTCAGATCAGTTCGGCTGTATGGTCTGGTCTCATTCAGAGACTCACCTCCTGTATGTTGCTGAGAAGAAACGACCCAAGACAGAGTCGTACTTCCAGGTTTACATAAAACACACACGCTTTCTAATGATTCTGTGAGCGTGTTCTTCATCTGACCTCACGTTCCCTTGAACTGCAGGGTCCGGAGACGGGTGTGCTCGCTGATGAAGATGACGGCATCAAGACGGACAAGAAGGAGGAAACGGTCCTGGTAAAAGTTTGGCGTCGTATATGCCATCTGCTCCTACTTTAGTTTGGGTAATGGTTTTGATTTTGCATTGTGTTGATGTGTGTGTGGCAGGGGCATCAGTTTGAGTACTATGAAGACTGGGGTGAAGCGCTTGTGAATAAAAGCAGCCCAGTGCTCTGTGTGCTGGACATCGAAGGCAGCAACATCACAGTGCTGGAGGGAATACCCACAGACATCTCTCCAGGACAGGTACAGGACCAGTCTGAGTTTGAACATGAGTTCAGATTGATATCGTGCTTATTTTGACGTGTTTTATATTGATTTGAATGGCAGTAAGCTTTAACATCGCATATTGCTTCTGCTTCAAGGCTGAAAGAGCAAAAAATCACATTGGGCACATACACACTATAAAGTTTCAGGAGTGATTTAAATACAGGAGTGGATCCCGGCTCTCTCTGGATCAGAACACAGATCTGAATCTTCCTGTGATCGGACGTGTCAAAGGTTTAATAGACAGAGCAGAATCACTGTCATTTAGGAATGAGATCGTGTGGATGTTTGAATCGAGGTCGCCATCTTTTAACGATTAATCATGCGGCTCTAGTTTGGGGACGGCCCCTTCCTGTCCCAACATGACATGGATGAGTGAGTTTGGTGTGGAGGAACTTGACTGGCCTGCACAGAGTCCTGACCTCAACCCGATAGAACACCTTTGGGATGAATTAGAGCGGAGACTGCGAGCCAGGCCTTCTCGTCCAACATCAGTGCCTGACCTCACAAATGCGCTTCTAGAAGAATGGTCAAAAATTCCCATAAACACACTCCTAAACCTTGTGGAAAGCCTTCCCAGAAGAGTTGAAGCTGTTATAGCTGCAAAGGGTGGGCCAACTCCATATTAAACCCTACGGATTAAGAATGGGATGGCATTAAAGTTCATGTGCATGTAAAGGCAGGCGTCCCAAAACTTTTGGCAATATAGTGTACTGCAATTTTAATCAACCCAGTGTCTACAGAGGCATCATGTTTTGTTTATGTTTGTAAGGCTTCTTTGCAGACTGCTTTCTTGAAGTGTTGCCATGTCCACTTATAAAGCATTATTGAGCTTGTTTTTTGGGTTTGGCTCATAAAGCGATCACATTTATAGAGTTAATGGGGCAGCAGGTGCAGGTTGTGGTATTTTGGTCTTATTTCCAGTATAACACATTTGGATTTATTTAGATTTTGTTTCGCTTTAGTTGAGATAGGGTCTCAGGGCACTTTTACATGGGAGGGCATTTTACCGTGCTGTACTTTACTAACAGTCAGCGTGGTAAATCCCTTTCTGAGATGTGTCTATTCACAGCAGCACACTAGCATAGACCCACATTATGTCTAATCTGAAAGCTATAAATGAGGATAGACCCATGAGTCCAAGAGCTGAGGTCACACTGAAGCGCATTATTCTCCATCCAGGGTTTTGGAGCTTTTTGTTCAATAAAATGCATTTGAAATTTAACACCAACACCAAATCAAGCGTGGCTGGTAATGCTGTCAACTCACTGGCCAATTTGGCGGGTTATAATTCATAAATTACATTCATAAATATGCGATGGCTATCAGAAACCCTCCCTTAGGAGCTTCCAACATTAGCAAAACAATGCGTAACACTCCTGAACGCCGGCGAGGAGACGAGGCCACTTTCTCAACCAGACGCCACAAGTGGCCTTTGCTGATTTTATTGCAACGCTGCCCGTGAACCCATTGCTGTCAATGAGAAACATTTTCTGTCAATATTATATGCTGGGGTATAATGATTTTCATTATCATTATTGGGCGCCTTGGGAGTGAGAATGGTTTGGCTTTTTAAATGGATGTCAATGGAGGATGTGAGTTCAGTACGCTGACTTTTGTGAGGTGACAGGTGAAGTGAATAACACTGATTATCTCTTCATCACAGCACCTGTTAGTGGGTGGGATATATTAGGCAGCAAGTGAACATTTTGTCCTCAAAGCTGATGTGTTAGAAGCAGGAAAAATGGGCAAGCATAAGGATTTGAGCGAGTTTGACAAGGGCCAAATTGTGATGGCTAGACGACTGGGTCAGAGCATCTCCAAAACTGCAGCTCTTGTGGGGTGTTCCCGGTCTGCAGTGGTCAGTATCTATCAAAAGTGCTCCAAGGAAGGAACAGTGGAGAACCGGCGACAGGGTCATGGGCGGCCAAGGCTCATTGATGCACGTGGGGAGCGAAGGCTGGCCCGTGTGGTCCGATCAAACAGACGAGCTACTGGAGCTCAAACTGCTCAAGAAGTTAATGCTGGTTCTGATAGAAAGGTGTCAGAATACACAGTGCATCGCAGTTTGTTGCGTATGGAGCTGCATAGCCACAGACCAGTCTTACCTTTCAACTTACAGGACTTAAAGGTTCTGCTGCTAACATCTTGATGCCATATACCACAGCACACCTTCAGGGGTCTAGTGGAGTCCATGCCTCGACGGGTCAGCAAAAGGGGGACCAACACAATATTAGGTCATAATGTTATGCCTGATCTGTGTATATTTGAAGTTTCAGTTAAATAAATGCTGTTTGATAAGAGCGAGAGGTGGGATTCAGTGGATGGCAGACTTTTTTTCCTACACTCTTAAAAATAAAGTTTCCCTGCATTTCTTGGCATTTATGGTTCCATGAAAAACCGTTAACCTTCTTTTGTATCTGTCAAATTGTGATGCACATAGACAACAGAATACAGAGGATGCATTGCTAAATTGTATCAAATTTCACCCATAGGGGGCACTAAAGCTAACTAAAAACATGATAACTCATAACTCAGCAAGCATTTGATTTGAGCTAGGTGAAATTTAGCATTTACTAGAACATTTTTTTTAGTTTGCTCCAATCTGCAAAAATCAACAAACCTATTTTAGTTTTTATTCTTATTTAGTTCTTATAAAAATATAAATGCAAGCTGAATAACTCAAGCTGACTCTTGTCCACAGGCGTTCTGGTCGCCCAATGACACGGGACTGGTGTTTGTGGGCTGGTGGCACGAGCCGTTCAGACTGGGGCTCAAATACTGCGCCAACAGAAGGTGAGGGATGATGGGAAACATCTGTCTGCTGAAGATAAACTCTCAAAATCTGTTCAGTTTGTGTCATTTAAATGCACTGTCTGCTTTGTGCTGACAGCACTGTCGTTCCTGCAGGTCGGCTCTGTTTTATGTGGATCTGGCTAGTGGAAAATGTGGTAACTCATCTTGAACCATTCTGTACAGAAAATGTGTGTGTGTGAGAGAGTGAGTGTGTGTGTGTAAATTTCCTCACAGTTATTGCTTTTTTGACGTTCATCATGTGTATCTCTGCTCTCAGAACAGTTGTCCTGTAACTCCAGCGCTGTCTGCTCTCCTCGGCTGAGTCCTGATCACTGCCGTATCGTTTATCTGGAGTCTGGCGTCTTCGGCCCACACCAGCAGTGCAACCGACTCTGTGTGGTGTGTAGTGTGTGTGTGTGTGTGCGTGTGTGTGTGTGTGTGTGTGTGGCCAATTCTTAAAGGGTCATAACACACACAGTTTCTGCCAGTCTCATGTTAATCTTGAGTATCTATAGAGTAGTGTTGATCCTTCATATCTCCCAAGAGTCTTTAGTTTATCATATTTATAAAAGACAGATACACTGTACCGATTCTTTCAGAAAACAGCCGAGTCCGTGGAGGCGTGCAGTGGGCGGAGCTAAAGAGTCTAAAGACACACACACACTCACACTCACACTCACACTCACTCACTCACACACTCACACTCACACTCACACACTCTCACACACACACTATACTTTGGTGTTGTTCACATTATATGCACTTGCGCGCCGATTGCCAACAAAACACACACATTTGATGCAGTTTCACTCACCGCCTGTGGTTTCCACTCATGACCGGGAACAAACACACACACTTGCAGAACTCCGGAAACACAAACTGCATCCACTGTTCCCTTAACGCTGGGTTATTTGTGAAGCTGAACAAGGTGATCTTTCCCTCACACCAGAAACACACTTCTTTAGTGACATTGTTGATCTCGTGTCTAAACACACAACGCCAGCGCCGCCGACGGCTCCCGTAACCCGAACGAAGCTCGTTGGTGTGTGTGTTTGTGTGTGTGTGTTCATCCGGGAGAAGTGCCCATACAAGGAATTCCGCCCTTTATGACGTCATACAGGGCCAAACTCGGAAACAACTTTCCGAAACTTGTTTGAATCCTGAAGGAGTGTATTTGGCACAGAAATACTCCGTCGTACGTCCAACTCGTTTTTTGAAACTTTGTTAATGTTTATCATGAGAATCAACTCTTTAACAGTGTAAATAAGGCAGAATGCATGAAATAGCATTAGACATCACCTTTAAAGTAAATGAAACCTTAATGTAAAGTGTTAGAGTAATTTGAATCATGTGATGTGACCTGTGGTGTGTTTGCAGTATGACTGGTACACCAAGCAGACGAGTGTTGTGGTTGATGTGGTGCAGAGAGCCAGAGAGGGTACGTGCATGGTCGCATATTATTTATTATTTATTTATTTATTGGTTGGTTGGTAAAGAAATGAAGTACAAAAACAAAAACTTTGTTCAAAGTTCAGAAAACATGTTATTCAAATGAAGATCTCTGGCCTGTTTAATATTGTGTGTGTGTGTGTGTGTGTCAGATGGTTTCACTGGGATCTACAGCTCGATGCTTTCTCCCCGCAGCTGGTCAGCTGACAGTCAGCGTGTGCTGATCTCCTGCGCTCAGAGAAGCCGGAAGGTACGGTAACTACGGTAACGCCTCTCTCACATTAATAACAGGCATCTCAGTTTCCACGGACACAGCTGGGCAGATTTAGTTACATTTTAGGGAGTAATGCAACATTGTAACGCATTACTTTTAAAAGTAACTTTCCCCAATGTTTGCAACAATTATGTCTCTTACATGTATCGTAAAAACATTAAAGTAATAGGTTTCATTTTGTTTTTAACAGGCAAAATAATTGACACACAACATTATAACCTTAATATCCACAGTAGTCGACTATCACACTCTTTTGGGTTCTGTTTAGGTTAATTATTGCAAATGACTAAGTATTCTCTGTATTATATTACATCATTCTCGTTTATTTCTTTCATTGCATCCACTTTTATTTCCCTTCTGAAAACAAATGAAGATATTTCAGAAAAAAAGTATTTTTTTGTTCATACAATGAAAGTCCAAACAGACTGACAGATGAAACATCTGCTTTTTGTTCCGCAGAAGACAATAAGTCATACAGGTTATACAACATTGATAAATCATAACTTAAAATCCAGTGCAGGATTGTGCACAGTTTTATTCCGGCATGTTCCGTGCATATAATGTTCCCAGTTAAATGTGGTAATTTGACACGCAAATGACGTCTACAAACGAGCGGCACGCTGTGATGTGACACAACTTTCTCAAGTAATGACACCATCTACACTGACGCTGGAGTGATGTCATTTTACTTAACCTCCATCATCATCATCATCATCATCATCATCATCGCTTTCATCACCTAATAGCACACACGTTACATTTCTCAAGCTCCATCTTTGATGTTTTCTGGTATGTTTATGCATGTGTTCTTATTTTTATGCGTATTATTTTTTACCTGCAAGTGGGGAAACATCTTCTTTTTCCTCAGTTTTTTTCTTGCAACATAAAGATTACATAAATATAAGCTTAAACCGTGTGTATTAATGGGTAAAGCTACAGTAACGTCGTGATCCTTTCCATCTAAACTGATTATATCTCTTAAGTCTAGTAGTGAATGTTTTATGAGCAGTAGGATGATCATATTCATCCACTCAGAGCCAAACAAATGTTCTTCTGCAAAATGCATGCAGTTTTGTTTTTCAAAAGTTACATAGTGTACCTTTTAAAATAATATTGTAAAAATGCACTATACAAATGCGTTGAATTAAGTGTTCAAACATTGAAATGCACAAACATTTAGGTGAGATGATTGATTTTACTTTGACATTAAAGGCACAATATGTAAGATATTTGGATTAAAGTATCCAAAAACCACTAGAACAATATATTGTTGACTTGTGTACTTACGTTATCCCAAATGTTTCCAAGAATGTTTAAATCCAGAGAAATAAGCGATTTTAACCAGGACACAGCCCGTGTGTGTGCGTCGCCTATCAATGACATCATACCCGTGTTACCCTCCGGTTTTATTTTGTAGTAACCATGGAAACACCAAAGACGCTTTAAAGGAACACTCCACTTTTTTTGAAAATAGGCTCATTTTCCAACTCCCCTAGAGTTAAACAGTTGAGTTTTACCGTTTTCGAATCCATTCAGCCGATCTCCGGGTCTGGCGGTAGAACTTTTAGCATAGCTTAGCATAGATCATTGAATCTGATTAGACCATTTGCATCTCGCTCAAAAATGACCAAAGACTTTCAATATTTTTCCTATTTAAAACTTGACTCTTCTGTAGTTACATCTTGTGAAAATAGGCTAACTTCCGTCAACGTGACAACCTGCTTGCACAGGCAGTGTGCTGGGGACTATTTTCAGGCGCTGCGTAATATTATTGCGCCGCTGCACCTTGATTATTACGCAGGAATGAGAGTATAGTTCCTATCCATATCGGCCTAGAAAATCGCAACTTTTCATTTTCCATCAGTCTTAGTACACAATGTAACTACAGAAGAGTCAAGTTTTAAATAGGAAAAATATTGAAAGTCTTTGGTCATTTTTGAGCGAGATGCTAACGGTCTAATCAGATTCAATGATCTATGCTAAGCTATGCTAAAAGTGCTACCGCCAGACCCGGAGATCGGCTGAATGGATTCGAAAACGGTAAAACTCAACTGTTTAACTCTAGGGGAGTTGGAAAATGAGCCTATTTTCAAAAAAAGTGGAGTGTTCCTTTTAATATTTGATGTGTTTTATTAGACGGGTGAGCAACTGTTTGGATCATTCATGGACAGAAACTAATCATTGTTCTACAGCTCAACACAGTTAGTCTTATTGTTTAAATCTGGTGTTCTTGATTTACCGCGAGTACCATGTTTTACCATGCCTAATATGATCTAGCTCACTGCAGTGTGAACAAGTGTCTTGTGGTGCCGAGCGAACGCACAGAGTAGCATTATAACATCACTTTAACACACTCAAATGTGTGTGATATGATAAACAGCGCTGCGTTCCCCCATACACACATGAGCAGAAGCGCTCGTCTGCGGCAGAATAAAAGCTCCACCACATCAAGCCATCAAGACACGCCTTTGTTCTGAATAAGAGACCTCTAGTGGCCAAACTTACATACTGTGCCTTTTAAAAATGTCCAAAACACAACACCCCCTCTCAATGAGAAAACCCCTATGCAGGAGTCATCTAAGGAGGGAATTCACCTCCGCCACTTTCAGGCCCTGGTGAACGATGACACACTCGTGTTTGCGTGACCTGTTCTTGTTTTTTGAAGTGACTGCATTTCTACTCACTTTCTCCCACTCTTTTGGGATGTAATAATGCATTATTTTGGGATGTGATTATCTGAACTGGCTTTGCCTTTATAAATATTTTCTCAATTTCTTGAAAAGTTAATCAGTTTTTGTAGCTCCTTTAGTTGGGGACACTTAATATTTGGTAATATTATTGATCTGACTGCACTGACACCATTGAATATGAACTGAACTGAGCTGGACGATGGCATCACTGTTTTCTGCAGAGCGGCTGTATAGCTGAATTGAACTCATTTCATCAGTGGCATAACTTAGTAATGACGGGCCCCAGTGCACACACACTCCGCTCGTGTCTAGAAGGGAACCCTATATAAGCGAATTTGTGTGCCTAACCTACTTAATTTAGACCAACTAAAACCAGTATCTTATCAGTTTCTTACATTAAATTGAACAGCGTCTCTCTCCAGCACACACGCTGCTAAGTTCTTGTTCCTAGTTTGCTTTGGGGTAAAAAGAACTTTGAAATACCTTCGTAGCATTATATTGTTAATGAACATCCCAACGCCGTTTAGATGAATGTCAATATGTGCTGCATTCGCGATTTTTCTCTCAATAACAAAAACACACAACAAATATGACAGCGGTGGAAAAAAATAGTAAGAAAGCGTCTGATCTGGTCATATCAATATGGATATGTTTGCACCAGCTCTGCGATTCAGCTCTCCAGTCAAGTCACGTCACGTTACGTTTATTTATACCACTTTATACAATATAGCATAACCTATTGGTTTAGAGCCACAAATATCATAACTGTAATTAAGACATATATTCAAGAAATTTATTAAAAACAGAAAGATGTATTGTTTCATCCTTACTCAAAGGCCACGGAAACATGTTCGTTTGTTACGCACTTCAATCCATTACACACCTGACGTTCTTGGTTTGCCAGGCAATTGGCTGATGAAACATTGATTTAAAATTAAGATACAATTCATACAAAACGAAATTCACTTTAAAGAAAGGCTTTCTACAAAACGTGGTCAAAATCATGTCAGACCCACTCCATGTCTTCCGACATATTTTGCATCTTATGATGTATCTTACTTATGCTGTTCACTTTTCATAATCAACACAGATGAAATTAAAAAATAACATTATAATATTTAAACATAAATATGAAACTAAATAGGCTACGTTTTCTTTAACCCTCTGGCCGACAAACACTCACGTGCTCTGATATATACGAAATGGTCGTCAGTAAACGGTAGAGCGTGAATGACGTGTGATTTCGAATCTCAAACCAGCACATTTCATTTGAAATGTGAGTGTCGCAATTAACCTGCCGAGTCACTTCATCGCCACGCCCTTGCATTTCATAACTGATGAACTTTACACAGTTATCGAACTGAGCTGAATCAACACTTCAGCTGAACAAAGACTCAATGACTTTACAGCAGAATTTAACTCTTTGCGTATAAAGTATAAATATAGGTGACTTGACATTGTGTTTGCATATTACAGGATCTGCTGGTTGTTGATACTTCGAGTCGTGAGGTCACGTGTCTGACCTCTGGTATGTAAAGCTACTCTCATTGTCTTACGTAACACATGACTTCTCATATGACACTAGTGTATGCATCGGATCTCTCTGAACTGTAGAATCACAGGAAGGAAGCTGGAGTTTGCTGAATATTCACAGAGATCTGATGGTGGTCAGCTGCTCTTCACCAAACCGCCCTCCTGACCTGGTATTCACACATACATTATACACATATTCCAATGTTTTTTTCCCAAAACCAGTTTAGGGTCCCACAGCTGATTCTAAAGATTTGATTGTTAATGTCAATCACACTGTATATAGTATGCATATATTGCCTGTATATAGTATGCATCATCAAGTATGCATCAGTGTGTGATGTCACGTGAAAAATAGGAACAGCACTGGCTCGTTTCTTTGACAGCTGCGTGATTGAGTCGCCCAATAAAATCAGCTGTGGTTTTGGGTTTGGGCTAATCATTGACTAAGATAACTGTTAATAGTAAAATGAGGATTCAAAGTAGTATGTGCACATCCAAAATAACTCATGCAGCTGCTTGGTCAAAAAGAAACCTTAACTTCAGTACAAAAGAACCGGCACACTGATATTCAGCTCCCAAACACACTTATTAACTTGCAACGTTTCAACCAAAAGGTCTTTGTCAGGCAAAACAACAAATATACAACTAAATACAACTTATATATCAACATAATGAATGATCACACATGACCTAATTAATGAATTACCCAATAATCCAATAGACCAATGAAAAAAAAGAGGAATATATACACTGATCAGGCATAACATTATGACCTAATAATAATCCTAATATTGTGTTGGTCCCCCTTTTGCTGACCCGTCGAGGCATGGACTCCACTAGACCCCTGAAGGTGTGCTGTGGTATCTGGCACCAAGATGCTAGCAGCAGATCCTTTAAGTCCTGTAAGTTGCGAGGTGGGGCCTCCATGGATCGGACTTGTTTGTTCAGCACATCCCACAGATGCTCGATTGGATTGAGATCTGGGGAATTTGGAGGCCAAGTCAACACCTCAAACTCGTTGTTGTGCTCCTCAAACCATTCCTGAACCATTTTTGCTTTGTGGCAGGCGCATTATCCTGCAGAAAGAGCCACAGCCACCAGGGAATACCGTTTCCATGAAAGGGTGTACATGGTCTGCAACAATGCTTAGGTAGGTGGTACGTGTCAAAGTAACATCCACATGGATGGCAGGACCCAAGTTTCCCAGCAGAACATTGCCCAAAGCATCACACTGCCTCCGCCGGCTTGCCTTCTTCCCATAGTGCATCCTGGTGCCATGTGTTCCCCAGGTAAGCCACGCACACACACCTGGCCATCCACGTGATGTAAAAGAAAACGTGATTCATCAGACCAGGCCACCTTTTTCCATTGCTCCGTGGCCCAGTTCTGATGCTCACATGCCCACTGTTGGTGCTTTTGGCGGTGGACAGGGGTCAGCATGGGCACCCTGACTGGTCTGCGGCTATGCAGCCCCATACGCAACAAACTGCGATGCACTGTGTATTCTGACCCCTTTCTATCAGAACCAGCATTAACTTCTTGAGCAATTTGAGCTCCAGTAGCTCGTCTGTTTGATCGGACCACACGGGCCAGCCTTCGCTCCCCACGTGCATCAATGAGCCTTGGCCGCCCATGACCCTGTCGCCGGTTCACCACTGTTCCTTCCTTGGAGCACTTTTGATAGATACTGACCACTGCAGACCGGGAACACCCCACAAGAGCTGCAGTTTTGGAGATGCTCTGACCCAGTCGTCTAGCCATCACAATTTGGCCCTTGTCAAACTCGCTCAAATCCTTACACTTGTCCATTTTTCCTGCTTCAAACACATCAACTTTGAGGACAAAATGTTCACTTGCTGCCTAATATATCCCACCCACTAACAGGTGATGAAGAGATAATCAGTGTTATTCACTTCACCTGTCATAATGTTATGCCTGATCGGTGTATGAAATAATAAACAAATAATACAAAAAAGAAAATAATAAACAAGTATTACAAATAATTCACATTTCAAATGTTTAATATAAATAATAAACAAATAATAAAAAAAATTAAATGATGAATACATAAGAAGTTAATAATAAAATTTTTGTAAGATTATTTTGTTTTTTATTATTTGTTTATTATATATATATATATATATATATATATATATATATATATATATATATATATATATATATATATATATATATATATATATATATACACTCACCTAAAGGATTATTAGGAACACCTGTTCAATTTCTCATTAATGCAATTATCTAATCAACCAATCACATGGCAGTTGCTTCAATGCATTTAGGGGTGTGGTCCTGGTCAAGACAATCTCCTGAACCGGTCTGAGTATTTCACAATCTGCTCAGTTACTGGGATTTTCACGCACAACCATTTCTAGAGTTTACAAAGAATGGTGTGAAAAGGGAAAAACATCCAGTATGCGGCAGTCCTGTGGGCGAAAATGCCTTGTTGATGCTAGAGGTCAGAGGAGAATGGGCCGACTGATTCAAGCTGATAGAAGAGCAACTTTGACTGAAATAACCACTCGTTACAACCGAGGTATGCAGCAAAGCATTTGTGAAGCCACAACACGCACAACCTTGAGGCGGATGGGCTACAACAGCAGAAGACCCCACCGGGTACCACTCATCTCCACTACAAATAGGAAAAAGAGGCTACAATTTGCACGAGCTCACCAAAATTGGACAGTTGAAGACTGGAAAAATGTTGCCTGGTCTGATGAGTCTCGATTTCTGTTGAGACATTCAGATGGTAGAGTCAGAATTTGGCGTAAACAGAATGAGAACATGGATCCATCATGCCTTGTTACCACTGTGCAGGCTGGTGGTGGTGGTGTAATGGTGTGGGGGATGTTTTCTTGGCACACTTTAGGCCCCTTAGTGCCAATTGGGCATCGTTTAAATGCCACGGCCTACCTGAGCATTGTTTCTGACCATGTCCATCCCTTTATGACCACCATGTACCCATCCTCTGATGGCTACTTCCAGCAGGATAATGCACCATGTCACAAAGCTCGAATCATTTCAAATTGGTTTCTTGAACATGACAATGAGTTCACTGTACTAAAATGGCCCCCACAGTCACCAGATCTCAACCCAATAGAGCATCTTTGGGATGTGGTGGAACGGGAGCTTCGTGCCCTGGATGTGCATCCCACAAATCTCCATCAACTGCAAGATGCTATCCTATCAATATGGGCCAACATTTCTAAAGAATGCTTTCAGCACCTTGTTGAATCAATGCCACGTAGAATTAAGGCAGTTCTGAAGGCTAAAGGGGGTCAAACACAGTATTAGTATGGTGTTCCTAATAATCCTTTAGGTGAGTGTATATGTGTATATATGTGTGTGTGTATATATATATATATATATATGTGTGTGTGTGTGTGTGTATTTCCTCTTTTCTTTCGTTGGTCTATTGGATTATTGGGTAATTCATTAATTAGGTCATGTGTGATCATTCATTATGTTGATATATAAGTTGTATTTAGTTTTGTATTTGTTGGTTTGCCTGACAAAGACCTTTTGGTTGAAATGCTGCAAGTTAATAAGTGTGTTTAGGAGCTGAATATCAGTGTGCCGGTTCTTTTGTACTGGAGTTAATAGTAAAATGAGGAACAAATAAACATTTAAGCAAAGAGTGCATCCAGCCACGAGTAGTGAGCGTGTTTCTCTTTTTCTTGTCAGCATTGCTGTTTGGTTTGCATTTAATGGTTAAATGGATCTCAGAGTTTTTTTTCCTCATATATTTGGCAACATTGTGGTTTCCTGTATCCTTTGGTTGTCAGTTATTGTAATAAAGTTAATTTAGATGATCTGTTCTGCAGCGGGTGGGTTTCCTGCCAGCGAAGGGCTCTGAAAGCAAGGTGTCGTGGGTCACGCTGGAGGAGACTCAAGCTCAGGATGAAATCAGCTGGCAGACGTTAAACTTCAGCCCTCCACCTGAGCAGGACAACAGCCAATACCGTAAGATCTGACAGTGATATATGTGCTGATATTTAGTCCAGCAAGTATGATTGTGAGTGTGATGATGCTTGCGTTTCGGATGCAATGTTGCCTGGCGAAAATAGTTCAAAATAAAGTCAAGCATTTGTCCCTGGAACTGCTGTGTGTGTGTGTTCACTAGGCCTGTCACGATCATACGGATAAATGCAGTTCAATTCTTGTCCCCCATAAGCCTGCATTTCATATGAAGGAAGCCCTTTGTGCACTTTATAAGTGTTTATATTCTTTACTCCGTGCCAGATTATGACTGTTTCTCCCTACGACACAATATCATGCATTTGACAGCGCTTAAATTTCCCTTATTTGCTTGGCATAATGTCATTGAAATTTAAACTGCACCATTTTCTCAAATAATTAGTGATTAGACGATCATCAGACGATTAAC
This sequence comes from Coreius guichenoti, assembly GCA_039654105.1. NCBI lineage: Eukaryota > Metazoa > Chordata > Actinopteri > Cypriniformes > Gobionidae > Coreius > Coreius guichenoti. The sequence goes on along the minus strand of CM077186.1, from coordinate 783,416 downwards.
CCATAATCAGGACAGTCCTAGGGGCCCTATCACACACCCGGCGCAATGTGACGCCAGGGACGACGCGAGTGTGTTCTGCTAGTTTCAGCCCGACGCAGTTCTCATGTTCACGTCCAGCTCCACGTTGTTTAAATATCAAATGCACTGGCGCATCTGTTCACCCATGGGCGTCTGGTCTAAACCAGGTGTGTGTTCAGGAGCATTGTTGGCGCGTTGCTATTGTGAGGAGCTGAAAACGACTGCGCCATTGACCAACACACACCTGCTCTAAAGTCAATAGTGCAGTATTTTTTGTGTTATTTAAAGGGTGTGTTAGTAATATGAGCCTATAGGTGGAGCACAACACACACACACTCTGATTATTACACACACAGGGACGTGCAGCAGCACACACACACACACACTCTGATTATTACACACACAGGGCGCACACACACACACACAATCTGCTTATTACACACACGGACGCGCAGCAGCGCGCACACACTGATTATTACACACACAGGGACGCGCAGCACACACACACACACTCTGATTATTACACACACAGGGACGCGCAGCAGCGCACACACACACACACACACACACACTCTGATTATTACACACATAGGGATGCGCAGCAGCGCACACACACACACACACACACTCTGATTATTACACACACAGGGACACGCAGCAGCGCACACACACACACACACACACACTCTGATTATTACACACATAGGGATGCGCAGCAGCGCGCACACACACACATACACACTCTCTGATTATTACACACACAGGGACGTGCAGCAGCGCACACACACACACACACACATACACACACTCTCTGATTATTACACACACAGGGACGTGCAGCAGCGCACACACACACACACACACACTGATTATTACACATACAGGGGCGCGCAGCAGCACACACACACACACACTCTGATTATTACACACACAGGGACGCGCAGCAGCGCACACACACTCTGATTATTACACATACAGGGGCGTGCAGCACACACACACACACACACACACTCTGATTATTACACACACAGGGATGCGCAGCAGCGCGCACACACACACTCCGATTATTACACACACACTCTGATTATTACACACACAGGGACGCGCAGCAGCACACACACACACACACACACGCGTTTAAATATTAAAATAAAGGATTCCTCTCTGGAGAAGCGTTCAGTCTCTCCTCATGTAAATAGTGAATCCGCTCATGGTGCAAGCACAACTGGCTTTTAAAGGGAAAGGGAGATGAGACTCTGATTGGTTTATTGCACGTTACGCCCAAAACACACCCATGACTCATTAAGAGACGAGGCACAACCCTTTTGGACCATGAGCCGGGCGCACCGACTGTGTTTTCTGTTGTTAAACTAGCAAAAGTGGATTCGGACACGCCCTAAGAGCACCTGCGCCATGAGCTTCAGACCATGCGCTCAGATCGCTAAAATAGGGCCCGTTGTGTTCATATGTTGCACTGTACAGTATATCTGTATGTCATTTTGCATGGAAAAATAACAGCTCTCTGTTCTCTGGTATCTTCATCAGCTGGTTTGGACTTTGATGCTGTTCTGCTGAAGCCGAAGGAAACGACGGAGGGGAGCAAACTACCTCTCATCGTCATGCCACATGGTCTGCTCTTTAGTGACCGTTATATGTTACAATATAAAAATGATGTAAGAAATACTTCACGTATGATGCTTTGCTGATTTTCACTCAGGCGGTCCTCATTCGGTGCTGGTGACAGAGTGGATTTTGTCCACAGCAGTTCTGTGTAAGATGGGCTTCAGCGTCCTGCTCGGTGAGAAGCGGTTATACACACGCTAATGATTTGGCTTTCCATAAAAAACAGTTGCTTTAATGAACTCTCTTCTGTGATGACGAGGGCAGGGCAACCTGTCACTCACATGAGATCCACCAATAGCAAACCACAACCATCCAATCAAGCCCGCCCTACATTTGTTCTTGTTTGAGAAGCGTTTCACTCAGATATACGGCACAATAGAGAAGATGAGGCAAGCACGACTTCCCTCTCATGCCGACTTTAAGACTTGTGTGCTGTGTATCAGGTCTGTTGATGTCACACAATAGCCTTGTGTGAGAAACAGAATGAAATTTCAAGTGAAAATCGCATCCACTCTTAGCTTGAGAGTAGTATCAGTGTCCAATTTGTGAATGATTCATAGTGTAGGAATATAGTGCCATATGGACCTCTTTTATAATACTTTATAGTGCTTTTGCCATCCATTTTTTTGGAGCTTGATAAATTCAGTCCCCTCATTGTAATTACACAGGAACAAAAGAGCACATATCACTCACATGTTCTCATTGTTTGGTGGAAGAAAGAAAGTCGTATGTGTTTCAAATGACATGAGGGTGAGGAAATGACTTAAATGGGTATTTTAATCCTGAAAACAAAGGCTAGTATTGAAATGTTAGGGCTGTATAGGCAGGAATCATTTTGGGATGATTTTGGGAAGTTTTGTGTCATGTTTCCGATTTGTGTCTTTCCTGTTGTAGTGAATTACAGAGGCTCACTTGGGTTTGGTCAGGATAACATCTACTCCTTACCAGGAAACATCGGCACACAGGACGTAAGAGACGTGCAGGTAAACACTAGCGCTCACTGAGCTCCTGCTCCCACGGTCATGACCAAATATATGACATGTTCGCAAGTTAGTACATTTATTTTGGTTGTTGGATTTTCCATATTTTCAGAAGTGCTGGAATAATGCGGCATATGTGTTGTGACTATACTTCAGTCTATACATGTATTTAATATGCTGTTTGTTTAACTCTAAACAGTTGGCGGTGGGTAGTGTTTTGAAGCAAGGTGACTTCGACGAGCAGAAGATCGCTGTGATGGGAGGCTCTCACGGTGGATTCCTGGCTTGTCATCTGATTGGACAGTATCCTGAGTTTTACAAGGCGTGTGTGGCACGAAATCCCGTCACGAATCTGGCCTCCATGATCGGCAGCACAGACATCCCAGACTGGTAATGTGACGTTAACCATTGATTTCAGATCAAATTTAACTGATGCATTTTCACCCTGGTGAAATTTCACACTAGTTTGAAGTTTGTCTGCAATTCTTTGCATACTCAGTGATGGGAAATATTAAAGTGCACACCACGAATATTACTTTTCATGCAGTGTGTATTAGAGCTGTTTGTGAATGTAAAAGCTCTGCAAAGATCAAAGTGCAGATAAATAGAGTTTTTGTCTCCTAAAAGAAAGAATCGATTCTGAACTGAAACGAGTCGTCAGTAATTCTGACAGTGGATTTGTAGCTAATTAGCATAATGCCCGCCTCTGGTCTTGATTGGCTGAACGGCGTCTCTTTGCCCCGCCCTCACACACTGTAGCTGTATCTGAGACTGGAAGAGTTTGGTTGGTGTTGTTCATGTGGAGAAGACGCTGTTTTCTGCTGAGATTGAGACGGTCAAACCCTCGCCATCGTTACTGTTCGTATCACTGTGTGTCAAGAGCTGAGATTCAGATATGATAATGAGCGTTTGCTTTCTGACCAATCACAGCAGAGCAACTCTCAGCGAGGCGGGGTTTAGAGAGACTGAATCCTTGATGGAAGCGTTTCAGACACTGAGAGAAAAGAGCTGATGCGTCAGTGGAGATTAGGAGAGAATTAAAGTGTGTTTGACCTCGGATGCATGAGAACCTGTTGTAGACGGCAGAACAAAACTAAGAACCTTTAATGCAATACAGTTATTATTATTTTATTTAAATAAGCATAAATTATAGGGAGAATAACATGACGAAATAAATACATTTTTTGCAGTACAGCAATATTTTTTTTTTTTGAAGGGCGGGTGGGGTGGTTGATCCAATGTGACACAAAAAATGTACAAAAGTAGGCTTTCCTTTTTCCTAAATGTATAATTTTTTCTTTCTTTTGATTTAAATAAGACTAATGTATGGTGATATTGACTTGACGGCTGATTGTTTTGGGTGTGTTTGTGTTCAGGTGTATGGTGGAAGCTGGATATGAATATAACACAGACATTCATACTGAACCTGCTACTCTGGAGCAAATGTTAAACAAGTCACCCATAAAACACGTGAGCAAGGTGAGCAGATGCAATATTTATTAGGGGCCAAGTACTGAAGGTGTGTAGGCTCCTATTGTAATCGTTGGCGTTCCTATTATTATTTTTCTTCTTCTGCGTTTGAGTCTATGGCAGCCCATAGAATCGCTTGCAGGAAAGTTATGAAATTTGGCACACAGATAGAGGACAGTCTGAAATGTCACCATAGCAAATTTGGAGTCTCTAACTCAGTCCCTCTAGCGCCACCAACTGTTTAAATTTGCACTCACGTTTATGCTAATAACTTTTGAACAATATGGGCTAGAAACAAAATTCTTTTTTCCTCTGATTCCTTGGCTCAGGACGATTTGACCGTCATTTTCTTCAAGAACATTCAAAATGGCGGAAAAGTTATCCGAAAAACCTACTTTCATTTCACCACGTCAATGGTTTAAATTTTTTTGCCATTTTGAATTTTCTGAAAAAAACGAATGAGAAAACTTCGAACTCCTCCTAGGCCGTTACTCCGATTTTCACAAAAATTTAACCAGATCATCTTCAGACCATGCCGACAAAAAGTTATGGAATTCAAGTTGATTCGTCAAACTGTTCTCCAATAACGGACGAACGAATTCGACGAAGTGACCGCCAAACACTTTATCGTATTCTGACCAAACTTAGTACGTCATCACAAGCATGACCTGAGGTTACCTGCAGCGTTTCGGCACAGTGCCACCTAGTGGTCCAGAGATACACAAAATCTCTCATTAGATTCGGGGCGGCATGTTGAGTTGAATGATATCCAATTTTTCCATATCGGCCATTTTGGGTGTCGGCCATTTTGAATTTTGTAGTAAAATTCTGTATTTTATGAACGCATTAGCGCATCATTACGAAACTCGGTATGGGTCATCAGCACGATACCCTGAAAGAGCCTGAGAAGTTTTGAGCCAGCGCCACCTAGTGGTAAAATCAAATATTCACATGCTTATAACTTTGGATTTGGTTGACTTATTTTCACGGGAGTCACTCCCTAAAGTCACATCCTTAGATTCCTGAATCCTTGCTGAGTCCAACGATACCAAACATGCTAGGTTTCGCCTTATGGTTCGTTCAACATTGTGATTTAGTGTTTAAACAACTTTCATGAATATCTTCGAAACCGTTAGTCCGATCGAGACGAAACCACCGTAGGAAAATCAGAATCATAGCGGGTTGACTACATGCTAATGGCCAAATGTCAAAATTTTGATAGTAAGTGGCAAAAGTTGGGTGTGGGATATTTTTTTATATGCTCATAAATACAAATGTCTATAACGCCTAAACGAAATTTAGATATTTTCACCAAATTTGACACGCTTATGTATGGGGGCACTCTGAGGACACACAAAAAGTGGTGGGACTGCGCCACTTGGTGGCACTGTAATTAAACAAAACATGAAATTGGCTCTATACAACTCAATGTATTTATGGGTTTTCAGCCTTTTTGCTTAAAATTCTCCAAATGCCTTTACTCATTTTGCAGTTGTTTGCTTCTGTTGTGCTTGGCCCTGATAATTGCTGCTTGCAGCTATATTTTGTTTTTTTATTTCTTAACGGCTCAGCTCGTAACACACATGCTTGTGGTTTGTTCCTCAGGTAAAAACCCCAGTTCTTCTGATGTTGGGTGAAGATGACAAGCGTGTTCCCAGTAAGCAGGGTATTGAGTACTACAGAGCGCTGAAGGCGTTGCAGGTGCCAGTGAGGTGAGTACAGCGACAGACGGGCTTTCCTCTGTGGATCATTTCTCTGATCATTGGCTCATGAGTGTGTCCATGTGTCCACAGATTGTTGTGGTACCCAGGAAATAATCACGCTTTGTCCAAAGTTGACGCAGAATCGGATGGGTTCATAAACGCCGCTCTCTGGGTTATCCAACACCTTTCTCTGTGATGTCACTTCCTCTACATGAACCATAATCAGCTCTAGTCACTTTGTTTATTGATAACAGCTGCATCATCATATTAAGGCATTATCTTGGTGCTTTTCCCTTGAATTGATTCAGAACTCAATCAAAATCTGCGTCTATGTGAAGCGAAAATCACTTGACGAGGTTCACAGGCATATTGTGTGATATTTGAAGAAATAGAAATGATACAGTGCCATAAGTATGTTTTAAATAATTCAATCTAATTTACACTAAATGACGTGAAAAATACTACAATTCTTACTGCTCTTTAAAAATTTTATTTTTCAGTTTTTGGCAAATTATATTTGTGCCAAGCTCATTTTCTGATGTTCTGTTTTTTGTAATATGGTTACTTTCTGGGATATGTACTAAACGAGTGACTGCATTCTTTTCAATAAAATGCTCTGAGTGACTTTCTGTAAGGCTGATTTTAAGCTTTTTCCATTACGTGGTCTAAACCTCATCCCTGCTGATCTCTTTTCACATTATTGGGTCATTCTGCGTCAAATCAACCAAATTTCGGAAACTTCCCCGGTTCAAATTTTTGATTTTGTTAATATTTTTTTCTATAGAAAGACAAACATAAATAGTGATGAAAGCCAAAATGGCATTCATGGATGTATATTTAGTGAGTGATCCACTGTTTTGTAGAGGAGGGTCAAAATGACAACGAGACGATGAGAATGAGTTCTCGAGCCAAACTACAGGGGTGTAAAAATGACTTTAGAGAGATGGTTTTTGTGTTTTTTTGTCTCAAGTTTGCATGCCTGTAACTCAAGAAGTATTAAAGATATCTTAATATCCCTTTAGATTCTGGTTCTCAACAAACTTTCCTTTTGGTTTCTTCATTTTAAAGGCCCTCGATGGCTCAGTCCCAGAGATATGGAGATCTTAATGCGGCTCCGTGAGTAAACTGGTACATTTCTGTGGTCAAAAACCATGGAAAAACAATACTTATGGCACTCAGACAGGAATGTTCTATGCAATTGAGGTGACAGAAAAAGATACACAAGATACATTATTTGTTCTTCAGATATTCCTCTTTAAATATATAAAAAGTATCAGCTGTGTTCAAAATGACCCACATTTGGATTTTGACCACTGAACTTTACCGGTTTACTCATGGAGCCACATTAAGATCTCCATATCTCTGGGCTTGAACCATCGAGGGTCTTTAAAATGGAGATACCCAAAGGAAAGTTTGTAAAGACAAAGAATCTAAAAGGATATTAAGATATCTTTAATACTCCTTGAGTTACAGGCATGCAAACTTGAGACAAAAAACACAAGAAGTGCTTTTTTCCCATTTTTGAACGGTCACCGTTGGCATATAATGAAACACAGATTGCTAAAGTCAACAGATTTCACTAATAGATCTGCCAATCTCTGTGTGAAAATAAAATAATGATGCTGCCATCTTTCTAAAGTCATTTTTACACCCCTGTAATTTGGCTCTAAATCTCAGCTGAAAATTGTCAGTGGATTACTCAATAAATAAATAAATAAAGTTGTGACATTTAATATTTTGCCTTTTATTACTACTTATGTTTGTCTTTCTACAGAAAAAATATTAACAAAATCAAAAATTTTAACCGGGCATTTCTGGTTGAGTTGACACGGAATGACCTTATATTAATTTGTTCAAAAAATGTGGTGTGTGTGTGTCATCAATATCAGTATAGAGCTAGATAACTCAAATCAGGTTTAGTGCAAGAGAATATTAATGGGCTATAGCCCTGACAGCCCAGTGCCATCTACTCCCCGACTGTTTTTTACGAAATCCATCTCTTATTTTCAGTAGCTATTTTTAAACCAAAGAATAACTAATATTACTCCTCCTTCCATCACATGCCTTGTCACTTCTGAACATCTGTTCCCCGACTGTGTGCGATTGACTGTCAGTTACTGCAGACCTTTCTTTCACTTCCATGAAAAGGTGAACACTGTTAACATAAATACTCAGACCCAGGGTTTTTGCTTTCTTTGCTTCCCTGTGTGAATGTAAAAGATACAGTGTTGTGGAGTTGTGAGATTTGGATTGCAACCCATTGGTAAGTGATTTTCTGTTTTGAATATGTTTCAAATGATGGAGAAGGTTTATTATGTAAGCTTGTTTCACAGAATAAAAAAGGTCATTGCGACTTTTTATCTCACAATTCTGACTTTTTTTCTCGCAATTGCGAGTTTATATCTCACAATTCTGAGAAAAGAAGTCAGAATTGCGAGATATAAAGTCAGAATTGTGAGATATAAAGTCAGAATTGTGAGATATAAAGTCAGAATTGCGAGATATAAAGTCAGAATTGCGAGATATAAAGTCAGAATTGAGAGATATAAAGTCAGAATTGAGAGATATAAAGTCAGAATTGAGAGATATAAAGTCAGAATTGCGAGATATAAAGTCAGAATTGCGAGATATAAAGTCAGAATTGCGAGATATAAAGTCAGAATTGCGAGATATAAAGTCAGAATTGCGAGATATAAAGTCAGAATTACGTGATATAAAGTCAGAATTGTGAGATATAAAGTCAGAATTGCGAGATATAAAGTCAGAATTGCGAGATACAAAGTCAGAATTGCGAGATACAAAGTCAGAATTGAGTGATATAAAGTCAGAATTGCGTGATATAAAGTCAGAATTGCGAGATATAAAGTCAGAATTGCGAGATATAAAGTCAGAATTGCGAGATACAAAGTCAGAATTGCGAGATACAAAGTCAGAATTGAGTGATATAAAGTCAGAATTGCGTGATATAAAGTCAGAATTGCGAGATATAAAGTCAGAATTGCGAGATACAAAGTCAGAATTGCGAGATACAAAGTCAGAATTGAGTGATACAAAGTCAGAATTGAGTGATACAAAGTCAGAATTGCGTGATATAAAGTCAGAATTGCGAGATATAAAGTCAGAATTGCGTGATATAAAGTCAGAATTGCGAGATATAAAGTCAGAATTGCGTGATATAAAGTCAGAATTGTGAGATAAAAAGTCACAATTATCTTTAAAATGTTTTATTCTGTGGCGGAAACAAGCTTCCATAGTTTGACATATTCAATATAAAGGAATGTAAATTCAATGTAAAGGAAATCCTGCTGAGTACAATGAAGAAATATTGGAAATTAGTTTATTTGCAATAAAATGCTTGAATATGCATATGCTTTTATTATCTTTTTACTTTGCATAGTAACTAACAAATAAGTGCTGTACTTCATAGTTCTAGTGAATATAGCATAGTAAAAAGTAAATGCAGCTTAACTTGCATTGCAGTTTTTTTCTCTAATGTTTTTGTTCTCGTGTGTCTAGGCCATGTTTGGACACGTGTATCTGGTTCTCATACTGAATCAGTTTCATCTTTTTGCAACTATGCATCCTGAATTCTATCCATGTGAAAGTCACACTTCCAAGGATGGACACATAAATATCGACTGCCAGCACAGACGTCTCGCTAAAATCCCCAGGTTCATATCCCTCGCTGTTGTATCACTCAACCTAAATCTAAACCATATACACTACATTAAAGGGGATGCATTTTCTGGTTTACCCAATCTCAAGCACCTCAGCTTGATGTGGAACTGTGTACCAGATAATCTTAAGGAGCAGAGATGGCCTGCATGCAACCTGAATGTTGAACCAGAAGCATTTGTCAGACTTAGAAACCTAACTTTCCTCCAGTTAGCAGGGAATAGCCTGAAAAGCATTCCTCCTCTGCCAAAGCAGTTGTTGGTCTTGGGACTGGAATTTAACAACATCTTTCATATTGTCAAACCTCTCGGTACACCCCTCCTAAAACAACTACTGCTAAGCAAGAATTGTTTCTACGCCAACCCGTGTTATCAGCCTTACTTCATCGACCCACGTGTGTTTCAAGATCTTCCTGAGCTTTTGAACCTTACCCTTAGTTACAACAATGTGACCACTGTTCCCCGACATCTTCCACTTTCACTAGAAAGTCTAGACTTGGGAGAGAACAAGATCACACGTATTACCAAAGAGTCCTTTGCAAATCTTACACATCTGCGACACCTTAACCTGGGGTGGAACTGCCAAAGATGCGACCATGCTTCTGAACCCTGTTTCCCATGCCCGAACAACCAATCTCTGCATCTGCATCCGGATGCATTCGTGGATCAGAGAGACTCTCTAATTAGTCTAAGTCTGCGAGGAAACTCTCTTCATACAATTCCTCAGTACCTCTTTATGCAACTGCACAATCTCCGAGATCTAGATCTATCCGACAACTTTCTAGCCTACGCCATACAGAATGGCACCTTTTATGAAGAGCTCCAGAATGTTGTGTCCCTCAGTCTGCTTTATAACTATGAACCCCTGAAGTCCTTTCCTGAATTGATTCTGTCACCAGCCATAGAGAAGATGACGGCTCTAAGAGAGTTGTACCTGAGTGGGTTATTCTTCAAGGAACTGTCAAACCACAGCCTCGCACCTCTGATCAAACTGCCAAGACTCGAGTCCCTGGAGCTACGCATGAACTTCATCTGCTCCATTAGCATTGATTCTATTAGCCAGCTGAGGACATTGAGGAGGGTGGGCCTTTCCCAAAACATGCTTGCTTTCAGTCCATGCTATTCAACCTGCAATTCTGAAGCCACACCGAAATACCAAACCCTTGAGAAACGTCATGACCATAAACATCGCAACTTGCAAATCCAAGAAGTCCCCGTACCAAACACTATGCAGGGCTCTGAAGGAGATCACTGTCCTTTTTATTATTCCATGTGGCATTTCAAAAAGCAGATCTGCTCTAAAAGCCTGTTTTTTGACCTGTCTCAAAACAACATCCCATGGCTGAATGAAAGTACTTTTAGAGGCATGGAAAACGTGGTATGCATAGATCTGTCCTACAACTACATCAGTCAAACTTTAAATGGCCGGCAGTTCTCACGTCTAGGCAAACTAGCTTTCCTCAATATGGCGCACAACCGCATTGACCTGTACTCTGAAAAGGCCTTCCAAGAGATTAGTGGAACACTGAAAGCTCTCGACCTCAGCAACAACGAATTCCACTTTGTCATGAAGGGAATGGGACATCGCTTCACTTTCCTTTCACACTTGTCGTCTCTTAAAATACTGAGTCTAGCGAACAATCACATTGGTCTCCGAATCTCTAACATCCTTAATAGTACTTCTCTGAAGTATCTCGAGTTCTCGGGAAATCGTTTGGACATCATGTGGGACTCCAGGCGTAACCAATACGTGCATTTCTTCCAGGGTCTTACTAACCTTACACACTTGGACATTTCTGAAAACCAGCTCAAATCATTTCCCCCAGAGGTAATGGTAAACTTGCCTTCGAGTCTCCAAGTGCTCAGAGTCGACTCCAACATGCTGAGTTATTTCCCCTGGGGAAACATCTCAGCTCTCAAACAGCTCTGCTACCTGAACCTCAGTTCAAACATGCTTTCATTTTTACCTAACATCCATTTTGAGCTCCGTCTCGCAAGCCTGGACTTGAGTCACAATCGACTAGTTGCAATCCCAAGGGCTTTCCTTAGTCAGGCCGCTCACCTTAAACACCTAATGCTCAACCACAACCAGCTGAAAATCCTTGATATACATTCTCTTCCCTTGTCTTTCCATAAAGGTTATACATTCTGCTCTGTTGCGCAGAATAATAATAGCTCCTGCAGACTTGTGCTGCATGCAAATCCTTTTATTTGCAGTTGCATTATCTCAGGGTTTGCCAAATTTCTCAGAGAAACTGAATTGGACATCCCACATCTTACCACACAGGTTCACTGCGCTTACCCAGAGTCATTGGCTGGTGTGAATGTCCTCTCGATTGACCTTCGCTCATGCCAGGAGATATTTGGGGGATTCGCTTTACTCTGCACTTTATTGTTGACATTGGCAGCAACCAGCATTCCCCTCCTGAAGCATCTCTATGGTTGGGACCTGTGGTATTGCATCCAGATTCTGTGGACCGGACACAAGGGACACACTCCAGCCAACTGCAGCATGACCGATGACCAGTATGATGCGTTTGTGGTCTTTGATACGAGTAACAAGGCAGTCAGAGATTGGATCTACAAGGAGATGATTATGAGATTGGAGAACAGGGGGAGATGGCGCTTTCGACTTTGTCTAGAGGAGCGTGACTGGCTGCCTGGAGTATCGTGCATAGAGAATCTCCACAAGGCGGTCTACAGCAGCAGAAAGACGGTGTTTGTTTTGACTAGCCCTAGTGACTATAGTGGGGTGGTCCAACAAGCCTTCCTTCTGGTTCAGCAGCGCCTTCTAGATGAGAAAGTGGATGTTGCAGTCCTTGTTTTGCTGGACCTCGTCTTCCCCAAGTTCAAATACCTTCAGATGAGGAAACGGCTGTGCAAAAAGTCAGTCCTGTCCTGGCCCAAGAACCCACGAGCGCAGCCGCTCTTCTGGAATGACTTGCGTGTCGCTCTTGTCTCTGACAATGTCAAAGCCTACAACAAAAATGTCACAGAGAGCTTCTTCTAAAAAGGCTAAAGTGTAATGAGAATATGTTTTATGCAGTCCTATTGTTTTTTTGGGGTTGTGGCTGATCAGAATGTAACACATTTTAAATGGTGAATACAAAAGTAGTTTTGATCTCTGGTACGCTATTCTGTCCACATTTGCATTTAGCCTAAATGTTGGCGAATGTAACATTGGAAATGCATTCTAAAAGTATATTTTCAGTCTACAACACATATTTAGCATATATTTAACTCTTTCCCTGCCAGCGTTTTTGATCATTTGCACAAAATTTTCATGGCCCCCAGAATATTTTGTTGTATGAATATCTGAACAGAGCCTCTGCTTTTAGACAGAACAACTCGTTTTATTCTAGCTTCATGCATTCTTTTTTTGTCAACACTTGAATGTGGATAAATTTCATTGAGTAAAAAGCTGAGAAAATCTTGTTTTTGTCAAAGACTTTGTCCAGGATTCAGAGCGATGATCAAACACAGATCGAGTCCATCAACACCCCAAAGCCTCACAGTCCTAGAGCTCGTCCTGGGGCGACATTTCATTCAGTAACATTAGGCAGTTTTGATTTATATGATGTTTAATGTTGATGATCGCGTTATTTGACAATGCTTCTATCACTTGTTTCTGCTTCTTCATCACGTGTTTTGATACAGAGATTCTGTACTCTTTCAGAAGATCTCATAGCGCCCCCTACCGTATAAATGAAAACACGGAAAGCCGGAAATTTCCGTCAATGGCGGGGAAAGAGTTAAAATATATTTTGTCCTATGTATATTTTGCAGTATGGGAAGGAAACATAATCTAAAATGTCGGAAATACATCAATCTAAACACCTTCCATCAGACTCAGTGATATGCCAGAAAGTAGAAACCGCTGAAAGATAAAAGTATGGACTGTCTGTCATATCTAACCCTTGCGGGTCAGTTTGACTGGTTAAAAATACTGGTTAACCTAGGATATTTTTGGAAATTTTGCGACAGTTTCTCATTTATGGTCATGAACATGCTTGCACAGTTTGACACTCTGAGGTGTTAGGGAATGCGTGTACAACATTTATGACGATTTTGATGTTCGCGGCTCAACTTGACCCGCGATTTCATGGTTAAACGCAGCAGCACAGATACATTTTTTTTAATATATATATATATATATATATATATATATATATATATATATATATGTATATGTATGTATGTGTATATATATATATATATATATATATATATATATATATATATATATATATATATATATATATATATATATATATATATATATATATATATATATATAATAATTATTTCAGCTTCTCAACTACCTTGTGAGGGTATTTAAATTTACATTTATGCATTTGGCATACGCTTTTATCCAAAGAAATGTTTCAGGATTGTTAATTTTGCTGGGAAATTGAACGCATGATTTTGGCATTGCGAGCGCCATGCTCTACTAAAACACAAAAATAAAACAAAAACATTTTTTTTAAAAAATTACAAAATTAACATTTTAAATAATAAAAAAAAATAGTACAATACTGTTTATAATATTTATATTTTTTGAAAACAAATTGTTAAAAATTGTTGTAAAAATAATTTGTTTATTTTTATTGCAATGTGTGAGAAGTATTAATATTAAAAGTTTACTGTTTTTACCAGATTGTTTTTTTTTTTTTGTAGTGTAATTTTTTGTTCTTCTGTAATTTGTATTGAATCCAATTAGGGCTAATTCTAGCCACAGCTTATAACTCGTACCAGAACTAATAATACAAGGGCTAAACAAGTACAGATTATTGTACAGAAACTTATGACTCTCAGAGATTAAGCTGTTTATGAATATGTTGTTTTCTGCAGATCGAATCTATTATGTAAGTAGGTTCTGTTCACTCATAGGTTACGTGCCATTGACTTTTCATTTTACATTTTCATTCATTCTTTTCATTCAAGACTACAGTTTGTGTACTGTTAAGGTCTGTTCATACCAACCATTGACATCTAAACATCTGTCGAAGAAAAACGGAAACAGTTTTTCCCCGTATGAGGAAGTGCTGCACCTGTTGGACCGCATCGCAGACGTTCCTCTGAATTTCAGGCACTTTCCAGTTTCATGCAGTTCAATCAAAAATAGCTCTGCAGTTTCTAGAGCTTAGCAACTCATTTTAATTGTAGGAAAGCCTCTAAAAACCAATTGTAAGATATGACTGCATATGAGTCTGCAATTTTATTATATTGTGAGATAGTCACAAGTTAAGCAATCAAGTAATTTAAAAAGCAACAGTGAAAGGTGTTCTCAAACTCAGCGTGAAGATCAAACTGACTCGAACATTAAAGCCTTGATGACAGACACAAAACCAGATTTTCATTTTCAATTAATGTTCAAGTCTCCATGAAAAAGAAAGAATAAGGTGCTTTCCTTCAATATTTAATAATTCATGCATTTGAGGTGCTTGTTTGTTTAAAACCCTTTCATGCATGGCATCCACTACAGTGGACAGATATTTTAATTTTTAGTACATGTCCCAACCACAAAGTGGCGAACCCCCAAAGCGTTGTCTATGATTCCATATAATTATTGTGTTTGTATCTCTTTGTTGTTTTGAGATATTGCATCATACATTCAAAATGGCGCAGGAAAGAGGAGATGCACAAAGTGTTAAATCCTTTTATTCTCAGATAACCAGACAGGAACAAAAAATATTTTTCAGCTAAATGAGATGTTACAAATACTTTTATCCAGATTTTAATAATATTTTTCTTGTACATTTTTTTCTGTGACAGAAAATACATCTGTCCACTCCAGTGGACGGCATGCGCCAAACGGTATATTGTGCCTATATTTAGATTCCAACTTATTTTGTATGTTTTAGTTAAAATTATGATATAATTTACACTTGAATAGTTTTATTAAACAGCAATATTAAATAGTCTTCATATTTTATATTCATCTTCATATTTATTTCAATTCATATAATTTATTAGGTCATATAAAAGTGTAGGCATATACTTATATATTTCATAATTATTTTATTAATAGTTTTAATTGGTGGAAGAAGGTAAATCAAATGAGACTAATTATTATACTGGTTTTAACTGGTTTCAAATAAAACGTTACGTCAGGTTACGACGTTTCGAGACCTAGAATGATGTTTTTCAAATGTCCTCTTTATGTTGTTATTTAATGTTCTTATATGTATTCTATTTGCTCTTAGTAAATGTTTTAAAAACATGTTTTTTTCAGACCAAACAATGAGTTCTATTGATTCACTTTTTATACCGTTGATGCATGGTGTCAGTGCAGTGGACAGAGATGTAACTCCCTCAAAATAAAATATATTAGAAAAAAAAAAATATTGGCAAGATTTTTCACTTGTTTAAAAGTAAAAACAAACATAAAAAAAAAATATTACTTTGTGATTCAATAATTCATGCATGAAAGGGTTAAACTCTAACATGCATTGGCCAGTTTTCATTGCAGTTTGACTTTGTGTTTTGTTTCACCGTTTTATTGTTCCCAAGCTCAAACATACAGGGAAAAAAACAACTGCAGCATTTTTGATTCATAATGTTTGAGGTATGAATTCCTGTCCAAGCTGATAGTGATGGAGTGAATCAACAGCCCATGCCATTTCTCAGTGGTTGAATTCTTCCTCTCTTCTTCAAAGAAGGCATGAAACCTCTCAGCAAAGATAAAATGGGATGTTTAACTCCTCACTAGTAACATTATCACTGAACAGCTGATTTAGGTTACGCTTGCATAACTAAGAACAGTAACACTTTAATTTGGTTCACTTTAGACATTCTACTAACTTGGCAAGTGCATGTCAACGTATTCTTCTCCCCCGAACCCTAACCTGACAGAGGTTTGCTGTGAGGAAAACATCTGACATGAATCATTGATGACTGAGAGCGTTTACCGGCAACTGTGAGAGCCAGATCACATTTAGAGGAGGGCAGCCAGAGAGTTAAAAAGGAAAAGAAAATTCAATGAATAATAGATAGAGACAGAGACCTGTTGCACAACTGCTCAGCGATGACATGTTGAGAAGAAATGAAGAACAAACACGTACACGTAACAGGTGCTGTACTAAAAAGAGTTTAGCAGGTGTTTAAAATGAGCCCAAGAGGACGTCGTCTTCAGCTCAGTGTCAGAAAGCCGTAGAAGAAGAATGACGAGCAGACATCCCTGTTTCTATCGCGTTCCTCCTCAGGAGTTACACCGGAGAACCCAGCTAACAGAAGCCACGCAGACTAAAGTCCTGAACACCGTCATCAGCGTGAAGGTCAGATTCTTAGCTCCTCTATATATGACCTGATCCAGGAACAGGTCCAGCTTCTAATGACAAGAGTAGTTTGATCTGAATCTGAAAACTCACCTCTGCTATTCATGCTTTAACCAGTGATAATGCATCTCTTCGTACACAATATTTCATAACCTGTTAACTGTAATCAAACTTAAATGGTTGTAATTCATGAATGTTTTGGCTGAAGCAAAAGCAATTCAAAAAATGAAAATGTAAAACAGTTCACTGTACAGCAGATGTACTGAACTAAACATTTATATTTGATTCAAAACTAAAACTCTGTACTCTACCAAAAACAGCCACCGGCTGATGAGCACTCCATTGATTTGTATATATTTATATTTTTTGATGCTTTCTCCTGTCACAAATTAATACATTTCTGTCACAATACCACTTCTATCAGACATTCACCAAATGTGAAACCTTGAGTCTCAGACCTTTAAGTGTTTTCTCAAGAAAAAGATTTGATTCTAAAATCTGTGCATTAATTTAGTAGAATTGAAACATGACTCCACCCACTAGGAGGAGGAGCCCGCTGAAAGGAGTTAAAGTACTGTTTCCATGGTAACACAATGTCCAATAGAGTGTAACACACACACACACATATATATATATATATATATATATATACTGAACAAAATTATAAATGCAACACTTTTGTTTTTGCCCCCATTTTTCATGAGCTGAACTCAAAGATCTAAGACTTTTTCTATGTACACAAAAGGCCTATTTCTCTCAAATATTGTTCACAAATCTGTCTAAATCTGTGTTAGTGAGCACTTCTCCTTTGCCGAGATAATCCATCCACCTCACAGGTGTGGCATATCAAGATGCTGATTAGACAGCATGATTATTGCACAGGTGTGCCTTAGGCTGGCCACAATAAAAGGCCACTCTAAAATGTGCAG
Organism: Coreius guichenoti; assembly: GCA_039654105.1. Taxonomy (NCBI): domain Eukaryota; kingdom Metazoa; phylum Chordata; class Actinopteri; order Cypriniformes; family Gobionidae; genus Coreius; species Coreius guichenoti. The sequence continues at coordinate 765,742 of CM077186.1, read as the reverse complement.
TTTTATCACACAGCACAATACCACAGATGTCGCAAGTTTTGAGGGAGCGTGCAATTGGCACGTTGACTGCAGGAATGTCCACCAGAGCTGTTGCCGTGAATTGAATGTTCATTTCTCTACCATAAGCTGTCTCCAAAGGCGTTTCAGAGAATTTGGCAGTACATCCAACCAGCCTCACAACCGCAGACCACGTGTAATCACACCAGCCCAGGACCTCTGCATCCAGCATCTTCACCTCCAAGATCGTCTGAGACCAGTCACCCGGACAGCTGCTGCAACAATCGGTTTACATAACCAAAGAATTTCTGCACAAACTGTCAGAAATCGTCTCAGGGAAGCTCATCTGTATGCTCGTCGTCCTCATCTGGGTCTCGACCTGACTGGAGTTCGTCATCGTAACCAACGATGCTGGGCAAATGCTCACATTCGATGGCGTCTGGCACTTTGGAGAGGTGTTCTTTTCACGGATGAATCCCGGTTTTCACTGTACTGAGCAGATGGCAGACAGCGTGTATGGCGTCGTGTGGGTGAGCGGTTTGCTGATGTCAACGTTGTGGATCGTGGCAAAAACAATGCCATGGGTTTGCGGAATTTGCATAGCGCAACTCCGTCCCACTTCATGGGTATATAAGGAGCTGCGCGTGCAATCTCGCATTATGTTACCTGCTGAGGAGCCGAGGCTGAGCCCCCCGGCCGTACCAGCGGTACAGAGGTTGTGGCATGGGGACGTATTGTCTCTGTTCCCTCCTTCAGGGAACGAGGGTTACATACGTAACCGAGACATTCCCTTTCAGTCAGTCACTCCGTGTTACGTCAGTGACTGATGGAATGCTGTCCTACCGTTTTTGACTCCACAAGGTCGTGGTGCACAGAGAGATACCGTGACTAGATACTGAGGCCCATTGTTGTGCCATTCATCCACGACCATCACCTCATGTTGGAGCATGATAATGCACGGCCCCATGTTGCAAGGATCTGTACACAATTCCTGGAAGCTGAAAACATCCCAGTTCTTGCATGGCCAGCATACTCACCGGACATGTCACCCATTGAGCATGTTTGGGATGCTCTGGATCGTCAGTGACTGATGGAATGGGGGTCCCAATCTAATTTCGCCACAACGGCTGTCTTCCAGTTCCCTGCCGTGAGATTAGCACGAACGAAGAGCTAGGCTCAACGCCAAATACCAAGGTACACTGGGAAGCATATCCCACGTGGAAATATACAACACAATGCCTGCCTGCAGGGAGGACTTAAGAATACACATATGACCCGAGTACGGGCTGCATATGGAACGCTCTGAGGTATTCAGCCTGCAGGGTGGAATGTTTCAACCCCAGGGGTGGCAAGATGTCTTGCCAAGGAAAGACATGTGCTCGGAGAGACTTACCGTGGAATACTCATGTGGGGGGTTGCCCAAAGGGGGAACCATGCACATGGAGGCACCTAGCCTAACACAAGGGCTGACCAACCGGGCATGCACTCTGGTGTCGGCGTCAACAGTGCTGGAGGAACTCAGGGCTTACTGAGAAACTCACCTAAGTGAAATAGCGCACGCATCTAGTCTGCGGAGTGGAATGGCGCAGCGAGCGATGACACCTGAGCCTATCCTACTACTGGCCACTGGGAGCGAGTACACGAAAGGACACTGGCTCTACACGGAGATTGTAGAATCTCGCAAAAGTGTTGGGTGTCGCCCAGCCTACAGCTCTGCAGATGTCTGTTAGCGAGGCGCCATGCGCTAGAGCCCAAGAGGAAGCCACACTCCTGGTGGAGTGTGCCTTCACCCCTAGGGGGCATGGCAGGCCCTGAACCTGGTATGCCAGGACAATGGCGTCCACTATCCAGTGAGACAACCTCTGCTTGGAGAGAACCTTCCCTTTCTGCTGCCCTCCGTAACAGACAAAGAGCTGGTCTGAGGTCCTGAAACACGTCCTGTCTACGTAAGCGCGAAGGGCGTGTACTGGACAGAGCAGTGCCAAGGTTGGGTCTGCCTCCTCCAGGGGCAGCGCTTGCAGGTTCACCACCTGATCCCTGAAAGGAGTGGTGGGAACCTTGGGCACGTGTCCAGGCCGGGGTCTCAGGATCACGTGAGAGTTAGCCGGCACGAATTCCAGGCACGCTTCGTCAACCGAAAATGCCTGCAGGTCCCCTACCCTCTTGATGGAAGCCAAAGCAATCAAGCGCGCCGCCTTCATAGAAAGGAACTTAAGCTCAATGGACTGCAGTGGCTCAAAGGGAGCTCTCTGCAGGGCAGATAGAACCACTGTGAGGTCCCAAGAGGGCATCTGTAGAGGGCGAGGAGGGTTTATCCTCCTTGCTCCTCATGACCAGGTCATGCTGTCCTTCCGTTTTTGACTCCACAAGGTTGTGGTGCACAAAGATCGCGGCCACGTAAACCTTCAGGGTGGAGGGAGACAGCCTTCGTTCCAACCCTTCTTGGAGGAAGGAGAGCACAGACCCGATAGGGTATTTTCTGGGGTCTTCTCGGCGAGAAAAGCACCAGGTGACGAAGAGCTTCCACTTCAACGCATAGGCTTGTCTTGTGGACAGAGCCCTAGCAGAAGTGATGGTAGCCACCACCTGTGGTGGTAGGGTACTCAAACCTGCCGCGTCCCGTCCAGAACCCACATGTGTAGGTTCCACAGGTCGGGGACGCGGGTGCCAGAGGGTGCCCCGTCTCTGAGAAAGGAGGTCCTTCCTCAGAGGGATAGGCCAGGGAGGGGCTGTCGCGAGGAGTACGAGTTCGGAGAACCAGGTCCGGCTGGGCCAATGTGGCGCAACTAAAAGGACCTGCTCCTCGTCCTCCATGATCTTGCACAGGACCTGTTCGAGAAGGCTCACTGGGGGAAACGCATACTTGCGTAGGCCCCGCGGCCAGCTGTGCACTAGTGCATCCGTGCCGAGGGTTCCCTCGGGCAGGGAGTAAAACCAGCGGCAATGGGAAGAGTCATGGGTGGCAAACAGATCTACCTGTGCGTCGCCGAACTGTTCCCAAATCAGCTGAACCGTCTAGGGATGGAGTCTCCATTCCCCAGGAAGTGGCTGAAACCGTGAGAGCTCGTCGGTTGCACAATTCAGTTCTCCTGGGACGTGAATGGCTCAAATTGACCTCAGATACTTCTGACTTCATAGGAGGAGATGGCGGGCGAGTTGCGACATACGGTGGGAGCGCATACCACCCTGATGGTTGATGTACGCTGCTGTCGCTGTGTTGTCTGAACGAACCAGTACGTGTTTGTCCTTCAGCAGTGCTTGAAAATGGTGCAGGGCTAGACGTACAGCCAGCAACTCGAGGCAATTGACATGCCATAGGTGCTGGGGTCCTTTCTAGGAGCCTGCGACAGCATGTCTATTGCACATGGCACCCCAGCCCGTGGCAGAGGCATTTGTTGAGACAACAACATGCCTGGAAACTCGGTCTAAGGGCACTCCGGCCTGTAGAAAAGAGAGGTTCGACCACGGGGTGAAGGTTTGATGGCAGGCCCGAGTGACTGGCACCCGGAGCGTGCCCTGTCACCATGCCCATCTCGGGACTCAATCGCGAAGCCAGTGCTGAAGCAGTCTTATATGAAGCAGTCCGAGCGGCGTGACCACCGCTGCAGATGCCATATGCCCCAGGAGCCTATGAAATAACTTCAGTGGAACCGCACTCTTGCCCTCGAATTGACACAGGCAAGTCAGCAGTGACTGCGCGTGCTCACTTGTAAGCTGCGCGTACATGGCGACCGAGTCGATTTCCATGAGAGTTTTTCCGAGAGTTTGCTCTTTTCCCAGTTGACCCGAAGGCCCAGACGGGCGAGGTGCCGGAGCACCAGGTCCCTGTGTTCGCAAACCTGGTCTCGAGAGTATCAGCCAGTCGTCGAGATAGTTCAGGATGCGAACCCCGTGTTGCCTGAGTGGCACAAGGGCTGCCTCGACTTCTTTCGTGAAGACGTGAGGAGACAGGGCTAACCCGAATGGGAGTACCGTGTACTGGTATGCCTGCCCCTCGAAGGCAAACCGTAGAAACGGTCTGTGTCGAGGAAGAATGGAGACATGAAAGTACGCGTCCTTCAGGTTGATCGCTGCAAGCAGGGCCGTTTCTAGCCATTTTGACGTCCTAGTCCTAGGAAATCCTTATTGGTGCACCCAGTCATATCTTAAAAAGCAACATTGGTATTACTGGTATTAATTTTAATCCGTATTAACAAATACATACAAATATAATTTGGAAATGTAATCTTTATTAAAAAATACACTCACCTAAAGGATTATTAGGAACACCATACTAATACTGTGTTTGACCCCCTTTCGCCTTCAGAACTGCCTTAATTCTACGTGGCATTGATTCAACAAGGTGCTGAAAGCATTCTTTAGAAATGTTGGCCCATATTGATAGGATAGCATCTTGCAGTTGATGGAGATTTGTGGGATGCACATCCAGGGCACGAAGCTCCCGTTCCACCACATCCCAAAGATGCTCTATTGGGTTGAGATCTGGTGACTGTGGGGGCCATTTTAGTACAGTGAACTCATTGTCATGTTCAAGAAACCAATTTGAAATGATTCGAGCTTTGTGACATGGTGCATTATCCTGCTGGAAGTAGCCATCAGAGGATGGGTACATGGTGGTCATAAAGGGATGGACATGGTCAGAAACAATGCTCAGGTAGGCCGTGGCATTTAAGCGATGCCCAATTGGCACTAAGGGGCCTAAAGTGTGCCAAGAAAACATCCCCCACACCATTACACCACCACCACCAGCCTGCACAGTGGTAACAAGGCATGATGGATCCATTTTCTCATTCTGTTTACGCCAAATTCTGACTCTACCATCTGAATGTCTCAACAGAAATCGAGACTCATCAGACCAGGCAACATTTTTCCAGTCTTCAACTGTCCAATTTTGGTGAGCTCGTGCAAATTGTAGCCTCTTTTTCCTATTTGTAGTGGAGATGAGTGGTACCCGGTGGGGTCTTCTGCTGTTGTAGCCCATCCGCCTCAAGGTTGTGCGTGTTGTGGCTTCACAAATGCTTTGCTGCATACCTCGATTGTAACGAGTGGTTATTTCAGTCAAAGTTGCTCTTCTATCAGCTTGAATCAGTCGGCCCATTCTCCTCTGACCTCTAGCATCAACAAGGCATTTTCGCCCACAGGACTGCCGCATACTGGATGTTTTTCCCTTTTCACACCATTCTTTGTAAACTCTAGAAATGGTTGTGCGTGAAAATCCCAGTAACTGAGCAGATTGTGAAATACTCAGACCGGCCCGTCTGGCACCAACAACCATGCCACGCTCAAAATTGCTTAAATCACCTTTCTTTCCCATTCTGACATTCAGTTTGGAGTTCAGGAGATTGTCTTGACCAGGACCACACCCCTAAATGCATTGAAGTAACTGCCATGTGATTGGTTGATTAGATAATTGCATTAATGAGAAATTGAACAGGTGTTCCTAATAATCCTTTAGGTGAGTGTATATACAAATATAATTTGGAAATATTTCCAAATTATATTTGTATATATTGTTAATAAGGATTAAAATTAATAACAGTAATACCATTGTGTAGCCACTAGATGCCTGTATATCCCTATATAATATATATATGTTTGTGCAATCCTTAGTAGCTAAGAAATTGTTCTCAGATATAACTACATAATTATTACATTTTGCATTTGGATACATGTATAAATATCAATCACTATGTTTTGTCTTTGTCTATTTTTGTTTAGATGTTTTTTTAAACGTTAATTTCAAGTGTCAGTTTTTGCATTATTATTAGCAGTCAAACCTATAAAACCTTTTTTTTATACTACGTATAAAATCTTGATCATTCACATGAAAGTAATAAGAATAAATACTGATTCAGTACGATCTGTTACTCATTAACGCTTGAACTTCCCCCTTAAATAACGCGGTGCTATGCCCTCTGTGTGACACTGCTCGCATTAAGCACTATTAGAACTGAATGAATGGATTCAGCATTTCAACACCATCCGTAAAGATGTGTTAAATTTGACAAAGCGGTTTAATAAAGGATGTATTAATGTTGTGAATTAGCACATTTTATTATACCATTTTTAAATTGGCCATTAAAGTTTTATATGGGACAATTACAAAACACACTGATCCTTTAACAATGCATCGGCGCAAGAACGCACACCTTTTGGAGGTGCAAGTAAGAGAAGAAAGCTTTATAGAGTCAAAATATAACTGCACACTCACTTCATCATAAAATGCCTCTATAATACACATCGAGCAATATTACGCTATCTTCCCATTTCACAGCGTGATTTCTTGACTGACACAAATACTGCCCAAACAAAATACAGATTTGTGTGCACTTTTTACTGTACCTGTTTTTTAATTGGCCTTTGAATTTAGCTTTATTGTGTGGTTAAAAAAGCGTTACCTTGCTAAAGCATTGACCGAGCTCTTTGATCTAATGGTGTTGAGCGCTCCAAGCGCAAACTTTACATGCAACAGTCAGACAGTAATTGACAGTACTCTGATCCAATGGCATATAGGAAGCATCCGATTGACAGTACTCTAGCCCAGTAGTGTTGGAGGAACCAGTGGGGGTGGCAGTCATATTTCAGGGTGGCCGTGGCACCTTTACACACACATTTTAGTGCATATCTGGCACTAAAATCAGTGCAGTGCCAGATATGCGCTCATTGGCGCCCCTCAAGCTGATGGCGCCCTAGGCGATCGCCTAGTTTGCCTATGCCTAAAAACGGCCCTGTGTGGGAGGCTTTGGGGCGTCCCGAGGTGTTCCGCGTCCTGACAGAGGAGGCCAGGGAAGGACGAGCGTTCCGCGGTGGCCTCCTCTGACAGGGGTCTGGCGACAGAGGGGGATGGGAGCAGCGAGGCTTTGCGTCGCATGCTGTCAACCGCACCCTCTTGGGGCTCGGAGGTGAACATGTCAGATCTTTCTTTAACCATGTATAGTGTGCCGCCAACCGTGAGGCCAGCGGCGGAAGGGGAAAACAAAAGATTCTCCCCCGGCCCTCCCCCGGGGGAAGGAGTGGTCCTGCCACCATCTCCTGGGAAAGAGCTGTGTTCACCTCCGAGCTGCCCATCTCAGGAGCACCACTTGGCCTGGCGTTTGGCAGGCTTAGGGGCGGAGACGGGCTGGACCACCTTCCTGCGTCCTCCTACGTGCCCTGGCCCAGGTGAAGGCTGCTGCTGGGGCCGGGAGGGACGGCCGGGAGCCGCAGGAGGGCGCCCTTGACGGGGAGCAGGCTGAGGCGTCTGAGCCGGTGGCTGGGTGGAGGCAGCAGCTGGCCGCCGGGGCAGAATATGCTTTATCGCCTCAGTCTGCTTTTGTGCGGCCGAGAACTGTTGGGCAAAGTCCTCGACCGCCCCGCTGAAGAGCCCAGCCTGGGAGATAGCAGAGTTGAGGAACTTCGTTCGCTCAGCCTCTCGCATATCTGCCAGGTTGAGCCATAAATTACGTTCCTGGACCACGCAAGTGGACATCACCTGACCGAGAGAGCGTGCAGTAACCTTTGTTGCCTGTAGGGGTCAGCATTACCCTTGTGCATGCTTCTGAGCATCTTGGCCTGGTGGACCTGCAAGATGGCCATAGCATGCAAGGCGGACGCGGCCTGGCCCGCAGCTCTATAGGTCTTCGCCACCAGAGTAGACGAAAACCTACAGGCCTTGGATGGGTGCTTTGGGTCACCACGCCAGGTGGAAGCGCTCTGCGGGCATAACTGCATCGCAACAGAACGTTCCACCGGGGGGACCCCAGTGTACCCTTTGGCGGCACCATTGAGAGCAGTGAAGGCGGAAGAGGCCGTTGAGTGATCGCAAAAAGTTAACGGGAACTTCCACGATTTCGAGACCTCCTCATGCACTTCCGGGAAGAATGGAACTGGAGGCGGGTGCTGACGGGTGTCAGCACGGGCTGCCCCCAAGAACCAATCGTCCAGCCTTGAGCGCTCGGGACATGGCGGAAGGTTCCACTCAAGCCCGATGCTCTCAGCTGCCCGGGAAAGCATGGCCGTGAACTCCGGATCAGACTCAGGCAAATCCTCATCTCCGGAGGAATCCAGGCCCACCTTGTGATGCGGGGATCGACATGGTGTCATCCGCCAGCGCTCCGAATGAGACGCTGAGCCCACCACGGGACGAACCAGCGACCTCACCCGGCAACACCACGGGTTGCAATGTGCTAGAGGGGGGTGTGGACCGAGGAAGATTCGTCGGATTGTTCCACACCGTAACCCTCAGATCACCCTGACCACCAGCTAAAGTATCCCCTCTCATGGAGGGGATAGATTGGGGTGTGGTAGAGGGGACTCTACCTCCTAGATGAAGGTCATCGAGTCTTGATTGCAACATTACGATGGTCATGTTCCCCCAGTGGGAACACGAGTCATCCACAAACGCTCTCTCGGCGTCCGTCTGTGACGTCAGATGGACTAACCAGCCGACCGCACCCAGAAACACACGGGCAAGACATCTTGAAAAAGATGTGCCACGTGTAGCTCTTTTAGAGAGGAGAAATACTCTGCAGAAATGCCGAAGCGCCCAGGGAGAACACACACGCTGTGCTGGATCACTGCACAGATCAGGCAGGAATGCGGAACTCGCTGGAACGTGCCGTAACACTGACACTCGTCTTGAAGCTCGTCTCGAAGAGGATAGCTCAGAAGGCAAGTGAACACTCGGCTCCGAAGCGGAAACATAATGTGAGATTGCATGCGCAGCTCCTTATATACCCACGAGGTGGGGCGGAGTTGCGCTATGCAAATTCCGCAGACCCATGGCATTGTTTTGCCATTGGCTCATTTTGTAGAACTCGAAGTTGATAGGCTTCTAAGCGAAACCCCCATTCCGTCAGTCACTGACGTAACGCGGAGTGACTGACTGAAAGGGAACTGCACATTTTAGAGTGGCTTTTTATTGTGGCCAGCCTAAGGCACACCTGTGCAATAATCATGCTGTTTAATCAGCATCTTGATATGCCACACCTGTGAGGTGGATGGATTATCTCGGCAAAGGAGAAGTGCTCACTAACACAGATTTAGACAGATTTGTGAACAATATTTGAGAGAAATAGGCCTTTTGTGTACATAGAAAAAGTCTTAGATCTTTGAGTTCAGCTCATGAAAAATGGGGGCAAAAACAAAAGTGTTGCGTTTATAATTTTGTTCAGTGTATATATATATATTTATATTTTTTTAAGTTTATTGCAAAATATGCATATATAATATATATATATATATATATATATATATATATATATATATACACACACACACACACACACACACAAACATTTCAGTATTTTGAAAGCGTAGAGAGATCGACTCAATTACGTCATCTGCGGTGCTTCATGGGAGTGGGCGGAGCCAGAGAGATCTTTTGGCATGTTTAGCTTGTTTTGACTCTCTGATTGGTGGAATTTTCTGTACCGCATCATGGGTAATGTAGTTTTTCAGAAGTATTGTGTAGTTATTCTGGTGCAACTTCACACGATCAGCAAGGTGCTTGGAATAAAAACAATGCTATTTTTGGACAATACCAGCAACACTTGTGACGTCAAGGGGTCAGTATACAAAAGATGGAGTTGAAAGAGTAACGTTTTATTTTGCCAACGCGTTTCACTGCACAGGCCTTCATCAGGGCTAAAAGATTACAGGTGTGTGTAGGTTCCTTAAACAAACAGAGACAAAATTCAAACTTGCAAACAACAAATGGAAAAGTTAGATAACATAACATCCACCAATCACATAACTCATCAAGCAAAACAATCATGCATCAACCATCTGATGTTAACGTTTCCATTTGTTGTTTGCAAGTTTGAATTTTGTCCTTTTTTATTTTTTATTGTGTTGAGTGTAAGCAAACCATTGGTTAATGTAGTTTTCACCAGGAATTCCACTGTTAAACATGAATATTTTAAAACTAAGCTGAAATAATTTGGGCTGACAGCTTCAGCAGAAGCAAATACTGTTGATTAACAAGCTTAAATGTCTTTAAAGGTTTATAAGTTATCGTTCAAAATCAATTTTTCCTATGGAGAAAATGAATGGAGTTTTTACTTCCAGAACCGAACGTTACACTCTATTTCAAAACAGTTTTGACACGATGAATTTTGAGTATTTAAGCTTTCGAATTTACGATGATTACTAAAATGTGAGTAAAAATAAAAATAGCAGTTAACAGGTTAAGAGGCTCTTTACTTTGTTGATCCAAAAGGAAACTTATACAAACCAAATCTTAAAAACACACAATCTCCAAACTACACTGAAAAATTCAACACTGATCGTATAGAAAGCTCACTAGGAGATAATAATAATAATAATAGATTCAGAAAAGGACAGTCAGCGGTGACCACCAGGGGATGCCAAAAACATTGTGATGTTCCCACCAGCCTCTCCTAACCAGAGAGAATGACTGAAATGAATCCCTTTGGAAAACATGGAATTCCATGATCACTTCGATGAACTGGAATACACGGGAGTGATTAATCTCTTTACACCGTAAATGATAACATATATTTAAAACATATAATGAAAAAGAACTTGGGACAAGACATCAAGACATTCCAGTCAAACTTTGCCTACATCTGCAACCCTTCAAACATGCAATTAAACATGGGAACAAGAACAAACTGAAAACAACAAAAGGTCAGCAAAACTTCAACCTAAAGCAACTACTTATAGACTGACAGAACAATCAGCAAATGAGCGTGATCAATCCCCATTATGCTCTTTATTAACAATATTAACTTTATTAACTTTATTAACAATAAGTATTCAAAGTCAAACTTTATAAAGTCAAACTTTATAACCAAGATTATCTTTGGTTATTTGTGCTAGTGTCGTCAGATGGGAGGTTGTTCAAGTCATTAACAGTTTTCAGTCTCACACTCGGCTGTTTGTGTATAACACGCATTACGACACCGATCTGTAAATTATTCCTGCTCTCTAACTCTGGTTTTATTGAACATGGTGAGGTTTGTGCTGTATCTGTGTGTGGGTAAGCTAAGCAGCATCTTTTTATGATTATTCTTATTAAAGTGTGCTGATATGAATGTCATGTGTTTCAGAGAACATCTCCAGTTCTGTGTTACGAGCCTGATTTCATATGGAAGGTACAGTACACACACACACACATACACAAACACACACACTCACACACACTCACTCACACACACACACACACACACACAAACACAAAAACACACACTTACACACACTCACTCACACACACACAAACACAAACACAAACACACACACTCACACACACTCACTCACACACACACACACACGCACGCACGCACGCACGCACGCACGCACGCACGCACGCACGTACGTACGTCTGGCTGAACATGTTCATCTTTCAAGATTATGGTCTTCTTCAGAACATTGTGGGCTGGTTGACTTTTGGACCAACTGTTGAGAAATATGTAATTGTATGTTTTAAAAACAAACAAACAAAAAACTGTACTGGTCAAGTTAATAAAGTCAGAAAAATCTTAAAACAAATGCACCCTGCCAGATGTGACGAAGTCATTTTATGGAAGGGTAATTGTGTAATTTATTTGTGTAGCTGTTTCAATGTAAAAACTGCTCTTTAAGATTTCTCAAAGTTTTGTTTTTGTACTGTGGGTGAATATAAAATATATTAATTCACTTCTTTAAAACAAAATATTTAGTCAATACTTTACTGATTTTTTTAAATTCACTATTTTATGGTACACTTCCAAAACCTGATCTCTTGCTCTCATTACAGTTACACCTGTTTTCTTTTCCATGCAATGATTGCTTCACAAGTCTGTCTGATCAGACAGACAGACAGACAGACGGACAGAGAGAAAGATAGACAGACAGACAGATGACAGACAGAGAGACAGAGAGACAGACGAGAGACAGACAGACAGACAGAGAGATAGACAGATGACAGACAGAGAGACAGAGAGACAGACGAGAGACAGACAGACAGACAGAGAGACAGACAGACGACAGACAGATGACAGACAGGCGACAGACAGATGACAGATAGACAGACAGAAAAAAAAGATAGACAGACAGACAGATGACAGATAGACAGAGACAGACAGACAGAGAAAAAGATAGACAGACAGACAGACAGATGACAGACAGACAGAGAGAAAGATAGACAGACAGACACACAGACAGACGGACAGACAGACAGTCAGACAGCTAAATAGACAGATAGACGACAGACAGACAGACAGAGAGACAGACGAGAGACAGACAGACAGACAGATGACAGACAGGCGACAGACAGATGACAGATAGACAGACAGAAAAAAAGATAGACAGACAGACAGATGGCAGATAGACAGACAGACAGACAGAGAAAAGATAGACAGACAGACAGACAGACAGATGACAGACAGACAGACAGAGAGAAAGATAGACAGACAGACAGACACACAGACAGTCAGACAGCTAAATAGACAGATAGACGACAGACAGACAGACAGACAGACAGAGAGACAGACAGAGAGAAAGATAGACAGACAGACAGATGACAGACAGAGAGACAGAGAGACAGACGAGAGACAGACAGACAGACAGAGAGATAGACAGATGACAGACAGAGAGACAGAGAGACAGACGAGAGACAGACAGACAGACAGAGAGACAGACAGACGACAGACAGATGACAGACAGGCGACAGACAGATGACAGATAGACAGACAGAAAAAAAAGATAGACAGACAGACAGATGACAGATAGACAGAGACAGACAGACAGAGAAAAAGATAGACAGACAGACAGACAGATGACAGACAGACAGAGAGAAAGATAGACAGACAGACACACAGACAGACGGACAGACAGACAGTCAGACAGCTAAATAGACAGATAGACGACAGACAGACAGACAGAGAGACAGACGAGAGACAGACAGACAGACAGATGACAGACAGATGACAGACAGGCGACAGACAGATGACAGATAGACAGACAGAAAAAAAGATAGACAGACAGACAGATGGCAGATAGACAGACAGACAGACAGAGAAAAGATAGACAGACAGACAGACAGACAGATGACAGACAGACAGACAGAGAGAAAGATAGACAGACAGACAGACACACAGACAGTCAGACAGCTAAATAGACAGATAGACGACAGACAGACAGACAGACAGACAGAGAGACAGACAGAGAGAAAGATAGACAGACAGACAGATGACAGACAGAGAGACAGAGAGACAGACGAGAGACAGACAGACAGACAGAGAGATAGACAGATGACAGACAGAGAGACAGAGAGACAGACGAGAGACAGACAGACAGACAGAGAGACAGACAGACGACAGACAGATGACAGACAGGCGACAGACAGATGACAGATAGACAGACAGAAAAAAAAGATAGACAGACAGACAGATGACAGATAGACAGAGACAGACAGACAGAGAAAAAGATAGACAGACAGACAGACAGATGACAGACAGACAGAGAGAAAGATAGACAGACAGACACACAGACAGACGGACAGACAGACAGTCAGACAGCTAAATAGACAGATAGACGACAGACAGACAGACAGAGAGACAGACGAGAGACAGACAGACAGACAGATGACAGACAGATGACAGACAGGCGACAGACAGATGACAGATAGACAGACAGAAAAAAAGATAGACAGACAGACAGATGGCAGATAGACAGACAGACAGACAGAGAAAAGATAGACAGACAGACAGACAGACAGACAGATGACAGACAGACAGACAGAGAGAAAGATAGACAGACAGACAGACACACAGACAGTCAGACAGCTAAATAGACAGATAGACGACAGACAGACAGACAGACAGACAGACAGAGAGACAGACGACAGACAGACAGACAGACAGACAGAGAGAAAGATAGACAGACAGACAGATGACAGACAGACAGAGAGACAGACAAGAGACAGACAGACAGACAGACAGAGAGAAAGATAGACAGACAGACAGAGAGATGACAGACAGACAGAGAGACAGACGAGAGACAGACAGACAGACAGATGACAGACAGACGACAGACAGATGACAGATAGACAGACAGACAGACAGATGGCAGATAGACAGACAGACAGACAGATGACAGACAGACGACAGACAGATGACAGATAGACAGACAGAAAAAAAGATAGACAGACAGACAGACAGACAGATGGCAGATAGACAGACAGACAGACAGACAGACAGATGGCAGATAGACAGACAGAGAGACAGATGACAGATAGACAGACAGACAGACAGACAGAGAAAAAGACAGACAGACAGACAGATGACAGACAGACAGACAGACAGAGAGACAGACAGACAGACAGACAGACAGACAGAGAAAGATAGACAGACAGACAGACAGACAGATGACAGACAGACAGAGAGACAGACAGAGAGACAGACAAGAGACAGACAAGAGACAGACAGACAGACAGACAGACAGAGAGAAAGATAGACAGACAGACAGACAGACAGACAGATGACAGACAGAGAGACAGAGAGACAGACGAGAGACAGACAGACAGACAGAGAGACAGACAGATGACAGACAGACGACAGACAGACGACAGACAGATGACAGACAGATGACAGACGACAGACAGATGACAGATAGACAGACAGAAAAAAAAGATAGACAGACAGACAGACAGACAGATGACAGATAGACAGACAGACAGACAGACAGATGACAGATAGACAGACACAGACAGACAGAGAAAAAGACAGACAGACAGACAGATGACAGACAGACAGACAGAGAGAAAGATAGACAGACAGACAGACAGACAGACAGACAGACGGACAGACAGACAACAGACAGACAGACAGTCAGACAGCTAAATAGACAGATAGACGACAGACAGACAGACGAGAGACATACAGGTGACAGACAGATGAGAGACAGACAGACAGATAGACGACAGACAGACAGACAGACGAGAGACATACAGGCGACAAACAGATGACAGACAGACAGACAGACAGTCAGACAGCTAAATAGACAGATAGACGACAGACAGACAGACAGACGAGAGACATACAGGCGACAGACGAGAGACAGACAGATGACAGATAGACAGACAGACAGATGACAGACAGACAGACAGACAGACATGAGACAGACAGACAGATGACAGATAGACAGACAGACAGACAGACAGATGACAGACAGACAGACAGATAGATGACAGACAGACAGATGACAGATAGACAGACAGAAAGACAGAGAGAAAGATAGACAGACAGATGACAGACAGACAGACAGACGAAGGACATACAGATGACAGACAGACGAGAGACAGACAGATGAAAGACAGACAGACAGTCAGACAGCTAAATAGACAGATAGACGACAGACGAGAGACATACAGATGACAGACGAGAGACGGAAAGATAGACGACAGACAGACAGACAGACAAGAGACATACAGACGAGAGACAGACAGACGACAGAAAGACAGATAGACAAGAGACAGACAAACAGACAGCGAAGAGACATAGAGACGACAGACAGACAGACAGACAGACAGACAGACAGAGAGACAGACAGACAGATGACAGATTGATTCATTGATTCATTGATTGATTAGTTGGACCTTCTTTCTCCATAACATCACACCCTTGGCTGTTTGTACATCACATGTCCCACACAGGACACCAAACTTGCGTCACTGGAGAGGAATATTCGAGACCTGGAGGACGAGATCCAAACGATGAAGACAAATGGCCTTTTGCACACAGATGGCCAGGGTGAAGAATTCAAACAGATGGAAGTCTATAAGAACCACTCAAAGTTCATGAAGAACAAGGTTAGAATGGACTGATGCAGAGATGGGTGGATAGATAGGTACTTTCACTTAAGGTGCATCACTGAACAGCAGTGCTGGCGAGTAACTAACACTACTCTGTAGTAGTTACTCACAGGTGCACCAAATTGATGTTGACAGGTTTGATCACACATCACTTATGGTGATGGTAAGAGTGTCAGATTATTCCCTCCTCCTCTTATTTCGGGGCACCAGCTAAGGAATTTCACCTTAACAGTAAAATACCAATCAAGGATTATTTTTTAAAATAAATGTTATGTAAATTGAAGGGAGTTCAATCTGACCAATCTGAAGGATTTGTAAGATATTAGCCTCCATAATTGTGGCCAGAAACCCCTGCAGATCATCCAGTTTGTGCCATACATTGGTTTTCTATCTAAGCAAAGCTCCCAGAAAACATAGAAACCTTGTGAAACATTCAAAATCTCAAGAATGAGGACATTTTGCACAATTATTTTATACCACGCAAACCAACTTCTGCATGCTCTTGATTTTATTTAGTTTACATCTCTGTATGAGATTTTTGGAAATGACAATTCTGTAAATTCAGAGACATTATAAATTATAAAAAAGTCATACTGTAGATCAGTGTCTAACAAAACCTATGAGTCCGGTATATTTTTAGACAACCTTAACCAGGACATGGCAACAAGTATTTCATGACGATTACTCATTGTCTTCTTATTTAATGACTTTGACAACAACATGACAGCATTTCATCTCTCTAGTTAATTAGAGATTTTTTTTCTCATTTGAAATGTTTTCCTGGTTGTATATTGTTTTTTACTCATTGTTACACTTTGTTGTCTCTGTCTCAATGTCTCAGGTTGATCTGCTGAAACAGGAAGTAGTAAAGAAAGACTCTGAGTCGATGACACTGCAAACGAAGCTTGACGCGCTGACCAATCAAAACTCAGACTGCAAAAAGCACATAGAGGTCCTGAAGGAATCGCTCACGGCCAAAGAACACAGAGCGTGTGTCCTTCAGACAGAGGTCAGTCAAAATCACACACGTCACGTATTTGAGTGCGACTGTGATGTCAAAATCTTCAACTTGCCCTGCTTTAGCTGCATGTCATCTCTACAGCTCGTATGAAATACGATATTTATTCACTGGACACTAAATGTGTTTCCTGATGTGTTTTGTTTTCCACAACACCCTGTAGCAGCTTATGCACATGTACCTCTCAGGTGAAGAGTAACCGAATGCTCAGTTCTCACATCTCACTGCATTTTTAATAGTCTGAAATGATGTAACCTGCATACCCGCCTATATATGAGACTTCAATAGGTGTCTTTTATGATTATAAAATAGCCAGTAAACATCTCAAAGTGCACCTATTATGCTATTTTAAAGGTTCCTAATTGTAGTTCTCAGGCAATGTTTACATGCATCCGAGGTCAAACACACTTTAATTCTCTCCTAATCTCCACTGACGCATCAGCTCTTTTCTCTCAGTGTCTGAAACGCTTCCATCAAGGATTCAGTCTCTCTAAACCCTGCCTCTCTGAAAGCTGCTCTGCTGTGATTGGTCAGAAAGCAAACGCTCATTACCATATCTGAATCTCAGCTCTTGACACACAGTGATACGAACAGTAACGATGGCGAGGGTTTGACCGTCT
Organism: Coreius guichenoti; assembly: GCA_039654105.1. Taxonomy (NCBI): domain Eukaryota; kingdom Metazoa; phylum Chordata; class Actinopteri; order Cypriniformes; family Gobionidae; genus Coreius; species Coreius guichenoti. The sequence goes on along the minus strand of CM077186.1, from coordinate 748,314 downwards.
CAATCTCAGCAGAAAACAGCGTCTTCTCCACATGAACAACACCAACCAAACTCTTCCAGTCTCAGATACAGCTACAGTGTGTGAGGGCGGGGCAAAGAGACGCCGTTCAGCCAATCAAGACCAGCGGCGGGCATTATGCAAATTAGTTGCAAATCTACGTAGATTCAGCAGGAAGTGAGACTGAATTACTGACGACTCGTTTCAGTTCAGAATCGATTCCTTATTTTAGGAGACAAAAACTTCATTTATCTTTGATCTTTGAAACTTTACAGACGGTTTACATTCACAAACAGCTCTATTACACATTGCATGAAAGGGAATATTTGAAAAAACATAATAGGTGCACTTTAAATGATAGTGAATAACAGAACTACACTATATTGCCAAAAGTATTGGGACACACCTCCAAATCATTGAATTCAGGTGTTCCAATCACTTCCATGGCCACAGGTGTATAAAATCAAAAGTTTGGTGTAGGGGGGATTATGGTGTGGGGTTGTTTTTCAGGGGTTGGGCTTGTCCCCTTAGTTCCAGTGAAAGGAACTCTTAATGCTTCAGCATACCAAGACATTTTGGACAATTTCATGCTCCCAACTTTATGGGAACAGTTTGGGGATGGCCCTTCCTGTCCCAACATGACTGCGCACCAGTGCACAAAGCAAGGTCCATAAAGACATGGATGAGTGAGTTTGGTGTGGAGGAACTTGACTGGCCTGCACAGAGTCCTGAGCTCAACCCAATAGAACACCTTTGGGATGAATTAGAGCGGAGACTGTGAGCCAGGCCTTCTCGTCCAACATCAGTGCCTGACCTCACAAATGCGCTTCTAGAAGAATGGTCAAAAATTCCCATAAACACACTCCTAAACCTTGTGGAAAGCCTTCCCAGAAGAGTTGAAGCTGTTATAGCTGCAAAGGGTGGGCCAACTCCATATTAAACCCTACGGAATAAGAATGGGATGGCATTAAAGTTCATGTGCATGTAAAGGCAGGCATCCCAAAACTTTTGGCAATATAGTGTATATCGCTGTTCTTTTTTCACAAGCGTCACAGAACTGGGAATGAGAAAGTTAGATGGTGTCTTTTGTGGTTGTTGTTGTTGTATTAACTTTCAACAGAAGAAGGTTAGTGTTGCTCCAGTGTTGTGCTGATGTGGGAGATTTGGGTTTGAATCTGGTTAGTTTCGTTTCCATCTCCCACTCCATCTTTCTCCTCCGATGATTTCCTGTTGACTTTTATAAAGTAGTGACAAATAAAAAAGCCCAAACATAAAAGCCAGCTTTGAGGATTACCATTGTTCGTTTTGAATTGTGTCTGAAGGTGGATGCTCTGCGTCTGCGTCTGGAGGAGAGAGAGACGTTCCTAAACAGGAAGAGCAAACAGATCCAGGATCTCATAGAAGAGAAGGGAACACTGAACAGTGAGATATGTGACCTGAAGGACATGTTGGAGGTCAAGGAGAAGAAGATCAAGATCCTGCAGAAAAAGGTACACAAGACATGTTTGAAAAGCAATGCTGACTGTTGAAGAACCTCAGTTGTTAAATAAATTAAATAAATAACGATGATGAGGACAATAGTTTTTACCCCTCAAAAGCAGTTTTACATACTGATTCTTCATTCAACAGTACTGTACCAAGACAAGAACCAAAGCATGTATTTGTAGTAGCAGGTTTACATGATCTGCAGCAGAGGCAGGACCAAACCTAACCTGGCATATTCATTAACATGCTAAAAGTTTATCCCAAGAGCTGTCATGACTAAAATATGTTTATGTGAGACCTGTGATTTCTTGTTGTAACAGATATCAGGATGCCAAGGTGGAAAACTAGACGAGTTGACACATGCTTTTTGAGCTGTGTTGAGACTCGCTCCCTCACATGTGGTAACCTTATGGGCCGGACTAACTGTATATCAGGCGGATAAGTAGCTTTGCAGCATATCTAATGCCATTGTTGATCTGCTGTCTTCAGAGTATGTTAATATATATATATATATATATATATATATATATATATATATATATATACACACCAATCAGGCATAATATTATGACCACCTTCCTAATATTGCGTTGGTCCCCCTTTTGCTGCCAAAACAGCCCTGACCCGTCGAGGCGTGGACTCCACTAGACCCCTGAAGGTGTGCTGTGGTATCTGGCACCCAGATGTTAGCAGCAGATCCTTTAAGTCCTGTAAGTTGCGAGGTGGGGCCTCCATGGATCAGACTTGTTTGTTCAGCACATCCCACAGATGCTCGACTGGATTGAGATCTGGGGAATTTGGAGGCCACCTCAACACCTCAAACTCGTTGTTGTGCTCCTCAAACCATTCCTGAACCATTTTTGCTTTGTGGCAGGCGCATTATCCTGCAGAAAGAGCCACAGCCACCAGGGAATACCGTTTCCATGAAAGGGTGTACATGGTCTGCAACAATGCTTAGGTAGGTGGTACGTATCAAAGTAACATCCACATGGATGGCAGGACCCAAGGTTTGATCTACAGTAGCTCATCTGTTTGATGGGACCACACGGGCCAGCCTTCGCTCCCCACGTGCATCAATGAGCCTTGGCCGCCCATGACCCTGTCGCCGGTTCACCACTGTTCCTTCCTTGGAGCACTTTTGATAGATACTGACCACTGCAGACCGGGAACACCCCACAAGAGCTGCAGTTTTGGAGATGCTCTGACCCAGTCGTCTAGCCATCATAATTTGGCCCTTGTCAGACTCGCTCAAATCCTTACGCTTGGCCATTTTTCCTGCTTTTAACACATCAACTTTGAGGACAAAATGTTCACTTGCTGCCTAATATATCCCACCTACTAACAGGTGCGTGTGAGATCATCAGTGTTATTCACTTCACCTTTCAGTGGTCATAATATTATGCCTGATTGGTGTGTATATATATATATATATATATATAGTGATGGAACAGCTGCCTCCCCCTTATTATCAGCACCACCCCGTCACTTAAATCGTCGCCCTTCGTCAGGATCCCAACTGGAGTGTGTGAGAGAGAGGAGGGACGCTGATCAACCAGGACTGTGTTTCCCAAAAGCATCGAAAGCCTAAGTAGATTGTAGAACCACTGCTACCAATGGTCTCCATGATCAACTCATGATGCTTTTACGAAACACAGCCCAGAACTGGCACACCTGAACCAAATGAAGCCTCGTCACTGCCGCTGTTAAAGGCACAAGATGTTTTTTGATTACAGTATCCAAAAACCACCAGAACAATGTTATATATTTTGTTGACTTGTGTACATAATTATCCCAAATGTTTCCAACAATGTTTAAATCCAGAGAAATCAGCTATTTTAATCAGTGTAATGGCCCGTGTCATTGGGTTGCCTGTCAATCCGCATTACTCTCGATTTCCGGTACGAAAATCGAGAGAATGTACGAAACCATGGAAACACCAAAGATGCTTTAATCTGTTATGCAAAATTCACTTTTACATGGTGTTTGAACATAAATGTGTGTTGGCAATGTGTTACACAACCACCTTATAATGGTAAAAATCCACCCACTCCTTTTTTTTTAATCCCCATACATCATAAGCAGTGTCTCAGAATAAGACGTTTGCAGTTTTTTTGCAATGTGACATCACATATGTGTAGGCCCCGCCCACAACTGCTGACGGACTCTGCCCTATTAGCATAGCTCCGCCCTCAGTAAGCTGTACACAGTCCTCCATGTTTATCTCCTTGCCAGAGATTTAACAGCAGCATTCAAGTAAGAAATGTATTCTTATTAAATCTACTAAAGTTATTCAGTCGAGAGCAGTGAGTGACTTTCTGTTGTTTTTCTCTTGTTGTTTGATTCATATTAACAGCAGATATAGCAGTCGGTACTGTATATTACGCTGCTGTCCCTTTAACACACAGATCTAATATACACATACCATTTCTTTACGTTCATAGACATAACCGCCTGTGTATATGTGAACTGTGTGTTTTTGACAGTTTAAGCGCAATAAGACGTGAAAGAGAACTTAGTTTAATACTCACGGGACGCTCCGTCTGACACACAGCTTTCTGTGTGCGTGCTTTGGGTGTGTGTGCTCAGAAAACCATATATCAGAAGTTTAGACTGATATGGCTTTAAAACGCATGCAGATCATAAACTTTCATGATGAAGAAGAACTGCAATGTCACGTGATCATGAGCGCAATAGAGATGATCAAAACCAAACAGATGTTTTAGTTTTTGGCAGAGTATCTGAGGCACGAGCTGTACAGGCTCCGCCCTCTCCTGGATAGGGGGGGCGGGGAGCAACAGCAGCTCATTTGCATTTAAAGATACATGCACGAAAACAGCATGTTTTCCCTTCCACTCAAAAATGGGTATTTACAACATGGTATAATAAATGATCTGTGGGGTACTTTGAGCCGAAACTTCAAAGACACATTCTGGGGACACATGAGACTTACACTCACCTAAAGGATTATTAGGAACACCTGTTCAATTTCTCATTAATGCAATTATCTAATCAACCAATCACATGGCAGTTGCTTCAATGCATTTAGGGGTGTGGTCCTGGTCAAGACAATCTCCTGAACTCCAAACTGAATGTCAGAATGGGAAAGAAAGGTGATTTAAGCAATTTTGAGCGTGGCATGGTTGTTGGTGCCAGACGGGCCGGTCTGAGTATTTCACAATCTGCTCAGTTACTGGGATTTTCACGCACAACCATTTCTAGAGTTTACAAAGAATGGTGTGAAAAGGGAAAAACATCCAGTATGCGGCAGTCCTGTGGGCGAAAATGCCTTGTTGATGCTAGAGGTCAGAGGAGAATGGGCCGACTGATTCAAGCTGATAGAAGAGCAACTTTGACTGAAATAACCACTCGTTACAACCGAGGTATGCAGCAAAGCATTTGTGAATCCACAACACGCACAACCTTGAGGCGGATGGGCTACAACAGCAGAAGACCCCACCGGGTACCACTCATCTCCACTACAAATAGGAAAAAGAGGCTACAATTTGCACGAGCTCACCAAAATTGGACAGTTGAAGACTGGAAAAATGTTGCCTGGTCTGATGAGTCTCGATTTCTGTTGAGACATTCAGATGGTAGAGTCAGAATTTGGCGTAAACAGAATGAGAACATGGATCCATCATGCCTTGTTACCACTGTGCAGGCTGGTGGTGGTGGTGTAATGGTGTGGGGGATGTTTTCTTGGCACACTTTAGGCCCCTTAGTGCCAATTGGGCATCGTTTAAATGCCACGGCCTACCTGAGCATTGTTTCTCACCATGTCCATCCCTTTATGACCACCATGTACCCATCCTCTGATGGCTACTTCCAGCAGGATAATGCACCATGTCACAAAGCTCGAATCATTTCAAATTGGTTTCTTGAACATGACAATGAGTTCACTGTACTAAAATGGCCCCCACAGTCACCAGATCTCAACCCAATAGAGCATCTTTGGGATGTGGTGGAACGGGAGCTTCGTGCCCTGGATGTGCATCCCACAAATCTCCATCAACTGCAAGATGCTATCCTATCAATATGGGCCAACATTTCTAAAGAATGCTTTCAGCACCTTGTTGAATCAATGCCACATAGAATTAAGGCAGTTCTGAAGGCGAAAGGGGGTCAAACACAGTATTAGTATGGTGTTCCTAATAATCCTTTAGGTGAGTGTATATTACATCTTGTAAAAAGGGGCATAATAGGTCCCATTTAATATATTGTGTTTTATTAGAGATTCAGTGATCAACTGTTTGGATACTTTTATCGACAGAAAACTAATCATTGTTATACAGCTCAACATGGTTAGTCTTATTGTTTGAACCTCTGGTTTTCTTGATTTACCGTGAGTACCATGTTTTTACCATGCCACAGAGACAACACTATTCTGCCAAGTGTCTGACATAGCAAAATCAGAGCTTTATTTGTAGTAACAGTAACACTTTTCTCTACCATATAATATATTTTAAAATTTACTGCATGCCATTCAGCAACAGCCACCCAGCTTTTATTAATATGATATTCTAATATCGATTTAGCTTTACTGTAGTGTAACAAGTGTCTCATACCTACCAGCAAACACACAGAGTAACGTCATACCATAACCTTCAACACACGCATGTATTTTAGTATGATTGACCATGTAAAACCCCACAATTTTAATTCGTCAGATAAACTGACCTGTATGATTAATTCAGCACTCGTGGCTTTTTCATTAGAATTAGTTAAAATAATGTGAATTTAAGTGACCAAATGTGTCTGTAACAAAGTTCCAGTTCAAGGAAGAAGGAGGCGAGCGTTAAACGTAACTTTAATCGTAAAATATATAACGTAAAATGTCCTGGTTGCCAGAAATTACCCACTGACATTAAAAATGAACGATATGCAGTTGCTGTGTACAAATCACTGCCAATATGAACACACTTTGAGACATTGTACTGATAAAGGCCAGTTTCTGTGCAGACCCGCAACAGCTGCATATCGTTCTCTCTTGTTCTTCCTTTACTTTGCCAATGCTTTGGCAAGAAAAAAGAAAAAGAAAAAGAAAAAGCGAGTGCAGCTGATAATAGCATCAGCAATCAGAGGGGAATTCCAGATAATGTGATAAAAACACACTAAAAATACAGCCTCAAACTGAGTAACAGATCATCTTTTAAGAGGTTTAGAAAAACGTTTTCCAGGCTGTATGTTGTTTTCAAGATGAAACTGACTCTACACTGTAGTGAGGGACATTTCTGTTCCAAAATGACAACGCTTCTGTGCACAAAGATAAAATGGTTACCTGAGTCTGGTGTAGAAGAAAGTGACTGTCTGTCCTGTACAATTCCCAGTCCTGAAACACGATTTGGGACGCCTCTGAGATGAACTGGCCTCAGTGCTGGATTATAATTATTATTATGATGAAATGACCCTACACAAACTGATGCAACACAGTTTTAAAAGGACCTGAATCGACAAACCTGTGTCCACAAAATATTCACATTATGGTGCATGTTGGTGACAAGAAGATATGTCACAGATATGATGCAAAAGCATCACAATCATTTTTGACAGCAAGTATGAAGACTCAATCTACATTTCCATCTCAACAATGCTTCAAACTTCTAAATGTGGCTTCAAGAGGATGTGGTACAAATTGAGGCAGCTTAGACCGGTCATAATCTCGACTCCTTTGGCTGTTTCAGTGGTATATCTGCATATGTAATTGGAGCCAAACAGTCTCAATTTAGAACACAAATGTTCTCAGTTTAGAGCCCCACAGAGAAAGTCTTGTTTAAACACACACAAATGCAGCTATGCCCTCCCAATCCCACACACGTTCTCAATTACAACCAAATTCACATGTAAATCTGGAGCATATCTTGCCCAGAGACAGTTTGCAATGGACACACATCAGAACTTGAAGAGCGCTGGTTCTGAATACATGAGACACAGAGATGCTTTCTAAACAGGAGCATCTCTTTCACTCCAATCCAATCCACTGTAAAACAGATATCAACTCATATTTTTTGCATGGGCCTTTTTGAGTTTTACTAGTTAGTTTAGATAATTTTTTTTTATTTTGTCAATTCAAATACATTGCACAAATCAAATGGATAAACAGTAAATTAAAGCTGCAGTCCGTAACTTTTTTTGGTTAAAAATGATCCAAAATCCATTTTTGAGCAAGTACATAACCAGCTAGTATTCAACACTATCTCCTTACCTTAGCCCGATTCACAACGGTAAGCTTGTAATAATGTGTTATAATCTGAGTGGTACTGTGGATTTCCACGGGAAATTTGAGCTTCCGCCGTTCATCTTTGCGTCATTACGTCACGTCTGTACACATAAAGAAACAGTTCGGCTAATAGGCTATCGTTGTGAGGATGCTGCAGGTGGCGGATCATTTACAGCCTTTCCTTACAGCAGCTGGAATAATTAAACATCATTTTGATGGCGGAAAGGTCCAAGCGACAATCATCAGTGACAATGGGAGATTCACCCGGAGTCAAAAGCAAAATATTAGACTGTACAGAAATTTAAATCTACATGTAACGCTAATACACACTAAATACACGTAGTCACGCAATGCTGATGTTGTTAACATTAACAATTTGAGAATAAAGTATAACAATAATAATCACCGTTGGTAGCGTGATTTATTGTAATGCTTTTTTTCTCAGTTGTTCTGAACAAAAGTGGCACACATGTTACTCACTTGTTCAGATGACACTTTCTGGTGAAAATTGTTATTTTGGTCATACCTCCAAGACGTAGAATCTGTGATTCTGAAGTACAGTATCCACACCGGTGCGGTGACTGACAGCCACACACACTCCTCAAAACATTAGATTCATCCGTGCTGAGGAGCCGTGGCGATGCACAACCCACGTAAAGATGATAAATCCACAAATAACGACAATTGCAGGTTTCAAACAGAGATGGCGACAAAGAGTCAAAACTTACGGACTGCAGCTTTAAGTTTAGTTTAATCAAAGACTTTATATACAGGAAGACGGTGCACTCTGATTACTTATGAATGGGAGAAAGTGCATCGCCTAATATGGCGAATAAGCCCCGCCTTCTAAATGAACGAGCCAATCGTTGATTAGTAAAATCATTGTGTCACTGCAGCTGCCCTTAGAAGCTCCGGTTGCTATAGAAACAGGCAGTTTTAGCTTCGTCCAGGCTGAAAAATTCAGTTTTTTGTCATGATTCGAGTGTTTAGAAACAAAATTCATGAGGCAGTTGTTGTCAGATTTCATTGGTGATTCCAAATATGAAATTTAATCGTAAGCTTGGCGAACAGTTTTGGAGAATTTGATGTTTCCCCATTCAAAGAGATAGGAACTGCATTTGCACGCCCGAGAGGCGTTTCCAAGATGGCTGCCGAGTGACATGACTTGTCTTACAGGGGCTTTGGTTTAATCAAAATTCAAAAGATCCCACACCTCATATTACTTTTCTGAAATGTAAAAAAAATCAAAGCAAGCTGAAGAAGGCCACAAGCATATCAATCACATTCAGAGCACATACTGAGGTTGTTCTAGGTCAAGCAAACTGTCCAAGTGCTTTAATCTCTTCTCCGCATGGGAAACACAGGTGGATTGGGGAGGCTTTTGTTGTGAGTTTAGATTCTGATGGTTGGTCCACTAGAGGGACCTGGGTGCGTATTACAGAAACTTTCTATCTTAGGTCTTAACTTAAGATATTATAAGTTAATTTAGGATTTTTTTCACAATTTTGTATTACAGAAGCAAACCTTAACTTGATTTAGGATTCTTATCCTATCTTACAAAATCTCATTTTATCTGTAGTTAGGAAATCTTAAAACGCTCCATCGAGTTCGGTAATCAACTGCCAGGTCTGTTACCAAGCAACCAACAACGCACAAAAAACTGCTTCTGAGGTAAACCTAAAATCAAAATGGAGAAACAACGGCGTGCTTTTAATTTCAGTGTGGCAGAGATTGAAATTTTAATAAGCTCCGTTGAAAAGTTAAAGCCTGATTTATAAATTCCCTTTTGCAAAACAAACAAACAAACAAACAAAAAAAAACACGTAAGGCGTTAGTCACTTGAAGAATGACCGGTAATGCTCCGTGACGGCTCGTTGGCCTCTGTAATGTTGGTCGCAGTTCCTCAACTAACTGCAAAATCATGTGTCGTGGGAGTGTGTAATTATTTACGAGTATTTTATCATCACGGCGCAGCACATCCCCTGGGTCCTCCAAAAGTCTCTCCACCATCAAACATCGCTGCTCTTCGGCTTGTATAATCAATAAATGTAGCGACAATCTCGAAAAAGGCTTTTTGTACTGTGATTTTTACCATTGGATTTCAAAAAGGTTTGAAGTTAGGACATTAGTGGGGTTGTCCTAAAGTTAAGACAGCTTTTAGGATTTTTTTGTCGAGTTAGGATGCTTCTGTAATGCCCGTTTCCTATCCATAGTTAAGATAAGGTTATGCACCTAAGAAATGTCATTCTGTAATAGCTTTTGTCCTAAATGAGGTCCTAACTGGAATTGCCATGGTTACCAAAAAGATAAGATAGGATTCTAAAGTTAAGATGTTTCTGTAATACTCACAACCGGCGCAACGTCACAGAAAGTCTCTGAACAGATTCACGCCCACTTTTAGGGGAAAACAAACCGCCATACACTATCGGATCGAAGAAGTGGACTAACCTTACAACATGCCAAAGAGTTGTTGTGTGGTTGGGTGCACCAATAATGTTTGTAAAAACACAAATCTGAAAGATCCATATCTTGCTGTTATGGAAATATCATGAATTACGGATGATGCTATCGAAAGCTAAGTCAGGCTAGTTGTATGGCTGGACAGAAAAGTGCACTCAGTACTCAGTATAAAGACATATTATATAAATTTAAAGATGTTTACTTTCAAAAACAAAGTACAAATCCTTCACCGGCTTACCTGGTGACTCGATGAGGTACGTGTAAATGTCTGGGTAAGACACCTCTGGCCACTGGGTGGGGTTGTTACACCAATTTGACGCGGGGAGAATGAAGGGACATGTTTTTTAAATTGACCAAATTAAGTGTGTGGATGTATCTTTCACACTCCATGGCAGGCAGGCTGGACATATAATTACTTGACATGTTAAATCTTAGTGATTTCTTAAGTTATACACACTTACCGGCTGTGTACGGACGTTGTTTTGTGACGCTATTTTGTATTGAAGTCTATGGGAAGTCTAGTTTATTTTCCCCTAAAAAGGGGCGCTAACGAAATTGACAGTTAAGTTCCCGGATGTGCCGGTAGTCCGTATACGCCCCCTGGACTCTATGATGACATCACACCCTCACCTGGGGCCGGGCCGTTACAATTTAGCCTAGTTTTGAGGTAAATGGGCACTAAGTTACACTCAAAAAAATGATTCTAGCTATTTGCTCAGTTTATTAAAATAAAATAAGCTGAAACAACACAAATCTTTAGTTTTTTACTTAATTGCCATTTGCACTCAATTTTATGATGTTAAATTAATTAACCTAAACCATTTGTGTTGGGACTACATGAATCATTTCTGCTGCACTGACTGAACTGGGCAGTGTATTTCTAGTTCCCAGCATGCTTTGCATAGGGATACATAAGGAGAGTAAATGTTGAAATTGAGTGCTGTTTAATGTGTTTTTTAGTAAAGGGAAAGACCAGTTGAAGTTTGGTGTTCAGTTATATTTAACATTTAAAAGAGTTTATGTTATGTCGATTTTTGAGGTTACCACTGTCGTGAAGTGTAGACCTTGTGGTTAGGCTGTGGGTGGCTACATGAAATAAGTCTGTTCTCAATGAGCTGTAACTGTGCTAATGCCAGAGCACAAATGTTTTACTTGATCATTACTTACATGCTACAAAAGTTACACTTCACTTAGCATGTGAACAAGTGTTGTGTTGGTTATTAGTTTTTATAGAAATAAATCAAATAAATTAGTTTGATTCAGTTCCCGCAGTCTACGTATGGCCATCAGTTCTACCCCTCTCAAACAATCTTGGAACATGTATGTGTGTGAACAGCAGCTACTCACAACCTAAGCACAAGCTCACCTCTTCACCACAATGGTAACCAAAACAAAACAAAAAAATCTCTATTAGGCATGGCAAAACTTTATCTAGTTGGAATGACACAATTTTTTTAGTAGTCTTCATACAGCAAGATTACAACAAATCATTTCAAACAAATTAAAAATGTAATTCAATTTCGTGGAAAAGTTTTCCTTAATTTAATTAAGTTCGTTCAACAGGTTTTTTTTTTGAGTGTACAACTAAAAACTAAAAATGTTTGCGTTGCACCATTAAACTTAGTTAAAGCATAACTCTACGTATAAACTAAATATTTACGGAAGTATATGATAATGTCTCTTACATTTTAAGAGAGAAAACATTGTGAATAGATTACTTTGTTCCCTTTCATTCAGTCACTCCGAGTAACGTCAGTGACTGACGAATGGGGGTTTCGCCTAGAAGCCTATCATCTTCGAGATCTTAGAAAACGCCCAATGGCAGTGCCAATGCCATGGGCATGCGGAATTTGCATAGCATAACTCCGCCCCACCGCATGGGTATATAAGGAAGTACGCTGGCAACATCGCATTATGTTTCTGCTTCGGAGCCAAGAGCATCTACCTCTTCACTCCTTAAGCCTTCTGAGTTTGTCGTCAAGCTTCTTCGAGACGAGCAGCTTTCCAGTCGGTGTTGGTGATACGTGCGTTCCAGCGATCGCATACTGCCTGCCTGCTGATCTGTGCAGTGATCTGCATCCAGCTGGTATCCATTCCCTGGGCGCTTCAGCATCGCTGTGAAGCTTCCTCTCCTGCCGCCCTCTGATGGGCACACTCAGGCAGCGCTTGTGGATGAGTCATGTTCCCACTGCGGGAACATGGCCATCTCGGTTCTGCGGTCGAGACTCAATGAGTTCCGTGCTGGAGTGAGAGTCCCCTCTGCCACACCCCAATCTGCTGTCTCTACGCGAGGCGGCACTTTGGCTGGTGGCCAGGGTGACCTGAGGGTGACGGTGTGGAATAAAGCCCTGACGCTCATGCCTCGGGCCACACCCCCATCTAGCGCACCGCTCCCGCCGTGCGTCCAGATTGAGACACCGGGGCCGGCTCATGCTGTCCCGAGTGTCTCGTTTGGTCCCGCAGAGGACAAAGAGATGTCGATTGCCGCATCGCAAGGTGGGCTAGAGTCCTCCGAGGATGATGATTCGGCTGAGCTGCCGCCTTCCGGTGTGCCAGCATTGGCTGAGTCGGACCCGGAGTTGACAGCCATGCTTTCCCGGGCAGCCGCGAGCCTCGGGTTGGAGTGGTATCCTTCACCCCGTCCTGAACGCTCGCGGTTGGACGATTGGTTTTTGGGGGCGCCGCGCTCTGACACCCGTCAGGCTACGCCCCCAATACCTTTTTTCCCGGAGGTGCATGAGGAGGTCACGCGGTCCTGGAAGCCCCCGTTGTCTTCTCGCGACCGTTCGACCGATGGGGCCGCGGCCAAAGGGTACACTGGGGTTCCCCTGGTTGAACGCTCTGTTGCGATGCAACTGTGTCCGCAGAGTGCTTCAACCTGGCGTGGCGACCCAAAGCACTCCTCCAAAGCCTGTAGGTTCACATCAACCTTGGTGTCGAAATCCTATAGAGCTGCGGGGCAGGCTGCCGCCTCTTTGCATGCCATGGCCATCCTTCAGGCCTACCAGGCCTGGATGCTCAGGGACATGCACGAGGGTAGAGCTGACCCAGGGCTCAGAGATGAGCTGCGTGCCGCCACCAACCTTGCCCTCCGGGCGACGAAGGTGACCGCACGCTCCCTGGGCCAGGTGATGTCCACAGCCGTGGTCCAGGAGAGACACCTATGGCACAACCTGGCTGATATGCGGGACCAAGGGCCCAACGCCCCTGTCATGCGTGCGGAGGTCGCTACCCTGCTGGCGAAGGGTGCGATCGAGCCCGTCCCTCCAACCGAAATGAAGTCCGGCTTCTACAGCCCTTAATTCATTGTACCCAAGAAAACCGGTGGGTTACGATCGATCCTGGACCTGCGCGTCCTGAACCGATCCCTTTACAGGCATCTGTTCAGGATGTTGACAGTGAAACGCCTTTTCGAATGCGTTCGTCCAGCAGATTGGTTTGCAGCGATCGACCTGAAGGACGCCTACTTCCATGTCTCCATCCTTCCTCGACACAGACCGTTCCTACGGTTTGCTTTCGAGGGGTGGGCATACCAGTACGCGGTCCTCCCATTCGGGCTAGCTCTGTCCCCTCGCGTCTTTACGAAGATTGTCGAGGCAGCCCTTGTGCCACTCAGGCAACACGGGGTTCGCATCCTGAACTACCTCGACGACTTGCTGATCCTGAGTCACTCTCGAGAGCAGGTGTGCGAACACAGAGACCTGGTGCTCCAGCACTTAGCCCGTCTGGGCCTTCGGGTCAACTGGGAAAAGAGCAAACTCTGCCCAGTGCAGAGTATCTCTTTTCTCGGTATGGAGATCGACTCGGTCGCCATGTGCGCGCAGCTTACAAGCGAGCGTGCGCAGTCACTGCTGACTTGCCTCCGTCAAATCGAGAGCAAGAGTGCAGTTCCACTGAAGTTATTTCAGAGGCTCCTAGGGCATATGGCATCTGCAGCCGCGGTAACGCCGCTCAGTGTTCCCTTAGAACAAGTTTCCAGGTATATTGTTGTATCAACAGATGCCTCCACCATGGGCTGGGGTGCCATGTGCAATGGATATGCTGCTGCGGGCTCCTGGACAGGACCCCAGCGCCTCCTGCATGTCAATTGCCTCGAGTTGCTGGCAGTACGATTCGCCCTGCATTGCTTCCGAGCGTTGCTCAAGGGTCAACATGTGCTAGTCCGAATGGAGACTCCATCCCCAGACGGTTCAGCTGATTTGGGAACAGTTCGGCGATGCACAGGTAGATCTGTTTGCCTCCCACGACTCTTCCCACTGCCGCCTGTTTTATTCCCTGACCGAGGGCTCCCTCGGCACGGATGCTCTGGCGCACAGCTGGCCGCGGGGCCTCCGCAAGTATGCGTTTCCCCCAGTGAGCCTTCTCGCACAGGTTCTGTGCAAGATCAGGGAGGACAAGGAGCAGGTCCTTTTGGCCGGCCCGTATTGGCCCGGCCGGACCTGGTTCTCTGAACTCGTACTCCTTGCGACAGCCCCTCCCTGGTAGATTCCTCTGAGGAAGGACCTCCTTTCTCAGAGACGGGGCACCCTTTGGCACCCGCGTCCCGATCTTTGGAACCACCTCAGGTGGTGGCTACCATCACTTCCGCTAGGGCTGAGTCTACCAGACATGCCTATGCGTTGAAGTGGAACCTCTTCATCACCTGGTGTTCTTCTCGCCAAGAAGACCCCCTGGAAATGCCCGATCGGGTCTGTGCTCTCGTTTCTCCAGGAAGGGTTGGAAGGTTTATGTGGCCGCTATATCAGCCCACCACGACCTCATGAAGAACAAGAAGGTAAGTCAGCACGACCTGGTCATCAGGTTCCTGAGGGGGGCGAGGAGACTAAATCCTCCTCGCGCTCCCCTTGTACCCTCTTGGGACCTCTCAGTAGTTTTAGATGCTCTGCAGAGGGCTCCCTTTGAGCCATTGCAGTCAGTTGAGCTTAAGTTCCTGTCGATGAAGACAGCGCTCCTGATCGCTTTGGCCTCCATCAAGAGGGTAGGGGACCTGCAGGCATTTTTGGTTGACGAAGCGTGTCTGGAATTTGGGCCGGCCAACTCTCACGTGATCCTGAGACCCCGGCCTGGATATGTGCCCAAAGTTCCCACCACTCCGTTCAGGGACCAGGTGGTGAACCTGCAAGCGCTGCCTTCGGAGGAGGCAGACCCAGCCTTGGCACTGCTCTGTCCAGTACGCGCCCTCCGTGCTTACGTAGACAGAACGCAGTGTTTCAGGACTTCAGACCAGCTCTTTGTCTGTTATGGTGGGAAGCTGAAGGGAAAGGCTCTCTCCAAGCAAAGGTTGTCTCACTGGATAGTGGACGCCATTGTCTTGGCTTACCAGACGCAGGGGTGTCCATGCCCCCTAGGGGTCAGGGCGCACTCCACCTGGAGTGTGGCCTCCTCTTGGGCTTTAGCGCATGGCGCCTCGCTAACAGACATCTGCAGAGCTGCAGGCTGGGCGACACCCAGCACATTTGCCAGATTCTATAATCTCCGAGTGGAGCCAGTGTCCTCTCTTGTACTCGCCTATACTAGTGGCCGGTAATAGACTAAGCTCAGGTGTCTTCGCTTGCTCGCCATTCCACTCCACGGACTGGATACGTGCAATATTTTCCTCAGGTGAGTTTCCTGAAGCCCTGAGTTCCTCCAGCACTGTCGATGCCGACACCAGTGCGTCTGCCCACTCGGTCAGGCCCTCGTGTTAGGCTAGGTGACACCGTGTGCATGGTTCCCCCCATGGGCGACCCCCACATGTGTATTTCCACTGTAAGCCTCTCCGAGCATGTGTATTTCCCTCGGCAAGCCCTTGGCTCCCCTGGGGGTAAAATTCTTCCACCTTCGGCGGAATTCTTCCATATGCAGCCCCTCGCAGGTCATATGTGTATCCTTAAGTCCTCCCTGCGGGCAGGCACTTGGTGCATACCACTGGAACGGCCGGGAGTTCAGTCTTGGCTCCTCAGCAGGTAAACATAATGCGATGTTGCCAGCGTACTTCTTTATATACCCACACGGTGGGGCGGAGTTACGCTATGCAAATTCCGCATGCCCATGGCATTGGCACTGCCATTGGGTGTTTTCTAAGATCTCAAAGATGATAGGCTTCTAGGCTAAACCCCCATTCGTCAGTCACTGACGTTACGTCTCCGTTCCCTCCTCAGGGAACGAGGGTTACATACGTAACTGAGACGTTAGCTACTCTTCAACATGAACCCGTACTGAACAGCATCTGTCCCATTGCTCCGTGTTGTGCATGTCAAATAAAGTCATAATAAATGTAATTTTCTTATTTTTTTGTTTCAGTATTTTTCTGTCAGGACCACTATCGTCAAAGATGATTGATTGACTATTAGCATACAGTTTGGATTGGCGGTATGGTTCTGTTCTGGGCAAGAACTCCCTGCGCATGCAGCCTAGCATGGATAAGAGCAGCAATAAACCCCCTTAGGGTAAACAGAATAGAACCAACATAATGTATTGCAGATATCATTAATGTCGATATTAAATGTACAAAATAATTCAGGAATTTAGTCTGATTCAAGGGGAATCAGAATGCCAAATCCTGACTGACGAGAGGAGGAGCTGGGGATGGAGGAGGGTAAATGAGCTCTGGAGAACGCGATAGCTGCTGATAGTCCTGAAGGAGCTTATATATGTGTGCTGTGATACTGAAGGAGCTTATATATGAGTGCTGAGATACTGAAGGAGCTTATATATGTGTGCTGTGATACTGAAGGAGCTTATATATGAGTGCTGTGATACTGAAGGAGTTTATATATGTGTGCCGAGATACTGAAGGAGCTTATATATGTGTGCCGAGATACTGAAGGAGCTTATATATGAGTGCTGTGATACTTAAGGAGCTTATATATGAGTGCTGTGATACTGAAGGAGCTTATATATGTGTGCTGTGATACTGAAGGAGCTTATATATGTGTGCTGAGATACTGAAGGAGCTTATATATGTGTGCTGTGATACTGAAGGAGCTTATATATGAGTGCTGTGATACTGAAGGAGCTTATATATGTGTGCTGTGATACTGAAGGAGCTTATATATGTGTGCTGAGATACTGAAGGAGCTTATATATGTGTGCTGTGATACTGAAGGAGCTTATATATGAGTGCTGTGATACTGAAGGAGCTTATATATGTGTGCTGTGATACTGAAGGAGCTTATATATGTGTGCTGAGATACTGAAGGAGCTTATATATGTGTGCTGTGATACTGAAGGAGCTTATATATGTGTGCTGTGATACTGAAGGAGCTTATATATGTGTGCTGAGATACTGAAGGAGCTTATATATGTGTGCCGTGATACTGAAGGAGCTTATATATGTGTGCTGAGATACTGAAGCAGCTTATATATGTGTGCTGAGATACTGAAGGAGCTTATATATGTGTGCTGAGATACTGAAGGAGCTTATATATGTGTGCCGTGATACTGAAGGAGCTTATATATGTGTGCTGTGACACTGAAGGAGCTTATATATGTGTGCTGTGATACTGAAGGAGCTTATATATGTGTGCCGTGATACTGAAGGAGCTTATATATGTGTGCTGAGATACTGAAGGAGCTTATATATGTGTGCTGTGATACTGAAGGAGCTTATATATGTGTGCTGAGATACTGAAGGAGCTTATATATGTGTGCTGTGATACTGAAGGAGCTTATATATGCGTGCTGTGATACTGAAGGAGCTTATATATGTGTGCCGTGATACTGAAGGAGTTTATATATGTGTGCTGAGATACTGAAGGAGCTTATATATGTGTGCTGAGATACTGAAGGAGCTTATATATGTGTGCTGTGATACTGAAGGAGCTTATATATGTGTGCTGTGATACTGAAGGAGCTTATATATGTGTGCTGAGATACTGAAGGAGCTTATATATGTGTGCTGTGATACTGAAGGAGCTTATATATGCGTGCTGTGATACTGAAGGAGCTTATATATGTGTGCTGAGATACTGAAGGAGCTTATATATGTGTGCCGTGATACTGAAGGAGTTTATATATGTGTGCTGAGATACTGAAGGAGCTTATATATGTGTGCTGAGATACTGAAGGAGCTTATATATGTGTGCTGAGATACTGAAGGAGCTTATATATGCGTGCTGAGATACTGAAGGAGCTTATATATGTGTGCTGAGATACTGAAGGAGCTTATATATGT
>CM077186.1:710000-725000 GCA_039654105.1 Coreius guichenoti | reverse complement strand
GCTCGTCAAAAATAAAAACTGGGGGGGGGGGGGGAGTAACCATTAATCACCATAACCCCCCCCCCATTCACTGCATGGTTCTGTCCCGTCTCACGTAGCCACTGAGTGAGATCAGATGGTAAACTGTCAAATTAGCGATGTCTTCGAGTTCAACGAAGAAGTATAAGTCCGGTCATCAAAACCGAAAAGAGAGGTTACAGAGGGCAGAAAGAGAGAAAACGGGCCGACAATTACTCACCTAGTTCCTTGAAAAGAAAGGTTTATTCGCAGAGCTTTCCTTTGCTGTAATGTTAGCGCTAGTTGCGTAGCCAACCACTACCTGATAAATGAATTTACTACCTGTAAATTCAATAGGTTACGTTTTTCACCACTGAAAATGAAAAGAATGTAATTTTGGCTTTTGTAAATGTGACTTATATAATGCATTTAACGTCAAATAATCTAAAAAAAAAAAATAGGCACTTAAACTCTATTGATAGATATATTTCTCATGTCTGTGCGTCAAGTATTCGCTGTGTTTTGGTGTTTTTGTGCACGTGAGCCAGAAAGATGTTCAAGGAGATGGAGACAGAAAGCGCATCCTGTTGTTTTCTCTAGTTTTCAAAGGCATGGCATTTTGTAGTCATTTTTAACATGCACAAATAAAACACACTTTACCTTTTTGAATGATGTACTCTTCTGTATAACCATAAATAACAGAGTATTAAGTTGTTTCCACTGCATGATCGCGCCGGCGCCTTGCACGCGAGCATAATATGTCAGTTCTAGCACTGCCAATAGAGTCTATTTGACATCGCAGCCTGTGCATTATCAAAATAAAATACAGTCAACCGAACATATAAAAAGTTATGCAGGCTTTATGTTCACAGCTGCTGAGCGTGAAATGTTACTGGTCATAAAGGGCGAGATAAGATGTGTAGCTAAACAGCTGTGTTACGAAAGAAGTTAAACGAGCGACAGAAACAATCAGTTTGCAAAGACTGTAGGGGAAATATGCAGGTCAGGAAGGATAAGGTGACTGTGAGAAGAAAGAGAGAATTAAGGTGATGGAGATGAGAAGCAGGTATTGAGCTATTTAACACAGATATACATATATATCATTAAACTGCAGACAAAGATTTTGGATTGCTAGGTTGGCTTGAATGGTTGTCGGAATGGGTGCGGTAGTGGGCCCAACCTCATATTCTTCCATAGGGCACAAAATTGCTAGCGGCGCCCCTGAGGGCGTCTGTCAAGCGAAGGAAGGCTGCTGGAATTTCCAGTACTGACAAAAAGAAAGTTAAAATAAACATGTTACTTCTGCAGCTGAATAAATACAATTAATGCCATAACATCACGATTTCATGGGCAGGATCTGCTACTTGACAAATGAAAATCACAAACATGACTCTTAATAAAATAATTTTATAAATAAAATGAATTAATATGTAATATAATTTAGAACAAATAAAGTTTGTTGAATCCAAAAAGCTCTAAACGAATTTTAGAATTGTTAAGACGGCAGATATAGACCATTTAAAAAAGTTAAATATTGGCTACACAAATAAAACGTTTAGGTTACATCTGCATCTGTGAGAGAAAATGAGCAGCGATTTGATGTTATTGATGGATTTGATGTTATTGATGGATTTGATGTTATTGATGGATTTGATGTTATTGATGGATTTGATGTTATTGATGGATTTGATGTTATTGAACTCTGAAACCAGAATGAATAACTTTGTTTGGTTTAAATGATCTGAATACATGTGTTCTCGGCCACATCAAACCGTGACTGCATGTTCAAGGCTTACATTAAAGATCGTTGCTGTATAACCGAACATTTTACTGTACCAACCTTTTTTATGGATCCTAAAATTTTGCATACAGGACAAATGAGCTGCTCTGTGTCCAAACCCATGGGCTTCGTCACATAATGCAGTTACACGCCGTCCTGTCAGACAAGATGTCCCGCTTCCTGTGATCTTCTGATTCATATTTCATAATTTAGTAATAGGCCTATTATTCATGAACATAGTAAGCAGTAAACTGGCGAATTTCAATTGTCTTATTACTCTCTGTATTTGTGCTATATGCGGAACGACTTGAGGGCAGATTTTTTTTAGCGACACAAAACTTATGAGAAAATGCATTTTTTATCCATTACGCACACCATTTTATCGGTAAAAGTCACAACAGGCTGGAGAAATTTCACAATCTTTTTTTTTATGCATATTCACTTTGTCAATAACAAAACACGGATGGAAACTTGGCTAATGATGACTCTTTTTGCTCACATCTTCCCTCTGGTTGATTGCACAGTCAACAGCTCACCAATGCCTGGCTGTGGCTCATAAGCATTAATCATGCCATATGCGTTTAGACAAAGTGATTTGATGAAATCAAAACAATGGTGAAAAGTGAACACTAGCCAATGGGATTACCGCATGCACGTCTAAATCTGCCTTATATCCAAGATGTTATCAGATATTAAAATAAGAGATTCTGTTCCTTTCTCTTTCTGCAAAAATGGCAGAGTTTTAGGTGGCCAAAATGTTGGTGCATCTTAGTTCCACACCCAATTTGCATACTTTGTGAATCGGGTTATAAAACAAATATGTGCAATTAATTAACACCGTCAGAGGGTGCAATTCATTCTTAGAGACCCCTCAGTGTCACAGTCCATTTGGTCCCTTGATTTTTCCTTCAGCAATACTGTATTCCAATAGTCTCTGAAGAAAGAGAGAAACCGAATATGTCCTCATCTTCCCCGTATCCCTTAGTGTTTATCATGTCTCGGCAATCAACGTTTATGAGAATGTTTCTTTTATATTCTCTTGAGTAAACAGACATCAATCTAGGAAAATTATACCTTCTTGCTTTTTGACGTGGTGCCACATATAGTGACGGTTTCACAAGAGGAGCAGTCATAAACATCCTGAGACTTTACAGCGCTAATAACAGTATCAGCGCTGATCAACAAAAGCCAAAGAAAATAATCGCATATAGCCCACAGGCCTCTGCATATTTACTGGAAGGGATTTATTGCTTTGTCGCAGTTATGAGTAACATCATGTTCAAACTAAGAATAAAGAAAGTCACTATAGGTATAAACAAAGTCTTACCGTATAGTTTGAATTTGTTTGGTTTAATCTGTTAAATGTTGAATGGTGTCTGTGTTTGTTCTACATCTAAAGCCTTTAATTATAGATATGGTAGCCAACACACTCATAACTCATAGCATAATTTTTGATTATGTGAACCAACAACATTACAATTTAGTGTTCTGTACTTTATGATAGAACATCTAAACAAGCGTACCTGACAGAGAAAGATTACATTTTTTCTTTTTGTAATAGACGGAACAAAATATCATCTCAACACTTTTGATGAATGGCTGTGCTGTTGTTAATTTTGTAATTTTATCTGAATGCCAACATTTGTACGATTTAGGGTATGTATACATGACAACGATGTAAACATGTCAAACGATGTTTGACAACGTTGTCAAAACAATCCCCGATTACACGGATCTGCAAAAATGACCAAAAACGCTGTCAGGCCAGTAGATGGCGATGTTACTGTGTAAAGAAACGCTACGGGCATATAGACTTAACACGCAATTCACATGATGTCACCGTTTTCACAAATTCGTGTTTTTGTAGTTTACACAGAGATGGTATTGTTTTCAATAACTTGCACTTTGAAACACGTTTTCAAAAGCTTGTGTTTTCAGGCCCCCAAAACGCTGTCGTGTAAACGCATAAAAAAGTTTTCTGTACAACTCAAGGAATCTATCAAGACTATTCTCATTAAAATATGCAAAACTAAATAAAAGCTATTAGCATTTTTTGAAATTTCATGATAATTTTTAATAACTTTTTGAGAACCTTCAGGGTATGGTGCCGATGACACATACCGAGTTACGTAATGATTCGCTAATGCGTTTATAAAATACAGCATTTTACAACTAAATTCAAAATGATTTTAGGATTCAGTTTTATGATTTTTGGGCAAACCGTTCAGAAGATACAAGCAAATATAACCATTTTTCATATCTCCTGACCAGTAGGTGGCGCTTTGTCGAAACGTTGCATGTAGCCTCAGGTCATGGTTGGGATGACATGTACCAAGATTCGTCTCAATACACTAAAGCATTGCAGAGTTTATCAAAAATTATAGTTTTTATTTCGAAGTGTAAAGATAAAATTAGACATTTGGGGTAAGATGAGCCACCCAAAATTGTCACAGAATGAGCAGAGTGGCATGTTTTTACTAGTGATATTATTTTTTAATTTAATACGTACTGTAGTATTATTTGTGGGGTTATTATTCAATAATTCCATTAATTAGATCGTCTTCGGCTATAGGCTAATTAAGTGAAATCATTAAATTTGAATTCATAGTGTTGCTATTATGACACATCTTCAATTAAAATCTGTAAATATTTATATGCCTGTATACAAGTCATAGAATAAATTTACCTTTCAGATTAATCTTTTTTATTCTCTGACTGTGGTTTGCATGCCAGTCAATGAAATTCCTGAATATAGTGGTTTTTTAGAATACTAGGATACAAACGTTGTGCTGACGTTGTGTTTGTTTGGCTGGAGTGAAGGCGTGTGAAGCGGAGCATGTTGCTCGCTGGAACCCTGAGCTGTCGGAGCGACTGCAGGTTCTCCAGGCGGAAGCCGTCTGTCATAAAGAGGAAGTGGAGAAGTCTAATGCTGAAGTCCAGAGAGTGCTGGCTCTTCTGCGGGAGCTGCAATCTGAGCGTCTGGAGCAGGACAAGAGAATCATCGAGCTGGAGAGGTACATGCCAACCATATCTCGTTACGTTTAAGATACATGACGTGGCTCAATAAGTAACTGAGTTACAGTCGTTACCTTCAACAGTCTACCTTACATAATTCAAACTGATTCTTTGTTTAGATCCACATCAGTTTTCTTTTTAGTGAAGCAACAAAGCAGAGTGATTATTTCATCAAGTGAAAGCAAACACAAGTCAGTTCGCATCCAAACCAAGGTGTCCACTAAAGTGTCGCTATATCACTATATGGACGCATTTACCGATATCACCAGTAAGTCCACTGCTTTCAATGAGAAACCTTTGGCATCAATATACTAACGCAAACTAATACTAATGATCATAAAGCTAGTTTTAAAGCTAAAAATTTTGCTGGCTAAAGTGTGCATTATAGATTGATTACACATTTAAATCTACATGCAATTAGCTGCTCCTGTATCTGGAAAAGTAGGAGTTAATACTTCTATAATAGATATCTTTGAGCACCGAACCCTAAAAAAACCTAACAACTTCTCCACTATATAAAATATGCAACCAGAAAATAAAGAATATGACAAAGAGCAATATATAAGTTTTCATTCTAAGTCTTCTGAGGACATAGCTTTCTTTTTTATCCGACAAAATGCATCCACGTACCTCATTAAAGTTCAAATACTGGCTTGTAGTTGTGATCTTCTTCCGGTGATTTCTTTCAAGAGCTCAGAGAAAATATTAAAAAACATAGCTGCAAGAAACAATGTAGGGCCAAGCACAAATGAGGCATGACGAGGAGTTATCACACTGCAACAATGAGAAATTAAATACATTTTGAGAATATTTTAGGGAAAAACTGCTGCAAAATCAAATACAACCACTTATCACTTTTGATCAATAGGTGGCGCTGTTACCAAATTGATGTTGTGTGGTCAGAGTGAGCAGACAATGACACACACAAAGTTTGGTGTCAATATAGCATTGCAGAGTTACAGCTTCAAAATCAGCTTGGCCATCAAATTCGTTGATGCGTTATTCAAGAACAGTTGGGTCTATCAAAAATCTTTTAATAACTTTTTGCTTGCATGGTCTCACAGTGATTTGTACCAATTTTGGTGAAAATTGGACAAATGGTCTACAAGGAGTTCAAAAAAGTAGGTTTTCCAGAAAATTCAAAATGGCAGACAGGGATTTGGGTCAACTGTGGCATAACTGGTATCATTGTTCTCTGTAAGACTCAAAGAATCTATCAAGACTATTCTCATTAAAATATGCAAAAATAATCAAAAGCTATTAGCATTTTTTAAAATTTCATTATAATTTTTATAACTTTGAGAACCTTCAGGGCATGGTGCCGATGACACATACCGAGTTACGTAATGATTCGCTAATGCGTTTGTAAAATACAGCATTTTATGTCTAAATTCAAAATGATTTTAGGATTCAGTTTTATGATTGTTGGGCAAACCGCTCAGAAGATACAGGCAAATATAACCATTTTTCATATCTTCTGACCAGTAGGTGGCGCTATTTCGAAACGTTGCATGTAGCCTCAGGTCATGCTTGTGATGACATGTACCAAGATTCATCTCAATACACCAAAGCATTGCAGAGAGTTTATCAAAAAGCTTTTAATAACTTTTTGCCAGCACGGTCTGAAGATGATTTAAGTCCAACCCAAACCATTAGACAAACCATCTAGGACGAGTTTGAAAAAGTTCAAATGCCGTCAAAAAATCGTCATGAGCCAAGGAATCAAGGAAAAAACTATTTTGTTTCTAGCCCTTACAATTCAAAAGTTATTAGCATAAACGTAAGTGCAACTTTGGTCAGTTGGTGGCGCTAGAGGGATTGAGATAGAGGCTCCAAAATTGCTGAAGTAATGTTCAGGCTGTCCTCTATCTGTGAAGACAAACTAATGGATACAATAGGTGGCTACGCACCTTCAGTGTTTGGCCCCTAATAAAACTGCAGTGACAGACACGAATGGTCAGACACACTCAACATCAGTTATAATTGCTCCAAAGAATTTAGGCAGAAGACAACAGTGTCATTATTCATCTTAAGTTTTGTTCTTATCCACAACAGTGGCAAGGAGCCCAAACAATTTGATACAAACACCTTTCTATGGAATCATTAAAATATACTGTGTTGTGTTTCAGACAAGTGAAGGAGCAGAACCAAAAGCAGTCTGTGAACCCAGGCCAAGCAGGAGAAATGACTCCCAATACTCAAAGACAGGTAAGAATACGCTGTGTAAGTTCTCACCGATTATAACTTTGCTCAGAAATTGAGCATGGCTTTATATTGCTGATATATTCAATTTATTTTGTAATAGATAATGCACATGTGAGTTCTAGATTAAGGACAAGAATAGAGCAGAATGACCTTTGCAGGATGCCACTTCCTATGGAGAGTAGAAACAGTCCAGAATTACCTTAATTTGTATACAGGCTATCTTAGTATGGATTCGTGATCTGGGTCTTTAGCAGTGCTTTCGTGGCATTTCCCAGGTTTGCGGATTTCTGTAATGCATTTTTAAGGACCAAAGTATAGTTCACACTGACCTGTCTTTCGTCAGAAGAACAGATTTGTCAGTAACTAGGCTTTGTTTGCTTTTATTTAAAGGGCAAAGCACCAATCCCATCTCCTTATTTGTCTCCAATAACCTTTTGGAGAGTTTATGGCAAAGAGCTTCACTTACTTTTTTCAGCCTACCCTGATCACTCAGTGTTTTCAATGTAAGTGTGAAAAGTACAGCTGTTTATGTGTTAGTTTATTTAGATTGTGTGTGTCTATAATTGTGATGAAGAAAGGATATACATGGATTACTTAGACTTAGTTCCGCCAGTGCCGTGCGGTGCATTGGGCGACTAGCGCTCTCCATCTGGCTGGATCCATTTCGGCGGTTTCAGCCTCGTCCCATGAGAGACCGACTGTGCAGATCTTGAATGAATGTTCTGCACCAGGTGATCTTCGGGCGGTCTTGCTTCTGCTTTCCTTGCCTGGGCATCCACATCATGGCTGTCCTTGGTAGGCACGTTGCCGGTTTTCTTAGGATATGGCACGCAAACCGGAATTGGCATTCAGTGACCATGCCCGCAAGGGGCCGTGTCAATGCTCGGCAGTAAACTTCGTCATTCGTAATGTGATTGCGGTATGATATTCGTAGAATGCGGCGTTGGTGAAAAACGTTGAGTAAACATGTGATACTTGCTCTCATTTTCCAAGTCTCGCGTTCATATGTCGCCATTGGGATGAAGATGGCGCAGTAGAGGCGAAGCCTAATCTTTAGACTGATGTTACTGGTGCGCCAGATGGGGCGGAGCTGCTGATAAACTCTGAAAGCCTTTCCGATTCGAGAGACCACATTGCGTTCCGCATCCCCATTGCTGGCCACGACACTTCCCAGAGAGATGAAGCTGTCGACCTCTTCAATTGGTAGTTGCCCAATGAGGACTGGTATGTTCGAACATGCATATCCAAAGCACATAATCTTGGTCTTTGAGGCGTTGATTTGCAATCCAACTCTCGAGGCCTCTTCTTGCAGGTTTCCGGTCATATGACCGGAATGAGGGGGATATCGTCGGCAAAGTCGAGGTCTCCAAGGGACGTATGTCCGTCCATGATAATCCGAGGTCCACAGGCGAAATTGACCACAAGCAGAAACAGGAATGGATATTATAGAATGCATCCCTGTCGGACTCCGGTTTCGATGTTGAATGATTCCGTCATTCCTTCGCTCCGACGTCTGTTCGGATGCAGCAGCTGGAGTTCTGGTGCATGCTATGGAAGAGCTTCGCGTAGTGGTTGGGGATGCCATACTAGCAGGCGATACGCCAAAGGTTTTCGCAGTGTACGCTGTCAAAAGCCTTCACAAAGTCGATGAAATTGACTGAAAGACGTATATATATATATATATATGGATATTGTGTGATAAACAACTTTGTGTGTTTATATATAATCTTACTCTCATAGTTGGACGATTTGATGGCGACTCTAGACAAAACCAGAATAGAGTTGGATGTCACAAGGCAGCGGTTGTCGTCTACACAGAATACTCTGTCTGAACGTGACAATGAGCTGAGCAAGACACGAGCTGATCACAGCAAACAGCTAACAGAGATCCTGCAGTTAAAGTGAGTACGAACGGGAACTTCTCTTCCAACAACACTGACCTGATGGTTTTCGGCTGTCAATGTTCATGCTCATCTGGTTCCTTTGCAACCTCTTTCTCTTGCTACCTTTGCTTCCATAAGTCTGCGTTCGTTAGGTGAGCAGTGCCTCATGGTACTGGTAAACTCAATTTCCCTTTCCTCTGTTGTTCTAGATGATATCTGTGAATAGTTTGAAATCAAAGGCATGTTGGAATTACTGTAATCACGAGATTCGGTCTTGTAAAAAATGATCGGCCTCAGAATCACTTCCTTTGATTTGATACGTGGTCTCTCAACTTGCAAGTTACTTTTTTCTTACACAAAAAACATGAGTGTGTTTGGCGGTATTGTTAATGTAAAAAGCTAAACAGTCTCCACCGGCTAGAGTTAAATAACAATGTGATTACAAGGTGTGTATAATTCAAACTACTTTTTTAAGTAGCTCCCGACCAATTGGCATTGACAATATCTGCTGTTCAGTCCACATACATGTGCTGCTCCCCTTCCCCTCTCTTCTGAACACTTCTCCTCATTACCGCTCCCGGTAATGGATGCCAGATATCACAAAAAAGTAACCTGGTCTAATAAATGAAGTGAACCCATTTGTGCTCTGGGTAAAAGATAGTGTTCTAAACAATGCCCTTGAATATGCACAGCAAAATGCAAACAAAAATAAGATAAATTAATATTAACAATAGCCTAAAAATAGCTCTTTATTTTAGGGTTCAATTCTCACTATTAACTAGTTGCTTATTAGCATGCATATTACTAGGATATTGGCTTCTTATTAGAACTTATAAAGGACGAGTCTTAATCCTACCAAATACCTAAACTTAACAACTACCTTACTAATTATTAATAAGCAGTAAATTAGGAGTTTATTGAGGCAAAAGACAGTTAAAAGAGAATGTGTTCCTCATACTGAAGTGTTACTGAACCACCTATAACCTTAATACCTGCAGTCACAGACAAAAATTGCCTTCATGGTTTTTACAGTCATTGCGGTTACGTCAAACAATAGTTTCTGTGTGTGTAAGAGAGAGGGATTTGTTTAGAGAGGTCTAATGATTAGGAAGCGGTTTGTTAAGATTCCCTGCCTGACCTTTTGGGCAAAATTGTACACCATATACGGCCTAAATTCTTCAGATCACAGGAAGAGAGCAGGGGATTGTGAGTTATCACCGAAACGCTCTTGATGGCTCACTACGCCCTCCTGCTGTGTTCTTGATTGTGTGTGTGTGTGTGTGTGTTTACTGTATTTCGTGTTTGTGTCTGGTTCTATTTAAGTAATGACTTACCGTAGGTCGTAACCTCCTCACTTACCTTCCCACCAGACAACAGGCTCTGCTGGCTGCCGTCAGTGAAAAAGATGGCTGCATCAGTCTACTAGAACTTTCTCCCGTCAGAAACATGTCGACCCCTGAAGACGTGATGACCTTGAGGAGAGAGAAGGAGAGGTTCGTGAATCACCAAAAACAGCAGGTCAGTTCATGTGATTTTATGCTTTCAATGTAGGTGAATAATATATACACTATATTGCCAAAAGTATTGGGACACCCCTCCAAATCATTGAATTCAGGTGTTCCAATCACTTCCATCACCACAGGTGTATAAATCACCAAGTGCATGCAGTGGTGTAAAGCACGCCGCCACTGGACTCTAGAGCAGTGAGACGTGTTCTCTGAGTGACCAATCACGCTTCTCTGTCTGCCAATCCCATGGACGAGTCTGGGTTTGGCTGTTGCCAGGAGAACGGGACTTGCCTGACTGCATTGTGTTGTGTAAAGTTTGGTGGAGAGGGGATTATGGTGTGGGGTTGTTTTTCAGGGGTTGGGCTTGTCCCCTTAGCTCCAGTGAAAAGAACTCTTAATGCTTCAGCATACCAAGACATTTTGGACAATTTCATGCTCCCAACTTTGTGGGAACAGTTTGGGGATGGCCCTTCCTGCTCCAACATGACTGCGCACCAGTGCACAAAGCAAGGTCCATAAAGACATGGATGAGCGAGTTTGGTGTGGAGGAACTTGACTGGCCTGCACAGAGTCCTGACCTCAACCCGATAGAACACCTTTGGGATGAATTAGAGCGGAGACTGCGAGCCAGACCTTCTCGTCCAACATCAGTGCCTGACCTCACAAATGCGCTTCTAGAAGAATGGTCAAAAATTCCCATAAACACACTCCTAAACCTTGTGGAAAGCCTTCCCAGAAGAGTTGAAGCTGTTATAGCTGCAAAGTGTGGGCCAGCTCCATATTAAACCCTACGGATTAAGAATGGGATTAAAGTTCATGTGCATGTAAAGGCAGGCGTCCCAAAACTTTTGGCAATATAGTGTATGTAGTTCCAAACTTAGGTTCAGGAGGAGCCTAATCTTTCAGTCCTGTCAATCATCATTATGAGCAGCAGTTAATGCGCCATCCCAGCGACAACTCTTCCAGCATCCCTCCGCCTCCCCTTCTCCTCTCTTTCTCTCATTCTTCCTCTATGTAGTAGCGTTATGGGGGGATTTTGTTCAGAGCTCGAGGACATCAAGCCAAGTTTGTTTACCATTCGCCATCAGGATTGGATGAGCAGAAGAACTTGTGAAAGATCTTACATTGTGTCTTAACCAGACACAACATGACAAGATTCCAAAACGGAATATGGAAATGCTAGACCACAGCCAATCAAATATGTGTCAAAGAGTGCTAGATATTTGGCCGCTCACTCACAACGCAATGCATAGATGAAATGCATAAAACTAATGGTGAACTTGCAATATACCTTGTTATTGTTTTCCCTATGGGATTTGTCACAGTCTCTGTTTCTGAACCACTTGTCCATGTTTGATGTTTAATTCATAACAAGGAGCACAATTTTAGTCAAATGACTTTTCAATATGTGCATGACTAACATGGTTAGGACACCGTGTTGAGAGCACTTTCCATCTGGAATTCAGTGAATTTCATTCTAGTCATTATAACAGTGCCTCATTGTATTAATCAATAATAATGCAATAAAGCTTTAGTGATAAACACTGCCCGTAACCAACATAAATGGTAACTAACATAATGTATCAAGCTATTAGAGAGCAAGACTGTTTGTGAGTCAGTGTCTGAGTGAGTTTTGGGGGAATGTTGTCTCTAGGCCAGACAGATGACTTGTAAACAGTTGGGAACAAGAGAAGGAATTTCAGGGAAGTAGCCATTATCTGTTCAACACTCCTCATGAGTCAGTAATTCTTCAATGAGAAAAAGACACACAGATGGGAACCGGTGTGCCGACACACATAATTGTTGTATAAATGTTCTGTGTCATTATTTGTATTCGGATAAAACCGGAAGTGGGTGGGGCTTAAACAGGCCATTCGTCAAATTACATGAGAAGCCTGTTTTAAATGTAATTCCGTTCCCTTCATAGTTTTCATTTAACAAATATGCCTTGTATAACTGATTAAAATAATTGTTTATATAATGATAAAATTTCTTTAAATATCTTCTTATTAAAACAATAATAATAAATGTTAAATAAAATTAAAAAAAAAATTAATAAAAACTTTTACTATGAATTCAAATGCCATTCTGAACAAATTGCAAAGAATACATGAATGCTTTCCAGCTCGGACAGAGAGAGAAATATTTTGTGTATCATATCATATATAAGTGACATCATACATAGCATCCATAGCAATAATAATTTAATTTCAGCTTTGCTGTTTTGTTCATTTTGAGTACATGTTTGAGGAGACTTTACCTCTTCTGATGGACCATCACTTATTTTCTACAGATACCAACACAATAGTAAAATGCTTAAAAAGTATCTTGCTACTCTGTCTGGCTTTCCAACGTTTCTAGAATCTCTTTCATTAGTGTTTAATCATGTAAAAGCTCAAATGCTATAGAGGCAAGTGTCACAGTCATGTTTAGTGTCTGTATAATTTTCCCTGTCACCTGCGGTGTGTTCAGGAGCATTGTTGGAGCGTTGCTATTGTGAGGAACTGAAAATGACTGCGCCATTGACCGACACACACCTGCTCTAAAGTCAGTAGTGCAGTATTTGTGTGTTATTTAAAGGGTGTGTTAGTAATATGAGCCTATAGACGGTGCACAACGCGCGTACACTCTGATTATTACACACACAGGGACACACGCTGACCGGTTTTCCCGTCGTTAAACTAGCAAAAGTGGATTCGGACATGCCCGAAGTGCACCTGCGCTCAGATCGGTAAAATAGGGCCCCTGTCGTTAACTACTAACATTTAAATTAATAATTTGATACAATGCACTTATTGTGTACATACATGTTTTTACATTGTACTTATATTTTTAAAATACCTGCATTCTATAATACAGCATCATCACAATAAGCACATTGGACTTATTTTTGGATGTAAGTACATAGTACATCAGGACCCCTAATATAAAGTGTGACTGATATTTGTATCCTGTCCATCAGGCTCATAGTAGGATGAAGCACATGGCAGAACATTATGAAGACGGGCACATTCATCCACAGTATTCCCATCATTCTCCTCACGGACAGCAGCGGGAACTGATCTCGCCCCCGCCGGAGCAGGTCAAACACACTCTCACTCAAACCTACTCTGTGTGTGTTGTGTATATACACCGATCAGGCATAATATTATGATCTAATATTGTGTTGGCCCCAAACGGAAAAAAGCATAACTGGCTCGACGATGACGTCGAACGTAGTGTAAGCATTTTGAACTGCGAGAGGCGTTACACTTTCTTCGGAAGTTAAATACGGAAGGCGGTCTGCCGGAAGCTAGATATTTTACTTTATAACATGTTAAATATGGATATTTTTCTTACAAAAACCCATCAGTAGCTGGTCTGTTTGATCGGACCACACGGGCCAGCCTTCGCTCCCCACGTGCATCAATGAGCCTTGGCCGCCCATGACCCTGTCTCCGGTTCACCACTGTTCCTTCCTTGGAGCACTTTTGATAGATCCTGACCACTGCAGACCGGGAACACCCCACAAGAGCTGCAGTTTTGGAGATGCTCTGACCCAGTCGTCTAGCCATCACAATTTGGCCCTTGTCAGACTGGCTCAAATCCTTACGCTTGCCCATTTTTCCTCCTTCTAACACATCAACTTTGAGGACAAAATGTTCACTTGCTGCCTAATATATCCCACCCACTAACAGGTGCCGTGATGAAGAGATCATCAGTGTTATTCACTTCACCTGGTCATAATGTTATGCCTGATTGTGTATATGATATCTTATCATTAGGACTCTGAATTAGAATTAGAAAGGTAAAGTTATGTAGTGCTTAGTGTACCGGGGTATTAAGCGCCGCCTTAAAATTGGAACAAACTTTTGTGCCAAACATTTGTGTTGATATGAACAGGCCTTTACATTTTTTTGTATTCTAAATTTGAGGTTGATATTTAACTGCACTTACCGTATTGGATGTGTTATCAGAAGCTTACAGATGGGAACGTGTGAAATGTGTGTGTATACTGTATGGTTTTATAGTAGTATGATGTGTGTTTGTTTTAGGATGATGAGGACGGCATATGGGCATGACGAAGCAGAAATCGGTCATGCACTGAAGGGTAAGTGATGCAGATGTTTTTCCTCTCATAGTTTCAGATAGCTTAGATCTCCATAGCGACAAGTGAGCATCAACTACTGGATATTAACCAAATATAACATACTGCCGTTCTCTGGGGCGACAGCTTATAATCAAGC
Organism: Coreius guichenoti; assembly: GCA_039654105.1. Classification (NCBI taxonomy): domain Eukaryota; kingdom Metazoa; phylum Chordata; class Actinopteri; order Cypriniformes; family Gobionidae; genus Coreius; species Coreius guichenoti. Next base: position 710,386 of record CM077186.1, on the reverse strand, counting down.
ACTGTGACAGAGCCGTTAACTTTCTACTAGCAGTTCTTTGTGCTTTGCTGCCCCAAAATGGGGATGGACTATACCGTTTAACAGTCAATCTGTAAAATCCATACAGTTAACCAAATCACAAAATATTATGCGTCTGACTAATATGCATCAACTGACATAATGTTGCAGTGTTATTTTTATTTAAAACACTCCGGTCATGGATGCTGATACAGCGTTCCAGCCACTGATCTCTATAAATGACTGGATTGCTCATGGCGTCATAAAAACTCAAGCCACCGCACCGCCATATTGGTATTCCCTCGCATTCTGTTGAATTAATAGGAAATCATCTGATTTTAATAAGAAAACATTACCTAACGAGTCACCGTTTTTCTATCTGAAGTCTC
>CM077186.1:687500-705000 GCA_039654105.1 Coreius guichenoti | reverse complement strand
GTCTAATCTTGGTTCTATGTTTCCGTGTTGGCATCCTGACATCTATGCTTCGTACATTTCTGTCAGTCCTGCTTGTCATGTTTTGTGTCTTTGATACCAATCTGTCATTTGAAAGCCACGTTTCTGGCATCTGTAAAAACGCATTCTTCCATCTTAAAAATATCTGAATTATGACATATGCTATGAATGCAAAATGCTGAACAGTTAGTTCATGCGTTCATGACCTCAAGGCTAGATTATTGTAATGCTCTACTGGGTGGTTGCCCTGCTCGCTTAATAAACAAACTCCAGCTGGTCCAAAACGCAGAAGCTCGAGTTCTTACTAGAACCAGGAAGTATGACCATATTAGCCCGGTTCTGGCAACACTGCATTGGCTCCCTATTAAACATCGTATACATTTTAAAATCTTGCTTATTATTCAACTATATTACTGATCTGCCTGCATTGACACGCTGGATGACATCACTGTTTTCTCCAGAGCGGCTGTACAGCCAAAACTAATTTTGTTGCATTATTTTCCTGTTATCACTGTAAAGCTGCTTTGAAACAATCTGTATTGTAAAAAGCGCTATATAAATAAAGGTGACTTGACTTCTGTCAACCTCTCGTCTTAACCTTGTATACCTTGTTATTAGATAGTTTGCCCCACTTGTCTTCTCTCGCTCAGTTCCTTTCCTATTTTACCTTCCTTTGTGTGCGTTTGTTGTTTCAGTGCACTTCCTGTCAGTTGGCCCAAGTTTATCAAACTAAAACTGATAAACAATTATAGACTCCACTTTATTGTTGTTTAAATAGTTTAGGCTTCTGTTCAGCTGTCTTCTTGTACATACGGGCGCTGTATTAAGAATTGAATTGAATGGTTGGATCCTACGGTACAACCACATCCTTACAAGTAACATTTCAAGCATTCAGTTCTTTTTCAAGCTTTAAATGGATCAACGTATATACAGTAAAGTCTGCATTAGTGAATACGTGGGAGTGTTTACAGAAAACCCAGACAAAGACACACTGCCAGTAGATGAAAGGAAGAGATAATCACATCACATTCAAAAGATCTGGGATCATCCCAGTTTTGTGCATAGTAATGCTTCTTTTGATGCTGGTTTGGAACTTTCCACCTCCAGAGGCAGTAGATTTTTACACCTCAGCCCTACACTACCCAACATCTGAGATAGCACCACAAAACCACCTCCAGCTGGCCAACTACAACTCCAGTGCAATTCACTGCTGTACACAATTAACAGCCGCACTGCAGGGCATTACAACAATGAGGTCGCTGTTCATCTCACATCCAAACCAGATCAGAGCAATTCATAAACAAACCAAGCTTATAAATCCAATAATCAAGGGCAGGCATAAATACTTAGACACATGAAAAGCTTGGGATGTTTACAGCGAGTAGAGTGCAGGTAAAGCCTTGCAGTGCTGGTAGATTGGCATGGTGTGTTGGTTCCAGGAATTCAACATGTGCTTGTGTTCGACCTAGACTGTGTGCATTGTTCTGATGCAAAGAATACCGTAATGATGTGTGACAAAAGATTGAGCTTCCCTGTTTTTTGGAATTCGGTGGGTTTCACATTCGTTTAACACATCATCATCGACGTCCCACAAAGTGCAGGACACACAAGGTGTGCATGCATATGCGGAGCAGAGATGTATCATTCAGATGGGTCAGATGTTAATGATTAGCCGAGCTCCCCTACAGAGGATGCTGAGGTTTATAGCTTGTTTTTAGAGTTCAAGCTTATTTACTGGTGCTCTGCGGCTGGTAACTACACAGGGACAACCTGGAACACACAGAAATAGCATTGCTATATAGAGGTGTAATTTAGCATTCAAACTTACAGATCATTACAGACATCTCCCAATTCCAATGTAAATAAGTGAAGGTTTGTGACATGTTTCTAACCATGTACTATTACACATCCTAGTGGACCTTGACAGCATATTTAACACTGGCAAGTGAATAAGTGTGCAGCACACAACAGCAGTGCGGTGTCACACAGAAAATACAGTAAACACTGTATTAATAACATATGAAGCAAACCGTGAAAGTTGAGTGATTAACACAGCTCGATAACTCATGCATCATCTAGAATTCCGAGTTCCCACTCGTAAATACACCTTTGCTTGGTCATTCATGTGCTCAGAACTCGTAATTATGATATTTCCGACTCCACTTGAAGGGCTCAATAGTTGTATTCCTATAGTAATGCTGGCATTTTAATATAATACATTTGGGATGTTTTGGTAAACAAAAACAATAATAAAAGACATGTTTGCATGTGTGTAGTATTAGGAGCTTTTCATGATGTTATGTACAGTAATTAAAGGGATAGTTCACCCAAAAATGAAAATGACCCCATGATTTAATCCCCCGTAAGTCATCCTAGGTGTGTATGACATTCTTCTTTCAGACGAACACAATCAGAGTTATATTAAAAAATGTCATGGCTCTTCCAAGCTCTATAATGCATCTATCCATCATAAAAGTGCATCCATCCATCATAAAAGTGCATCTATCCATCATAAAAGTGCATCCGTCCATTATAAAAGTGCATCCATCCATCATAAAAGTGCATCCATCCATTATAAAAGTGCATCCATCCATCATAAAAGTGCATCTATCCATTATAAAGTGCATCCATCCATCATAAAAGTGCATCTATCCATCATTAAATTGCATCCATCCATTATAAAAGTGCATCTATCCATTATAAAATTGCATCCATCCATTATAAAAGTGCATCTGTCCATCATAAAAGTGCATCCATCCATTATAAAAGTGCATCTGTCCATCATAAAAGTACATCTATCCATCATAAAGTGCATCCATCCATCATAAAAGTGCATCTATCCATCATAAAAGTGCATCCATCCATTATAAAAGTGCATCTGTCCATCATAAAAGTGCATCTATCCATCATAAAAGTGCATCTATCCATCATAAAAGTGCATCCATCCATTATAAAAGTACATCTATCCATTATAAAAGTGCATTCATCCATCATAAAAGTGCGTCCATCCATCATAAAAGTGCATTTATCCATCATAAAAGTGCATCTATCCATTATAAAAGTGCTCCACACGCCTCCGGGGGTTAATAAAGGCCTTCTGAAGCGAAGCGATGGGTTTGTGTAAGAAAAATATCCATATTTAACACATTATAAAGTAAAATATCTAGCTTTTTTTAATGGATGGATGCACTTTTATAATGGATGGATGCACTTTTATGATGGATGGATGCACTTTTATGATGGATAGATGCACTTTTATGATGGATACATGCACTTTTATAATGGATGGATGCACTTTTTTGGGCTTCAAATTTTGGGCTGCCATTCACTGCCATTATAAAGCTTGGAAGAGCCATGACATTTTTTAATATAACTCTGATTGTATTCGTCTGAAAGAAGAATGTCATACACACCTAGGATGACTTGAGGGAGAGTGAATCATGGGGTCATTTTAATTTTTGGGTGAACTATGCCTTTGACTACCCATGCACTCATTCCTTGTCAATGTATTGTTATGAAATGGCTGTACTTAGGGGAAACATAATAATTAACTCACAGTTAACAACTTACAAAAGTCAGCTCATGATTTATTATAAACTTATAAACTTACTATCAAATGCGCATGTACTAGTACACATATTATTCCCAGTTAAGTGATGTCATGCAGTGCCATTTAGGGCCAGATTTACTAAACAGGGCAAATTAGCATGAGAGTGCAATTCCAAAAAAGTGCCGATGGGAGTGGAAAGTTCTGCGCGATCTACTGACGACACACACATTAATGAACACAGACGCAGCCGGATCTTTTCCATAATGACCAACACAATCTACCCATTAGCGTCCGGTTTAAGACGTGCTTTTTTGGGGCGGTAAATAATTTTGCGTCTGAAAGGGAAACTCCTACAAATGCATATGCAATAAGATCAGCCGCAAAATTAACTGTGCCCATGCCTTTTCAGCGCTAATTTATCACTGTGTGTCTTTAGTAAATCCTGACAGTAGTTTTTTAACGCCAAAAGAGGGTTTGCGCTGGCACGAGCTGTCAGTAAATCTGGCCCTTGGTGTCTTTTCAAGAAGTCGCAAAGTAGAAGTAGTCCAGTTTTTTTTGCAGCAAAAATCTTTAGCTCTTTTCCAGTCTGATATCTTCATATTCTTGCCATTTTGGGAACATGTATATCACAGTAATGACTGAATTTCACAGGCCATTTTTTATTTATTTATTGTTGCTGAGCCTTTAAAATCTCTGAAAAACATGACTTTTTTTTTTTGCTGCAAAACAACATTATAAAGACATATTAAAAACGGGGGTGGGGTGAGGGGTTGACCTTGGGGCAATAAATAATTAAAAATGTTTTTTATTTAAGAAAATTTACACGTGTATCATTGTGGAAAAAATGTAATCAGATTTTATTAAGAGGATTTTTTTATTATTATTTTTGTTATTTGTTTCATCCGTGAAGTAGACCCTTTAGGCACTGTCCTCGATTTCCTGATTTCCTGTTTGCTGTTGTATTTACTGAATATGAGAGAGGGAAAAGTCAGAATTAGAGGCTGAGAATGGCAGATGAGAATGTTACAGGTCCAGACAGATCCGTACTGGAGCACAGTGAAGAAAGGTCTTGTGTCACAGGTGTTAAAGACTGCACCGCAGCCTCTCATTAACACAGAGATCTCAGAGTCATCTGTCCCTGAACACCATGACCAGCCTATAGTCAGGTGTGTTTATAGAGAGAAACTGACTCTCCATGGTCTCCCCCTCATGGTTATTGACACTCGCTCAGACAAGCTTTACAGAACATCCTATAGGAATAAGATCAGGTGGGTAATGCTGGGTTTAATTGGTTCAGAAGTAATCAATGGCGGTCTGAGCGTGACGCTGTCGTCGTCTGGTCAGACTGTCAGTCCAAATCTGATTATTTGTGTATCCGATTGGAATCTGATCTAAATTATTGACTGTCCACACTGGCTACGTTTACATGCAACCAAATAATCCATTAGTGATCGGATTGATGGCTCAATCGGACTGAAAAGCCTTCATGTAAACACCTTAATTGATCCGACTGAGCTCGATCCGAATGTAATTTCGATCGGATTGAAAGGGGTGGATTATTCCTTTTCTAATCCGATTGAGAGGACATGTAAACACTTGATCGGATTGAAAACGGAAACTGAAAGGACTGCGCATGTGCAGTGACGTAGAAATAGCGTAATGACGCATAACTCGCGGAACGAAATTATCCTTTCACTCAGCGTCTGTGAAGTGGAGCAGGACGACATCCCACCAGTCCTCGTTTCAGACTCTCACCCACAGACGACGGGCGCGGGAATGGGCGTTTTTACTGCTTGATAAATATAAGCAGCATGGCACTACGGTTTATGTGCTCATTGTCTCCAAATTATGACCAGAAATGGATAAATATTGTCTGCTGTTTAAAACAAATAAAGAACCAATGTGGGAGAATAGTTATTATGCGCAAACAGCGGGAAACTAGATATTTAGATAGCTAGATATTTTAAGTTTAATAAAGTTTTAAATATGGATCATTTTCTTACACAAATCCATCACTTCAGAAGGCCTTTATTAACCCCTGACACCATATGGAGTACTTTTATAATGGATGGATGCACTTTTTTGGGCTGCCATTCACTGCCATTATAAAGCTTGGAAGAGCCAGGACATTTTTTAATATAACTCCAATTGTGTTCCTCTGAAAGAAGAATGTCAAATACACCTAGGATGGCTTGAGGGGGAGTAAATCATGGGGTAATTTTCATTTTTGGATGAACTATCCCTTTAAGACAAACAAGCCATATCCTAAGAGTTTGCTGTTCAATATAACCTCCACCTCTACCAACATTGCATGCAAGACCTCCTCTGGAACACTTGGACTCCCCACCACAACTCACAAAGCGGCCTTTACAGGCTTGATCTCACATTCCCATGCACCGCCAAAGTGTGATGCAGCAGGGGGATTAGTTCTGAAGACAATCTGATGGTCAGCCAACTTATAACTGTGGCTCTGTTTCCCTGAAAGCCTCTTGTAACTCAGCTTCACGGAAATTGGTCCCCTGATCCGAGAAGGTTTCATGGGGTTCCCTGTAAGGCTATGAAATGTCTCAAAGCAAGCAGAAAGGCTTCTGTGTTCGATCTTAGCGCTGCATTCGATTTGACCACAACATTCTTTTGAATAGACTCGAAAATTATGTTGGCATTAGTGGAATTGCATTGGCATGGTTTAAATCATACTCATCTGACCGCTATCAGTTTGTAGCAGTAAATGAAGAGATGTCACACCGAACACAAGTTCAGTATGGAGTACCGCAGGGCTCAGTGCTAGGACAGTTGCTGCCGTTAGTTTTCACTGTTATGCTGACGATACTCAGTTCTATATTTCTTCGCACCCTGACGAAACTTACCAATTCACAAGATTGATGGAATGCATAGCTGATATAAAAAATTGGATGACTAGTAATTTCCTACAACTTAATTCTGAAAAAACTGAATTTCTAATTATTGGACAAGAACCATCTGCACACAGTAACCTAGAATACTGTCTAACACTCGATGGCTGCTCTGTCAAGTCCTCGTCGTCAGTTAGGAACCTGGGTGTGCTCTTTGATACCAATCTCTCATTTGAAAGCCACGTTTCTAGCATCTGTAAAACTGCATTCTTCCATCTTAAAAATATATCTAAATTACGGCACATGCTTTCAATGCAAAATGCTGAACAGTTAGTTCACGCGTTCATGACCTCAAGGCTAGATTATTGTAATGCTCTATTGTAATGATCATATTAGCCCGGTTCTGGCAACACTGCATTGGCTCCCTATTAAACATCGTATACATTTTAAAATCTTGCTTATTACTTACAAAGCACTAAATGGTTTAGCTCCCCAGTACTTGAGCGAGCTCTTAACGCATTATACTCCATCACGTCTATTGCGGTCTCAAAATTCTGGCCAGTTGATAATACCTAGAATATCAAAATCAACTGCAGGCGGTCGATCCTTTTCCTATTTAGCACCTAAACTCTCTGGTCTGGTCTTCCTAGCATTGTTCGGGAAGCAGACACACTCTGTCAGTTTAAATCTAGACTAAAAACACATCTCTTTACTATGGCATACACATAGAACATTATCAATTTATATTATTCAAATCAGTTAAATGATTGTTTTAGGCTGCATTAACTAGGTCAGCCGGAACCGGGAACACTTCCCATAACACCTGATGTACTCGTTACATCATAAAAAGAATGGCATCTACGCTAATGTTAGTCTCTCTGTTTATTCCGAGGTTTACAGTAGTCTGCCGGATCCAGATCAGATGATGGACCTGCTCCTAGACACGACCACAACGCAGCCCTGAAGTGTCGGCAGAGACCGTGTCATCTAGACTCTCCCCGTGAAGGCCTCCTTCACTTCCCCTCTATACAGATAAAAACACATATGCACACATACGTATTCAAACACGCTTGCCTATAGACTGAACACGTAGTGCTTGCGTACATGCCGTCGCCGTTTTCACGGATTCACCAAATGCTGTTGCCGTGCGGATGGGGTCTGGAACGCATTAGAGGTTTTCTGTTTTGGCTGAAGATGGTGTTGTTTAAATGGCACCAAATTAAATAACTAATCAGTTTTTACAAAAGAAATTCATCAATCAAAAACTTTTCTTCTAAAACAAAATTAATTTCCTATTATCACCGTAAAGCTGCTTTGAAGCAATCTGTGTTGTAAAAAGCGCTATATAAATGAAGGTGACTTGACTTGACTTGATGCTGTTGAGGAGGTCAAGGTGTATACAATAGCTGGTCAAACACTTGAAAATGACTCCTCATAGTTTTTCTGATCAACGGCCCACTTTGTTTTTTAGGCTGCATTAACTAGGTCAGCCGGAACCGGGAACACTTCCCATAACACCTGATGTACTCGTTACAACATAAGAAGAATGGCATCTACGCTAATATTAGTCTCTCTGTTTATCCCGAGGTTTACTATAGTCAGCCGGATCCAGATCAGATGGTGGACCTGCGCCCTGAAGTGTCTGCAGAGACTGTGTCAACTAGACTCTCCCCTGTGAAGGCCTCATCGTCACGACATCCAGTGGCACTGATCCTCCTCAAACCCGTCTCCTGCGTGATGACTCCGATCTTCAACCAGATGGAACTGGACAAATACTCTGAATGTTTCGATCTAATATGACATCTGACCTGTAATGTTTGCCTGAATCATAATCATACACTGTTCGTTCGTTGGCCAGAGGAGAGCTGAGCAAATGAGCCTGGTTTCTCCCAAGGTTTTTTTCTCCATTCTGTCACCTGATGGAGTTTGGGTTCTTGCCACCGTAGCCTCTTTTGCCTTTGGCTTTTGGCTTGCTTAGTTGGGGACACTAAATATTCAACTATATTACTGATCCTCCCGCATTGACACTATATGAGAACTGAACTGAGCTGGATGACATCACGGTTTTCTCCAGAGCGGCTGTACAGCCGAATCAAATTCTGTTGCATTATTTTCCTGTTAACACTGTGAAGCTGCTTTGAAACAACTGGCATTGTAAAAAGCGCTATATAAATAAAGGTGACTTGACTGTAAAGGACCTAAAGCAATTGATTGAAAAGAATGTGGTTGGAAGATTCGCAAACAAGCTGAGGGTATATCCGACATGAGGGGGACTACTGGATTGGCTCTTCACTTCTGGCCTTGTTGCTTCAGTGCTCGTCTGCCTCTCAGAAACCAGTAGGCGAAAACTCTATCTGGCCCTGAGTGGAGCAGACGCTCATTAGAATCAGCTATGAGGAGCTTAGTAACCACATGGAGAGGGTCTAGCACTACTGGGTGGATTCACTTGGATGAGGCTGAATACCTGTTCAAACTCTAGGCAAAACTAGATGACTAGATGGGGACACTGGTTTCCCTGAACGTATCAGGATGGGACTCCATTGAGGCTGACCCAGTATGAGTGCTTCCACATTTCGGTAGTCAGGGCTGGTTGTGCTTGTGTCATAAATGGCAGCCCAACGAAGAGACCAAAAGCTTTTCAGGAATTATACTGAGACACATCAGGAATGCATGAACCCTTGTTATCCATAGCCAGACAGCAGAAAGCCATTTTTCTTGTCTCTGATATGATGATGGAGGAAAGGGCAACTCAATGGGTGTCTTTCCCCTGGTTAAATCATCTGCAGGGTTTTGGCAGAATCCACATACAGTGGGGAGAACAAGTATTTGATACACTGCCGATTTTGCAGGTTTGCCCACTTACAAAGCATGTAGAAGTCTGTAACTTTTATCATAGGTACTCTTCAACTGTGAGTGACGGAATCTAAAACAAAAATCCAGAAAATCACATTGTATGATTTTTAAGTAATTAATTTGCATTTTATTGCATGACATAAGTATTTGATACATCAGAAAAGCAGAACTTAATATTTGGTACAATATTTGTTTGCAATTACAGAGATCATACGTTTCCTGTAGTTCTTGACCAGGTTTGCACACACTGCAGCAGGGATTTTGGCCCACTCCTCCATACAGACCTTCTCCAGATCCTTCAGGTTTCGGGGCTGTCGCTGGGCAATACGGACTTTCAGCTCCCTCCAAAGATTTTCTATTGGGTTCAGGTCTGGAGACTGGCTAGGCCACTCCAGGACCTTGAGATGCTTCTTACGGAGCCACTCCTTAGTTGCCCTGGCTGTGTGTTTCGGGTCGTTGTCGTGCTGGAAGACCCAGCCATGACCTATCTTCAATGCTCTTACTGAGGGAAGGAGGTTGTTGGCCAAGATCTCACAATACCTGGCCCCATCCATCCTCCCCTCAATATGGTGCAGTCGTCCTGTCCCCATTGCAGAAAAGCATCCCAAAAGAATGATGTTTCCACCTTCATGCTTCACGGTTGGGATGGTGTTCTTGGGGTTGTACTCATCCTTCTTCTTCCTCCAAACACGGTGAGTGGAGTTTAGACCAAAAAGCTCTATTTTTGTCTCATCAGACCACATGACCTTCTCCCATTCCTCCTCTGGATCATCCAGATGGTCATTGGCAAACTTCAGACGGGCCTGGACATGCGCTGGCTTGAGCAGGGGGACCTTGCGTGCGCTGCAGGATTTTAATCCATGACGGCGTAGTGTGTTACTAATGGTTTATGTGGTCCCAGCTCTCTTCAGGTCATTGACCAGGTCCTGCTGTGTAGTTCTGGGCTGATCCCTCACCTTCCTCATGATCACTGATGCCCCACGAGGTGAGATCTTGCATGGTGCTCCAGACCGAGGGAGATTGACCGTCATCTTGAACTTCTTCCATTTTCTAATAATTGCGCCAACAGTTGTTGCCTTCTCACCAAGCTGCTTGCCTATTGTCCTGTAGCCCATCCCAGCCTTGTGCAGGTCTACAATTTTATCCCTGATGTCCTTACACAGCTCTCTGGTCTTGGCCATTGTGGAGAGGTTGGAGTCTGTTTGATTGAGTGTGTGGACAGGTGTCTTTTATACAGGTAACAAGTTCAAACAGGTGCAGTTAATACAGGTAATGAATGGAGAACAGGAGGGCTTCTTTAAGAAAAACTAACAGGTCTGTGAGAGCCGGGATTCTTACTGGTTGGTAAGTGATCAAATACTTATGTCATGCAATAAAATGCAAATTAATTATTTAAAAATCATACAATGTGATTTTCTGTATTTTTGTTTTAGATTCCGTCCCTCACAGTTGAAGAGTACCTATGATAAAAACTACAGACCTCTACATGCTTTGTAAGTAGGAAAACCTGCAAAATCGGCAGTGTATCAAATACTTGTTCTCCCCACTGTATCTCCAAGAATGTAGGTCAGTCAATTCTGGGATTTCTGCAACTGACGAAGACATTGTACCTGCATTATTCTGAGTGTATCCATGACAGGACTGTAGTGGAATCTGTACATAAAGAGCCGTCAGCTCTTTTTGGAGAAGTTTACCAAGCTGAGCAATGATCAAGGCCATGCAGAGTTCCAGTCAGGGCATTGTAGTTTGGCACTTCGGGCCCACTTGGGATCAGGCCATGGTGAATGAGGTGCGGATCTTGCCATGCTCCTTGAAGTTCATGTACGCCATCTGTATCTGTGGCTGTCCCACATGCATCACAGAATACATGCAGATTGAATTTTGATGTTTGATGTCAGAAGGAACCTTGCAATTCTTTCTCAGATTTTCCACTTCTCAAAAAGATCAGCTGGAAGGTTTGAGTCATCACAACTTTTAGGTTTGGCTCAGTGTTTCTGCACTATAACTCTGACCTGAGTTGCTGCAATGTAGGACTCTTCGCCGCTTTCTTCACAGGGGTTCTTTAGTGTGCATTTGTCACACTTGTGGCTAGTGCGTCCGCATTTCCAGCTTCTCTGGCCATCCCTTATTCACTTAATGATCTGGCCTGGTGAGCGTTCAGTGATCAACCTGCCCTGTGACAAGTAATGCTCCTAGCTGAGGCAGAAAAGCCACAGATGTTTAGCTGTCTTAACCATTCGCCGAGCTGGTGGAGCCCTGCAGTTGTAGATTGCACATCTGTAGAAGCATTGGGTTGGTCACCAACATGGTAGACAGTTATGGCTTGAATTCAAGGCTTGTTGGCGAACTGTTGTTCTTTGTGTTAAAGCCTTCTGCGCCTGGTACCATTGGACCATCTTCCACTGTCATTCACGAGCTTCGGCAGAGATGGGACAGGAACAGGCTGAGGTGAAACAGACCTTGTTTGATATGCTGGAGCTGGGAGTGGTGCCAGATAAGGCATTTGAGATGTCACTGTGCCCAGGAGCTTAACTAGGAGGCTGAAGAATGAAATAGCTCATATTCAGGGATGAAAGCCGATATGGTTCTGGCACAGGCTGTGGATGACTACGCACTGGAATCTGTAGCCAATAAATTGGTAGCGCTAAAGTGATGTACGCAGTTGAAGCCATAGGTTTCAGAGATGAAAAGTGACTGCAAAGATTAAGTGACTTGGCATTAAGCCTGGGAGACTATGGGCCATATTTTAGGGCATGGTCTGAAGTGCATGGCGCAGGTGCACTCAGGGCGTGTCCGAATCCACTTTTGCTAGTTTAACAACAGAAAAAACGGTCCCTGTGTGTGTAATAAGCAGAGTGTGTGTGTGTGTGTGTGTGTGTGTGTGCTGCTGCGCGTCCCTGTGTGTGTAATAAGCAGTGTGTGTGTGTGTGTGTGTGCTGCTGCGCGTCCCTGTGTGTGTAATAAGCAGAGTGTGTGTGTATGTGTGTGTGTGTGTGCTGCTGCACGTCCCTGTGTGTGTAATAAGCAGAGTGTGTGTGTGTGTGTGCTGCTGCGCATCCCTGTGTGTGTAATACGCAGAGTGTACACGTGTTGTGCACTACCTATAGGCTCATATTACTAACACACCCTTTAAATAACACAAATACTGCACTATTGACTTTAGAGCAGGTGTGTGTTGGTCAATGGCGCAGTCGTTTTCAGTTCCTCACAATAGCAACGCTCCAAGAATGCTCCTGAACACACCTGGTTTAGACCAGACGCCCATGGGCAAACAGCGCCAGTGCATTTGATATTTAAACAACGTGGAGCTGGACGTGAAAATGATAACAGTGTCACATTGTGCCGGGTGTATGATAAGGCCCTCTGTGTCTCATGCCACATAGGAGATCTGTGCATACATAGTTCAGGCTTTTCCACAGGACTCGAGGCCTAGATTTGCTGGCTTTATGAAACTGCACAAAGCAAGAACACACAAGTTTATACTAGCTCACCCAGAAACAAAGATTTACAGGCTGCTATAATGAGCACTTGTGAGGAAGAACTAATCATAGTGTTTGACAGGTTCGAGGCATCAAATCTTTGAAAGATTCTCAGAGGTTTGGAGGAAATACTTTGTGCACACTATACAGAGATAACAACATTAAAAGTGCATCAAAATCTAGGTTACATGTAGCTCTAAATTTAGATTGATGTGATTAATGTAGTATTCTGTACACTCTGCAAAGTTAGATGATTGAAAAGGATGGAACTGGTTTAGAGTTTTTAGAGATCACCAGTTCCTCATCACCACAGCACCAGTACTAAAGCACACACCTCTCGGTCACTCATCGTCTGGCCTTGAATGGGGAAACAGACTAGTAAGCCTTGTTCATCTTCTGTCAATTCCTTCGTCTCTCCAACAATCTCCTTCATCTTTGTGCCTGAAACCAGTAGTTTAAAGATTACCTGTATACTCACGTGTTCATCAAGAGGTGTGCGCTTCATCCAGTTCCTCTACATTCATCACCATTCACTACATGCAACAAAAAGAAACAAGTTATCCACCAGCATTCACTCAGCATTCATTTCCGCGAACCGGTTCTTTTCAGACAGTTCGGCTCAATGAACCGGTTCAAAAAGCCGATTCATAGGTTCCTGACGTCATCATGCAATGATGTCACTATGCATTTCTTTTATGCTTTTTTATGCATTTCTCAGTGTCATGTTATATCATATAAACATTCAGATAAAGTAATCTGTGTCAATGCATATTGAAACAATCGAATAAAGTTATTTGAGTGAGTGCATGTTGCTGATTATTGCCTTTCATTCACTGAAGTTAATGGTGTTTGTGTTCACACTTAATTCATTTATCCTTCACGTCGGATTCGACTGAAAATTGCGCAACTACAGCACACATTACAGGCACTGATCAACAAACGCGGATATGTGCTTTATGTCTAAATCTACTATAGAACGAGTAAACCAACTCCGTGTTTATTGTCCTTAGAAACTCCTTGATTTAAAATATAATCTGCACGCGCAAAACCATAGTAAAAAAATGGTCTAATTAATAAAACCAGTTCACTTAAGTTAATGGTGTTTGTGGTCACAGTTTCATTCGCGGATCCTTTATGTCGGATACGACTGACCAATATTGAGTAGCCCACATCTTGGATAAGATTCCTAAAGGTTTCGCACATGCAGCACACATTACAGACATGCATAAACGCGGATATGTTACACGTCTAAAGTAGCCTATATAGAAAGAATAAACCAGTTTTATAAATAAATAAATTTTGCTTAACAACTTAAAATAAATGTTAAAGTAAAATGTATTTAAATCTCTTGACAGAAAGGTTTTTGCAGGTTTTAATAAAATGTTATTTAATAACTAGTCATATGAGCATATTTCCAGGACGTGCCTCAGACTTGCGTCGTCAACTCAATCATCAGAATCCTCGGCAAACTTCGACAGCTGGTTGAGCGGCTCTTTCGGTTCTTTTTTAGTCGGACGTGCTACTTCGGCTTTTGCGTCTTGCGTCATCAACCCGGAACTAAAGTTCGATTCAGTTCGATTAATGAACCGGCTCAACCGGTTACTTGCTAAGAACCGGCTCAAAAGAACGATTCGTTCAAGAACTGAACATCACTACTCAGTAACTGTTGATGTGCCATTTACTCTCTGTTTGGATTGGTTGTGTCTGTCTTTGAGTCTGGTTTATCCTGACAAGAAGTAATTGTTGGGGAAGTGATTGTCCTTGGTACTTGTGCCTAGATGATTCTCTTATGTCTTTATTGTTTAATATTTCCATTGCCAGTTTCATGCTGTATATTTTAGATGAGTTATTCAGTGTGGGTTTGAAGTACATTGACCAGAATCTGTCATTAGTTGTGTTCTCCAAACAGCAGTGAATATCCTGTCCAGTCTTTTAAATGAGACAAACATAAACAACAGCAAAACTAATGTAGCTCGCAAAGTTGAGGGCAAAAATACTAAAAAAAATCCTGTGTTATTTTTTCAACCCAAACGCTGGTTTGAGCCTTTTGGGTTATTTTTTGTAGTGTTTGGGTATTTTTTGTGTTACCCAGCTCCTGGGTCAGACGTAACAACCCAACTGTTGAGTTATTTTTCACAGGCTTTTTGCATTCTCTTCAGAAGAGAGCATTTATTCGGTAAAATACAGCTTTGTGTACATTTTATTTTACCTATAAAACCAATACTGTGCTGTAAATCATTTAATTTTATGCAAAGCAACATACAGGGACGCGATGTGATTCACCTAAACGTCGCGTTGGTCTTTTCGCATGATGGAAACGCCCTAGATTCCTTGCATAAAATAAATGATTTTATTTGTGAAGAAGATACTAAATCTGAATACTCTAGGTGTTGAATGTGTCCTCAGAGCTGTTCACTGTTTGTTTATGGGCAGATTATGGACTAATGTTTAATTTAGACTTCTAATGTTTGTTAAATGGGTTAAAATGTATATTGTAAAGCTTACATATTAGGCTATAAAATATGCGATATAAAATATGGCATAGGCTACTATAAAATATGATACTCATCGAAAATAAAGGAAGTTATCTTGTAAACCAGTGGTTGTGTGGAGTATTTTACAAAAGTTTTGAGGATTTAAGTTAATCTGTAAGCACTAATTCATGTATGAATTCAAATAAAATAAACTATATTATAGTAAAAATGAATTAATAAAATCAACCCATTATGCTGGGTTAAATAGCCTAACATGTGTTCTGTCCTATATTTATCAACCCTTGGGCTAAAATCTACCCACATTTTTATTTATTTATTTATTTTTTCATTTATTTGTATAGCGCTTTTCACAATACATATCGTTTCAAAGCAGCTTCACAGAAAATGCATGCGTCTACATTACAATTTAAAGTGGTTTGTTATCAGAGGAGACTGTGTCCAAGTTATGCATTTCAGAAATGTACATATACAAAGCACACAGTTAGCTAACAATGTATTATTAATCAATATAAAAATAAATTATATATTAAGGCACAGACAATGGGCTATGTGAAAGTCCTCGCAGGAGTTGGAGTCGTCTCTTCACAGGTGATGGTCATCTGAAGTTCTCACAGGAGTTGGAGTCGTCCCTTCACAGGTGTTGGTCACCTGAAGTCCATGCAGGAGTTGAGTCGTCTCTTCACAGGTGATGGTCATCTGAAGTCCTCGCAGGAGTTGGAGTCATCTCTTCACAGGTAAAGGTCATCTGAAGTTCTCGCAGGAGTTGGAGTCGTCCCTTCACAGGTGTTGGTCATCTGAAGTCCTCGCAGGAGTTGGAGTCGTCTCTTCACAGGTGTTGGTCATCTGAAGTCCTCGCAGGAGTTGGAGTCGTCTCTTCACAGGTGATGGTCATCTGAAGTCCTCGCAGGAGTTGGAGTCGTCTCTTCACAGGTGATGGTCATCTGAAGTCCTCGCAGGAGTTGGAGTCGTCTCTTCACAGGTGATGGTCATCTGAAGTCCATGCAGGAGTTGGAGTCGTTCCTTCACAGGTGTTGGTCATCTGAAGTTCTCACAGGAGTTGGAGTCGTCCCTTCACAGGTGTTGGTCACCTGAAGTCCATGCAGGAGTTGAGTCGTCTCTTCACAGGTGATGGTCATCTGAAGTCCTCGCAGGAGTTGGAGTCGTCTCTTCACAGGTAAAGGTCATCTGAAGTTCTCGCAGGAGTTGGAGTCGTCCCTTCACAGGTGTTGGTCATCTGAAGTCCTCGCAGGAGTTGGAGTCGTCTCTTCACAGGTGTTGGTCATCTGAAGTCCTCGCAGGAGTTGGAGTCGTCTCTTCACAGGTGATGGTCATCTGAAGTCCTCGCAGGAGTTGGAGTCGTCTCTTCACAGGTGATGGTCATCTGAAGTCCTCGCAGGAGTTGGAGTCGTCTCTTCACAGGTGATGGTCATCTGAAGTCCATGCAGGAGTTGGAGTCGTTCCTTCACAGGTGTTGGTCATCTGAAGTCCACGCAGGAGTTGGAGTCGTCTCTTCACAGGTGATGGTCATCTGAAGTCCTCGCAGGAGTTGGAGTCGTCTCTTCACAGGTGATGGTCATCTGAAGTCCTCACAGGAGTTGGAGTCGTCTCTTCACAGGTGATGGTCATCTGAAGTCCTCGCAGGAGTTGGAGTCGTCTCTTCACAGGTGATGGTCATCTGAAGTCCTCGCAGGAGTTGGAGTCGTCTCTTCACAGGTGATGGTCATCTGAAGTCCACGCAGGAGTTGGAGTCGTCCCTTCACAGGTGTTGGTCATCTGAAGTCCACGCAGGAGTTGGAGTCGTCTCTTCACAGGTGATGGTCATCTGAAGTCCTCGCAGGAGTTGGAGTCGTCTCTTCACAGGTGATGGTCATCTGAAGTCCACGCAGGAGTTGAGTCGTCTCTTCACAGGTGATGGTCATCTGAAGTCCTCCAGGAGTTGGAGTCGTCTCTTCACAGGTGATGGTCATCTGAAGTCCTCGTAGGAGTTGGAGTCGTCTCTTCACAGGTGATGGTCATCTGAAGTCCTCGCAGGAGTTGGAGTCGTCTCTTCACAGGTGATGGTCATCTGAAGTCCTCGCAGGAGTTGGAGTCGTCTCTTCACAGGTGATGGTCATCTGAAGTTCTCGCAGGAGTTGGAGTTGTCCCTTCACAGGTGTTGGTCATCTGAAGTCCTCCAGGAGTTGGAGTCGTCTCTTCACAGGTGATGGTCATCTGAAGTCCTCCAGGAGTTGGAGTCGTCTCTTCACAGGTGAT
>CM077186.1:462500-682500 GCA_039654105.1 Coreius guichenoti | reverse complement strand
TTCTGCCTACGTCTAGCGTGACCTTTCCATCATGATTACGTAATCCGTGGCGCCGCAGAGCAGCGCAAGATGAGCAATTTAGGTTAAAAAGTATATAAATATATAAGGTTTGGAAGTTGAGGGTTGAAAATGAAGACACATTTCAATGAAGTTTTCTAGGTGCAATTCCAACAACAGTCTATTATCGGTTTCTAAATAAGATGAGTGAGTTAAACTGATTCAGAATCATGTGAAGCCTGCTTTTTAGGAAGTAGCTTTTGATTTTTGGAATATTCAATGTAAATAATTCTATTGATTTTATGAGTCTTTCATTTAATTGTTTTCATGAATCTTTTATTAACTTCGGTGGCGCTTATTATTGTGCTTAAGTGTTCAACTTTGACACACACATCCAGCACCTCTGTCCCGTGCCACAGATTATGATTTATCATTTTATCTATATTTTTGTTTCAAAGATAGTGATGTAGCTTACAGATTTTTCTTCACTGACTGTTTTTCAATAAATTGTATTTTACATGTTGTTTTAGCAGAACTAGCTGTGTTTGCGTGGGTAGACACTGGCTCCAGAGAAGCATGTACTACTTTTACTGTTTCTGCAGTATGTATACTTTGCACAGCTATTTTTTTTATAAGCCTATGCACAAAATACCTGGATGACTACCTAAAGACTACCTGCTAAAATATGGCATGTACAACAGAATTTTTTCCTAAGGTCTGCTTAATATGTCATTACAGTTTATACCAAATAGTTATAATTTCGAAATACATGACAATTTGTATTCTCTCTCTGGCCATCAGAATAAAATTTGCATGCCCATTGTTCTGGGCAACATTTTTTAATAGCAAAGACGTATTAATGGCATGATGGGTATGACCGTTTTGAAAAATAGATAGATAGATTGATTTTGTTCACTTTGAACAGCAGGACATGATATGTTTAGATGTTACATTTTTATCACAGCAAAGTTCATATTTCAATAATTGTCAATCGCTATATATAATTTTTTGGGCTAAATTGTGCAGCCCTAATTGTTTATAGTAATTATGGTGTTACTGTCTGTGGTGTTACTGTCTGTTGTGTTACTGTCAGTGGTGTTACCATCAGTGGTGTTACCATCAGTGGTGTTACTGTCTGTTGTGTTACTGTCAGTGGTGTTACCGTCAGTGGTGTTACCGTCAGTGGTGTTACCGTCTGTGGTGTTACCGTCAGTGGTGTTACCGTCAGTGGTGTTACTGTCTGTGGTGTTACCGTCAGTGGTGTTACCGTCAGTCGTGTTACTGTCAGTGGTGTTACTGTCTGTGGTGTTACCATCAGTGGTGTTACCGTCAGTGGTGTTACTGTCAGTGGTGTTACCGTCAGTGGTGTTACCATCAGTGGTGTTACCGTCAGTGGTGTTACCGTCAGTGGTGTTACCGTCAGTGGTGTTACCGTCAGTGGTGTTACCGTCAGTGGTGTTACTGTCAGTGTGTTACCGTCAGTGGTGTTACTGTCTGTGGTGTTACCGTCAGTGGTGTTACCGTCAGTCGTGTTACTGTCAGTGGTGTTACCGTCAGTGGTGTTACCGTCTGTGGTGTTACCGTCAGTGGTGTTACCGTCAGTGGTGTTACCGTCTGTGGTGTTACTGTCAATGGTGTTACCGTCTGTGGTGTTACCGTCAGTGGTGTTACTGTCTGTTGTGTTACTGTCAGTGGTGTTACCGTCAGTGGTGTTACCGTCAGTGGTGTTACTGTCTGTTGTGTTACCGTCAGTGGTGTTACCGTCAGTGGTGTTACCATCAGTGGTGTTACTGTCTGTTGTGTTACCGTCAGTGGTGTTACCATCAGTGGTGTTACTGTCTGTGGTGTTACCGTCAGTGGTGTTACCGTCAGTCGTGTTACCGTCAGTGGTGTTACTGTCTGTGGTGTTACCGTCAGTGGTGTTACCGTCAGTCGTGTTACCGTCAGTGGTGTTACCGTCTGTGGTGTTACCGTCAGTGGTGTTACCGTCAGTCGTGTTACTGTCAGTGGTGTTACTGTCAGTGTGTTACCGTCAGTGGTGTTACCGTCTGTGGTGTTACCGTCAGTGGTGTTACCGTCAGTCGTGTTACCGTCAGTGGTGTTACTGTCAGTGGTGTTACTGTCAGTGTGTTACCGTCAGTCGTGTTACTGTCAGTGGTGTTACTGTCTGTGGTGTTACCGTCAGTGGTGTTACCGTCAGTCGTGTTACCGTCAGTGGTGTTACTGTCAGTGTGTTACCGTCAGTGGTGTTACCGTCAGTCGTGTTACTGTCAGTGGTGTTACCATCAGTGGTGTTACCGTCTGTGGTGTTACCGTCAGTGGTGTTACCGTCAGTGGTGTTACCGTCTGTGGTGTTACCGTCAATGGTGTTACTGTCTGTGGTGTTACCGTCTGTGGTGTTACCGTCAGTGGTGTTACCGTCAGTGGTGTTACCGTCTGTGGTGTTACCGTCAGTGGTGTTACCGTCTGTGGTGTTACCATCAGTGGTGTTACTGTATGTGGTGTTACTGTCAGTGGTGTTACTGTCTGTGGTGTTACTGTCAATGGTGTTACCATCAGTGGTGTTATTGTCTATGGTGTTACTGTCAATGGTGTTACCATTAGTGGTATTACCGTCAGTGGTGTTACTGTCTGTGGTGTTACTGTCAATGGTGTTACTGTCAATGGTGTTACCATCAGTGGTGTTACCGTCAGTGGTGTTACTGTCAGTGTTGTTACCGTCAGTGGTGTTACTCTCTGTTGTTTACTCTCTGTTGTGTTACTGTCTGTGGTGTTATCGTCAGTGGTGTTACCGTCTGTTGTGTTACTGTCTGTGGTGTTACTCTCTGTTGTGTTACTGTCTGTTGTGTTACTGTCTGTGGTGTTACCGTCAGTGGTGTTACTCTCTGTTGTGTTACTGTCTGTGGTGTTACTGCCTGTGGCGTTGCCGTCTTTCATGCCAACACTACAGACTCCATAGTAACTCCAGAGACAACACAACCAAAAATGTTCTTGTTTTATTAAAAATCATAGAATTTGCTTTAGGATATTCATAATCATAAGATTTTATCACTCTTGTCAGGTATGCCAAAAGTATCATACCTTTATGTACAGTGTAGAGATGTAGACCTTGTTGTATATGGAGCCAGATCAGCCTCAAAAATAATACATTTACAAAACAAAATTCATAAATGCACAGCACAATTCACATTTACAAAATCCGATTCGTAAATTCAAAACAAAATTCATAAATGCACAAGTAAAAGCATAAATATTTCCCCAAATGCTCACACAAATGCATCTTACCTAAATAAATTTAAAATCTTTACACAAATATGTATATATCAAGTTCTTGAATGAATTTCCATCACACATTTATGAAAGATGTTACATGTATTTATGGATCGTTGAATCTGCATTTGCAAATCGTCACACGTGCGTGGACTGCTTTGCATTTGTGTGTGGTATTTTTGAGACATTCCTGGCAGGTTAAGATTCATAAATATCTTTTTTTGGAGGATGTTCTGTTTAGCCAATCTTGGTGAGTTTTTAATCCACCAATCAAAACGCTCCTAACTGAACAGACTCAAGAAGCTCAACGCTGCGCTTGTACTGTGCATTGTTCCATGATCGGGTCCTTTATGTAAAGACATTTTAATGGGTACTCTTTTTCTAGCACCTGATTACAATTTCTACAAAATCACATTATGATTTATATTGTTCGCACAAAATACAGCTACCCGGTTAGCCTGCTGTTTAACCAAAGTTGCACATACCCCGTTTATTCAGTTCAATCTGTAATGTTATTAAATAAGTGTTAAATGTTCAGATATTTCATTTATTAACAACAATTATGTAATGTGTTCTGTTGTTGTTATTAGTAGTAGTATCAGGTTCGCAGTTCCTTTTGACCAGGCATTAAAAACAGCTACCACCACCTGAGGGAGATTTCCAACACACACAGCGGAGAGATTTCAGCATGGAGGATAAAAACCAGACTCAACGAGTAAGTAAAGTTGTTTTTTTATCTGATGTCATTATCTTATGATGCCATTTCTTAGTTAATGAAGTGTGCAGTTTGCAGTGTTACAAAGTTGTTAGCCCACGCCAGCTTTCTTATATTATAACTGGTGTTTGTGGGAACACTTTAGTAATCACAGGATGAACGGGCAATAAACGATCAATAAAACAACGATTTCAATGATAAACTATCGAGTCAGTGGGTTCTAAAGTTACCATCGCGTGATACCATGGATTATCTGCTATTATGTTTTATGCTTTAAAAGTACCGGTGCACCAGTTATTTCATTAAAAATGCAATCTCTACATCTTTTTTCAAATGTAGGTTCTATCTAGCTCTATTTGGACATCATTTCTTTCACCTTTGAGTGGTTTGTGTTGCAAAAGTGACAGAAGGAGTGATGACGATCTGTTTTACCTGCTTGTCATTCTGCAGTGTATTAACACATTCATTTGTTCATTTGCACATTCATCTGATGTGTTAAACATTTTTTTCTTAACTCCTTAGGAGTTGCTGAAGCATTACATTCTCCAACATAAAGCTGGCATGGGCTAACAACTTTGTAACACTGCAAACTGCACACTTCATTAACTAAAACAACCTTTAATCATAAGAAAATGCCATCAGATAAAAAAAACGACTTTACTTAATAGTTGAGTCTGGTTTTTATCCTCCATGCTGAAGTCTCTTCGCTGTGTGCGAACAATATAAATCATAATGTGATTTTGTGGAAATTGTAATCAGGTGCTAGAAAAAGAGTACCCATTAAAATGTTTTTACATAAAGGACCCGATCATGGAACAATGCACAGTACAAGCGCAGCGTTGAGCTTCTTGAGTCTGTTCAGTTAGGAGCGTTTTGACTGGTGGATTAAAAGCTCACCACGATTGGCTAAACAGAACATCCTCCAAAAAAAGATATTTATGAATCTTAACCTGCCAGGAAGGTCTCAAAAATACCACACACAAATGCAAAGCAGTCCACGCACGTGTGACGATTTGCAAATGCATATTCAACGATCCATAAATACATGTAACATCTTTCATAAATGTGTGATGGAAATTAACTCAAGAACTTGATATATACATATTTGTGTAAAGATTTTAAATTTATTTAGGTAAGATGCATTTGTGTGAGCATTTGGGGAAATATTTATGCTTTTACTTGTGCATTTATGAATTTTGTTTTGAATTTACGAATCAGATTTTGTAAATGTGAATTGTGCTGTGCATTTATGAATTTTGTTTTGTAAATGTATTATTTTTGAGGCTGATCTGGCTCCATAGTTGTAAATCTATGGTGTTATATTAATCTGAGGTGTTACTTCAAAATGTATCTGGAATTTCATTCATTTCATTCAAATTCAAAGTTTTGAGACCTTAAAGTGATTTTAACCTTTTAGAATAAACACTAAACACTTTTCTTTTTGTTGTTGTTTATGACAAAAAAAAACAAAAAAAAAACTGTTGTTGGCCAAGATAAAAATTAGGCACCTTTCTTATATATATTGCATATTCCAACTCATTTTAGAAAAAGTCATTAAGCGTTCATTTGACTGGATATAGCAAAATAAATACATAGCAATACAAGTTATTATTTAAAAATAAAACATGATGTATTATTATTATTATTTATACAAATGTTGCCACCGCAACTGAAGAATGACCCAAGTATACTATGAGCAGTCATCAGTCGGTTTGGGCAGGATTAGGATCTGTTCCTGTGGGTTTGTGCTCGAGTGTTTGAGCGCGCGCATCACAGGCGGAGTTTGTAGTGCGAAGAGGAAAACTCCGCAGATCCTTGTGCAGTTCATCATCAGACTCTTCATCAGACTCTGAACACAGCACGAAACTAGACATCTACTCTCAGCAACCATTTCTAATGCTTTGACGCAAGGAGCCTGTAAGATTTTTTTGGATTTAGAAGCATCGTATACATGGAGAATATATATATTTAGGCTGCTCGAGGGCACTGACAATGAATCGCGAAGAGTGTATGTCTCCTGGAATAACACTGGCAAAATTACCTGTGTGATTATTGTTATTATTATTATTATTTTTTTTTTAGTATGCAGACATTTGGATTTATTTTTTCCGCCTAAACTTAATTTTTTTTTATGGATCTTGGGGAGAAAGATAGAAATATCAAGAGAAACAAGCAAACAAAAACCAACTTCAGCAGCACTGGGAGTATTTATCAGAATCTTTGAGAAACACACTGGGATTGCATTATTATCATCTTCCCTTGTGTTCATGATAAACCCAGAGACTGAGGATACAACGGGAAGCAAAACGCGTTAATAAACCGTGTAAGTTTTATCTATCTATCTATCTATCTATCTATCTATCTATCTATCTATCTATCTATCTATCTATCTATCTATCTATCTATCTATCTATCTATCTGGAATGAAGTTTGTCATCTAGTTGTTTATGGCGCCATCTTGCGGCTTCAGTTTGACATGTTCATTCATTAATTTTATTTAACGAGATTTTGATTCTAGATTCAATCTTCTGCTCTCTTTGAAGGAATAACATTATATTATTTGCTTTTAGATCCCTTCAGTGACTTGAATGAGTGAGATTTACATCTATATTTAAAATTAATAATTACATTTTACATTTGTATTGATATTGTATTGACAGTTTTAACATTTACATTTAGATTTAGCTTTTTTCTGACAAAAATATGGGACAAATTGAATTAAAATTTTTTTTAAAACTTTGAGGAACTTAGTAACCAATTAAAAGTTTGTACGTTTTTTTTTTACAGTCTTTTACCATTAACATTACGATCAATTGTTCCAGTGTAATATAATGTACTGTATAAACATTTCCAGCAAAATATAACTATAAGAAGATTTAAATTATTATAATGTATAAGATTATGCACAACACATAATGCACATCTATAACAAGTGGGCTTTATTATGGAAAATAATAAAATTTTACCTGATACATACATTCGTGCTCTGCATTTTCAATTGTGCATTTCATGTACGTGAAGTAATTCAGTTCAATTTAGACTGGTGTGTGTAAACCGCAGGTATCTTCTGGGGTTCATTTTCTAAATGTCTAAATATCATCTAAATATGAGACGATGATATAGATTATATAGTTCTCGGTCTAGAGGAGAGCTGTTTTACATGCACACAGTTGGGTTTTTCACTTTCACCCATAACTAGGATCAAAATTACATGCAGTTATAATCTCTAACTCTTTATTTCACACAAATACACATGCTCTTTAAATGTCTCTGGCACGCGGAGTCGCTGCTGAGTTTTGTGTGAGATGTAACTCTTGCTCTCGTTTCTTCAGGCTGGAATGATGTTGAAGTTGAAGTGCTCAGTCTCGGACACACGACACGCTGCGGTCGCCATAACCTTCTGTACCTGCTTTATGCATGTGCTTGTGGAAGCAAACTCGTGGTGGTACGCGCTTGTTTTAACACCCATATTTACTCATAGTCATCAGAGTGTGTTTGGTCATGGCCTTGTTCAGGTCATACTCAGAAGGAAGGGGTTACTATGTAAAAAGAATGCATACCTTCACTCCAGTGGTCAAGAGACAAAAAAAAAAAAATCACGTCACGTTACACACTAGCGCTGGTATTTTAAGTTGCTTATCAATCATGGCTCATGTTACCCAGCAAGCACATGGAGTGACTGCATCTAACATACATTTTTTCTATTGTTCATTAGAGTTCATTATCAATTTTCACAATCTGTGCCTGAATAAGATCTTAAGCTTTGGGCACACAAATACTTTCTGGTGGCTTCTATCCCAGACAGCAACATAGTGTCGGCCCACATCTGGTACGTGTGGAATCCAACGGCACTATGTTGCTGTCTGGGATACCTCTAGTTTACACACAAGTAACATATTTAACATTACTTTCTATAAAAAGTAACAATGTAATGTAATTAGTTTTTTTTTATTAGTATTAGTGCAATAATAAAATACATTACTTTTAAAAGTAGCATTCTGTCCATCACTGAATGCGTGTGGATGTTTGCAGGTCTCTAGCAATGAATCCCCTCCTGATCCCAGAAGCGTATATCATAGGAGGTCAGCCGCTGTGCAGTCAGCTGGCAGGACTGTCCACAGGTCAGAGGAAGCTTTGCCAGCTGTACCAGGATCACATGCACTTCATCGGAGAGGGCGCAAAGACGGGCATCCGGGAGTGCCAATACCAGTTTCGCCAGCGCCGCTGGAACTGCAGCACAGTGGACAACTCCTCGGTGTTCGGCAGTGTCATGCAGATAGGTACGACTTTAGGCAGCTCTTTCCCATCTCACAACAGTTCACAATGATCACACCAGTTAAGGACACTATAGAAGCACCTCGAGAGGCCGGGCATCATCAAAAGTGGGGTTGTCTTTTGTGTCTTTTCATAATTAACTCAAACAGCCAAAACTCAAAGTATCCATCCTATAAAATATGTGAGATTAGAATAAATGTGTCCCAAAGCATTAGGTGTGTTGAACTTGAAGACCAATCGGTGTATAATATTAAACTCCGCTCTCTAATCGCCCTCACTGTGATTTTATGTCGTACATTGATCATTCTTTGCAGCAACGCTTCAAGTCCAACACACCTATAGTATGCTGAAAAGAGTATGCCGAAAGTCCCCGGATGGTCTGCTGTTTCTGGGAGATTTTGGAATTAGCAAAACAGATACACTATATTGCCAAAAGTTTTGTGACGCCTGCCTTTACATGCACATGAACTTTAATGACATCCCATTCTTAATCCGTAGGGTTTAATATGGAGTTGGCCCACCCTTTGCAGCTATAACAGCTTCAACTCTTCTGGGAAGGCTTTCCACAAGGTTTAGGAGTGTGTTTATGGGAATTTTTGACCATTCTTCTAGAAGCGCATTTGTGAGGTCAGGCACTGATGTTGGACGAGAAGGCCTGGCTCGCAGTCTCCGCTCTAATTCATCCCAAAGGTGTTCTATCGGGTTGAGGTCAGGACTCTGTGCAGGCCAGTCAAGTTCCTCCACACCAAACTCGCTCATCCATGTCTTTATGGACCGACGCTTTGTGCACTGGTGCGCAGTCATGTTGGAACAGGAAGGGGCCATCCCCAAACTGTTCCCACAAAGTTGGGAGCATGAAATTGTCCAAAATGTCTTGGTATGCTGAAGCATTAAGAGTTCCTTTCACTGGAACTAAGGGGCCAAGCCCAACCCCTGAAAAACAACCCCACACCATAATCCCCCCTCCACCAAACTTTACACTTGGCACAATGCAGTCAGGCAAGTCCCATTCCCCTGGCAACCACTAAACCCAGACTCGTCCATGGGATTGCTAGACAGAGAAGTGTGATTGGTCACTCCAGAGAACACGTCTCCACTGCTCTAGAGTCCAGTGGCAGCGTGCTTTATCCCACTGCATCCCACGCTTTGCATTGCACTTGGTGATGTAAGGCTTGGATGAGGTGCTCGGCCATGGAAGCTCATTCCATGAAGCTCTCTACGCACTGTTCTTGAGCTAATCTGAAGGCCACATGAAGTTTGGAGGTCTGTAGCTATTGACTCTGCAGAAAGTTGGCGACTTCTGCGCACTGTGCACCTCAGCATGCACTGACCCTGCTCTGTGATTTTAGCGTGGCTGAGTTGCTGCTTGAATTCACTGAGGTCCTAAGAGCGACCCATTCTTTCACAAATGTTTGTAGAAGCGTCTGCATGCCTAGTGCTTGATTTATACACCTGTGGCCATGGAAGTGATTGAACACCTGAATTCAGTGATTTGGAGGCGTGTCCCAATACTTTTGGTAATATAGTATACGTTTGGCCATGAACTATTAAATGCTTCATTATGCAAAAAACATGAGCAGAGCATAAAAGACCCACGACTGGCAGATCAACGTGCAACCTGTTCCCTTTCGTTCAGTCACTCCAAGTTACGTGAGTGACTGACGAATGGGGGTTTCGCTTAGAAGCCTATCATCTTCGAGATCTTAGAAAACGCCCAATGGCGATGAAATGCCATGGGCCTGCGGAATTTGCATAGCGTAACTCCGCCCCACCTCGTGGGTATATAAAGAAGTACGCTGGCAATGTCGCATTATGTTTCTGCTTCAGAGCCAAGAGTATCTCTTCACTCCTCAAGCCTGATACTGAGTTCGTCAGCTTCTTCGAGACGAGCAACTCTCCAGTCAGTGTTGGTGTTACGGTGCGTTCCAGCGATCGCACATTGCCTGCCTGCTGATCTGTGCAGTGGTCTGCATCCAGCTGGTGTGTGTTTCCCTGGGCGCTTCAGCATTACTGCGGAGTTTCTTCTCACAAAAAGAGCTTGCACGTGGTGCGTCTTTTTAAAGATGTCTCGCCCGTGCACTTCTGGGTGCAGTCGGTCTCTGCCGCCTTCCGATGGGCACAATCACTGCCTGATGTGTTTGGGCTTACAGCACGCTCAGGCAGTGTTTGTGGATGCGTCATGTTCCCACTGCGGGAACATGACCATCGCGGAGCTGTGGTCGAGACTCGATGAACTCCATCCTGGAGCGAGAGTCCCCTCTGCCACACCCCAATCTACCGTCTCTACGCGAGGCGGTACTTTGGCTGGTGGCCAGGGTGACCTGAGGGTGACGGTGTGGAACAAAGCCCTGACGCTAGTTCCTCGGGCCACGCCCCCCTCTAGCGCACCGCTACCTGCGAGCACTCGGACTGAAACAGCGGCCCCGGCTCCTGCCGCCCCGCGTGTTTCGTTCGCCGCTCCGGAGGACGACGAGATGTCGATCGCCGCATCTCAAGGTGGGCTCGAGTCCTCTGAGGATGATGATTCGGCTGTGCTGCCGCCTTGGGGTGTACCAGCATTGTCCGAGTTGGACCCAGAGCTGACAGCCATGCCTTCTCGGGCAGCCGCGAGCCTCGGGCTAGAGTGGAACCCTCCGCCCTGTCCTGAGCGTTCGCGGCTGGATAATTGGTTTTTGGGGGCCCGTCAGGCCCCGCACCCAATTCCTTTCTTCCCCGAGGTGCATGAGGAGGTCACGCGGTCCTGGAAGCCCCCGCTGTCTTCCCGTGACGTTCGGTGGCCTCCTCCGCCTTCTCTGCCCTCGATGGGGCCGCGGCTAAAGGGTACACTGGGGTCCCCCCGGTTGAACGCTCTGTTGCGATGCAACTGTGTCCGCAGAGTGCTTCAACATGGCGTGGCGACCCAAAGCACCCCTCCAAAGCCTGTAGATTCACATCAACCTCGGTGTTGAAGACCTACAGAGCTGTGGGGCAGGCCGCCGCTTCTTTGCATGCCATGGCCATCCTCCAGGTCTACCAGGCCAGGATGCTCAGGGACATGCACGAGGGTAGAGCTGACCCAGGGCTCAGAGATGAGCTGCGTGCTGCCACCGACTTTCGGGCGACGAAGGTGACGCACGCTCCCTGGGCCAGGTGATGTCCACAGCCGTGGTCCAGGAGAGACACCTGGGGCTCAACCTGGCTGATATGCGGGACGCCCAGCGTACTCGTTTCCTCAACGCTCTCATATCCCAGGATGGGCTCTTCAGCTGCGTGGTTGAGAACTTCGCCCAACAGTTCTCAGCCGCCCAGAAGCAGACTGAGGCCATGAAGCACATACTGCCACGGCGGCCAGCTGCTGCCTCCACCCCGCTGCCGGCACAGTTGCCTCAGCCTGCTCGCCGCCGAGGGCGCCCTCCTGCGGCTCCCGCCCCTCCCGCCCGGCCCCAGCAGCAGCCTTCACCTGTGCACCCTCGGCACGGATGCACTGGTGCACAGCTGGCCCCCCAGTGAACCTTCTTGTACAGACACTGTGCAAGATCAGGGAGGACAAGGAGCAGGTCCTTTTGGTCGCCCCATATTGGCCCGGCCGTTCCCTGGTCGATTCCTCTGAGGAAGGACCTCCTTTCTCAGAGACAGCGCACTCTCTGGCACCCACGTCCCGATCTCAGGTGGTGGCTACCATCACTTCCGCTAGGGCCTTATCTACCAGACACGCCTATGCATTGAAGTGGAACCTCTTCGTCACCTGGTGCTCTTCTCGCCGAGAAGACCCCTGGAAATGCCCAATCGGGTCCGTGCTCTCGTTTCTCCAAGAAGGGTTGGAAGGAAGGCTGTCTCCTTCCACCCTGAAGGTCTATGTGGCCGCTATCTCAGCCTACCACGACCTCGTGGAGACGAAAAAGGTAAGTCAGCACGACCTGGTCATCAGGTTCCTGAGGAGGGCGAGGAGACTAAATCCTCCTCGCACTCCCCTCGTACCCTCTTGGGACCTCACAGTGGTCTTATCAGCCCTGCAGAGAGCTCCCTTTGAGCCTTTGCAATCAGTTGAGCTTAAGTTCCTGTCTATGAAGACAGCGCTTCTGATCGCTTTGGCCTCCATCAAGAGGGTAGGGGACCTGCAGGCATTTTCGGTTGACGAAGCGTGCCTAGAATTCAGGCCGGCCGATTCTCACGTGATCCTGAGACCCCGGCCTGGATATGTGCCCAAGGTTCCCACCACTCCGTTCAGGGACCAGGTGGTAAACCTGCAAGCGCTGCCTTTGGAGGAGGCAGACCCAGCCTTGGCACTGCTCTGTCCAGTTTCAGGACCTCAGACCAGCTCTTTGTCTGTTATAGTGGGAAGCTGAAGGGAAAGGCTCTCTCCAAGCAAAGGTTGTCTCACTGGATAGTGGACGCCATTGTCTTGGCTTACCAGACGCAGGGTCGTCCATGCCCCCTAGGGGTGAGGGCACACTCCACCCGGCCTCCTCTTGGGGTCTAGTGCATGGCGCCTCGCTGACAGACATCTGCAGAGCTGCAGGCTGGGCGACATCCAACACATTCGCCAGGTTTTATAACCTCCGAGTGGAGCCAGTGTCCTCTCATGTACTCGCCTCAAGTAGTGGCCGGTAGCTGGACAGGCTCAGGTGTCTTCGCTTGCTCGCCATTTCACTCCATGGACTGGATACGTGCGATATTTCCTCAGGTTGCTTCCCTGAAGCCCTGAGTTCCTCCATCAACGTTGATGCTGACACCAGAGTGCATGCCCGTCCGGTCAGCCCTCGTGTTCGGCTAGGTGCAGCCGTGTGCATGGTTCCCCCGTCGGGCGACCCCCACATGTATATTCCACTGTAAGCCTCTCTGAGCATGTGTCTTTCCCTTGGCAAGCCTTGCCACTCCTGGGGTTTAAAAATTCCACCTTCGGCTGGTTACCCCAGAGTTCTTCCATATGCAGCCCCTCCGCGGGTCATATGTGTATCCTTAAGTCCTCCCTGCGGGTGGGCACTTGGTGCATGTTTCCACGTGAAATATGCTTCCCAGTGTACCTTGGTATTCCTGTGTTAAGTGGGAGTCCTTCGTCCGTACTAGTCTACGACAGGGAGCTCACACTTACGCAGGGCACTGGACGACAGCCGAGTGGCGTGATTAGATTGGACCCCCATTCATTAGTCACTGACGTAACTCGGAGTGACTGAACGAAAGGGAACGTCTCAGTTACGTATGTAACCCTCGTTCCCTGAGGAGGGAACAGAGACGTTACGTCCCTCTGCCACTTCCGCTGCACTGCTGGAACGGCCGGGAGTTCAGATCTCGGCTCCTCAGCAGGTAACATAATGCGACATTGCCAGCGTACTTCCTTATATACCCACGAGGTGGGGCGGAAAAATGTACTTATTTCTTAAAACTCCATTAACATGAACTGAAAGGCAGCAGAATACAGTAAAATACAGTATGTCCATTTCAAGATCCCTCCATAAACTGTCACTGGCAAATCATCTACTATAATAAGGTTCATTTGTGTTTGTGATGTTTATACATGCTGGCCTATGCTGTTTGCAGAGAATGTTATTTTGTCTGAATACTTACACTTAATGTTGAATGGCTGTCAATGGAGAAAGAGCAGCAGAAATACAAAGTTCTGTCATGAAACTCTAGATGGCGCAGGCTGATAGTAGTGTTGGGTTTGAGTCTGAGTGAGTCAAGTCTGAGTCAAAGTAAATATTACTGTATGTCATCACGTCAATATCTTAGGCTTGCTTTAACCATGTTTTTTGATTTCACATCAACTTATTAAAGGTGTAGTAAGTGATTTCTGAGAATCATTGTTGAACACTGTTGATATTTGAAATCAACCATTCATTGCTCCGCCCCCAAAATGCACAAACACTCAGTGCAAGAGTGGATGTCTTTTATCATGGCAGAAGCAAAGCAAAATAAAGCGTTGCAAAAAATAAAGCAAATATGACGAACAAACGACAAGGAAGAGCAAAAGATGAACATACAGTACATGGGTATATACAAGTAAAAGTTCATTGTTAGCCAGCAGCAGCTCTTGCCTGATCATAACTCTTCTATTTGTAGTGATATTCCTCTGACCTTTTCTCTTTTGTAATGTCTCTCAGCCATCTCTCTCTCTACAGTCTTTCTTCAAATCTCCCTCTTGCTCTCTCTCTCCTCCCCCATCATGAGTGGACATGCCCCCTACTGCTGATTGGCTCACTCTCTCTCCTCCCCCATCATGCGTGGACACGCCCCCTACTGCTGATTGGCTACAAGTGTGTTGTGCTACTCAGTCCAATCCACTTTCAACCGTGTTTTTTAGTAATCGCTTAGACAGCGTGCAAGTACCAAATTCAGTTCTCTTTTGCGTCTAACTGCGCTTGAACAACTTAAAATTGCTTGAACGTTTAAACTGGCAAGACATGCAAATGATAGATTTTTGTGACAATACAGTACTGACAATTTCACCGACATCGCTGAACTCGGTTGCACTAAAGGCCGAGTCTGTGACAAGTGCAAGTCCATTACCAAACACTCAGAGAGTTGTCATGACAGAAATATAGTTATGGAATCTACCAGAAGGGGTTAACTGGACCATGCTAACTAGACCTGCTAAAACCCTAGCCTGCAGCTAGCAATAGCAAGCAGGGAATCATAGTTCACTCCCGCGATGTGAACTAAAGATTAATCGCTATTTTAAAAGAGTCGCTCTTCGATACGTCCAGCCTGACTACCTGTTTCAACAGGAAAGAAAACTGCACTCACCTGGGGTCTTTAAAATTATCTCTGAATGCCTGTTGATTAGGTGTGGTTTCTTGTTATTCAATATAAGGATGTGTTCACCAGGTGGCATACTTGTGCTGCTGCATGAATTCTACAAGCTCTGAGGACATCATTGCACTGATAATGTTTTTCTTACACTCCCTCTGTTATCTGCGATTCCTCCTCCTACAAAACTCCTGGAAGGCCGCAGACCTGCAGAGTTTAGTTCCTACACACATACCTGTAGTTTTCAAAGAAGCCTGAAGGGCTTGATGAGCTGGATCAGGTGTGTTTAATTAGGGTTAAAGCTAATCTCTACAGGGCTGAGTTTTACATCCCTGTCCTACAGCAGCTATCTCAGCATGTCAAGGGCAAAAAGGGTTGAGATGTGCATTTTTGGGTGTTAAATAATGTCACAAATACCAGTAAATTGACTATGGCAAATGTTAGTAAATCATGCTGTGTGAGTTATTTAAAGATTGTCCTGCCATTAATTTAACGTGCTGACAGAAAAACTCCTACAAATGCATATGCAATAAGGTCAGCTGTAAAACTGCTTCCACGCCTTTTCATCTCTAAATCCTCACTGCGTGTCTTTAGTAAATCCTGACAGTTTTTAAGGCTTAAAGAAGGTTTGCACTGGCGCAAACTGTTTTCTGACTCCATTGGCAGATATTTTTTCTTGTTTTTCAGAAGTTTTTGATATTTGTAACCATTTTTTTTTCTTTTGCAGTGTGATACATCCAAACATGTCTTTATAGTTTAAAACAAAAGCATATAATTTCTACATTTGTCTGTTTAGTTGAAGTTGAATCTTTCTGTTTTTACACTCTGACACCTGAAAGAAATGATTAATGGAATGGAAAGATTCTTTCAGATTTGGTCAGTGTTTATAAGATAAATGATTAAGATTTAGTTGTTACACTGTTGCTCATAAAAGCACAATAAAAGCAAAGCTAACTGTGAATTCTCCAGGGAGCAGAGAGACGGCGTTCACGTACGCTATCAGTGCGGCTGGCGTGGTGAACGCAGTGAGTCGCGCCTGCAGAGAGGGGGAGCTGTCGAGCTGCGGCTGCAGCCGGGCGGCGAGGCCTAAAGACCTGCCGCGAGACTGGCTGTGGGGCGGCTGCGGTGACAACCTCAATTATGGATACCGCTTCAGCAAGGAGTTTGTGGATGCCCGCGAGCGGGAGAAAACCTTCGCCAAAGGCTCTGTGGAAAGTGCCAGACTGCTAATGAACCTTCACAACAATGAGGCGGGACGGAGGGTAAGACAGAAAATACAAAAACTAGAGTAAAGTTCGTTGGGACAAACTTTGATGTTGGCTTGACAAAGCCATAAGGAAGTTTTAAAGTTTTAAATTTAGTGAAATGGAAAAAGAACTTTGCTAACATTAACATTGTTTTAATACATTGCTAGCATGAAATAGCATGTTGCTAGCATGGATTGACATATTGCTAGCATTAATTATCATGCTGTAAGCATGTTTTTTAATGTTGCTTGCATGAATTAGCATGTTGATAACATGTTGCTAATATTGATTATGTTGCTATCATGTTTTCTCACATTGTTAGCATGAATTAACATGTTTTACAGTTTTTTGCTAACATGAATTAGCAGGTTTTAGCATATTGCTAACATGAATTAGCATGTTGTTTGCATGTTTTAGCACATTGCTAACAATAACTAACATGTTGCTAACATGTTTTAACATATTGATAGCATGTATTAGCATGTTGCTAGCATGTTATCACATTGCTAGCATTAATTAGCATGTTGTTTGCATGTTTTAATACTTTGCTAACAATAACTAACATGTTGCTAGCATTTTTTAACACATTACTAGCATGATTTAGCATTTGCTTACATGAATTAGCATGTTTTAACACCTTGCATACATGAATTATCATGTTTCTAACATATTTTAACATGCTAATTCATGCTAGCAATGTGTTAAAACAAATACTAGCATGAATTAGCATGTTGTTAGCATGTTAGCATGAATTAGCATTTTGCTAACATGAATTAGCATGTTTTACTAACATCAATTAGCATGTTTTACTAACATGTTATAGCATGTTACTAACATGAATTGGCATGTTGTTAACATACATTAGCATGTTTGCTAACATGAATCAGCATGTTGCTAACATGTTATAGTATGTTATTAACATGAATTAGCATGCAGCTAGCATGATTTAACATGTTGCAAGCATGTTGCAAGCACCTAAGCTAGTTGCTAGGCTTTGTTAGTGATAGATACTTGGTTGATGAAGCTTAAATTCTCTATTAGAGTTACTCTATTAAAGTTTTGACCCCTCAATGAAAGTCTATGGGACTTTTCGTAGTTTTGATCGTAAGTTTAACGAAAATCTTAAGTCGGATCAGTTTGAAAAAATACTGCAACCCGAGTCAGAAGAGTCTGAAGGTCTGAGTCGAGTTTGGAGGTTGTAGCTTTAAAACTCAAGGAGGAGATACTGTTGAAACTTTGGCTCAGAAGAAGAAGCTTAGATAGTAGATGTTGGCTTGACAAAAAGAAAGAAGAGCTTCCATGAGAGCTTCCTTTACTTCTTACCAAGTGAAAATAAACCCTGCGTGTGACTGTGTATACATACACTGAAAACTCTTTATCATGATTCTTTCTGTCTAATAAACTCTTTCTCTGTTCCAGATGGCATCCGATCTCGCCCATGTGTCCTGTAAGTGTCACGGCGTGTCCGGCTCCTGCAGCCTTAAAACCTGCTGGCTGCAACTCGCGGACTTCCGCCAGGTGGGCGACGCCCTGAAGGAGAAATACGACAGCGCTGCTGCCATGAAGCTAAACAGCCGTGGAAAGCTCGTTCAGGTTCACACCAAATTCAACTCTCCTACTAGCAACGACCTGGTGTACATAGACCCCAGTCCGGATTACTGCGTGGGGAACAAGACGACTGGCTCTCTAGGAACGCAAGGTCGCCTCTGCAACAAGACGTCTGAAGGCATGGCCGGCTGCGCGCTCATGTGCTGCGGTCGAGGCTACGATCAGTTCAAGGTGCAGCTGGTCGAGCGCTGCCACTGCAAGTTCCACTGGTGCTGCTACGTCAGATGCAAGCGCTGCTCGCGCACCGTCGACCAGTTCGTGTGCAAGTAGTGCAGTGCACCGAGTGATGAGAAGGAAAAACTAAAGAAATGATATTTATAGAGCTGAAACCATTATGACAAAGACTGATTGTTTTCTTGCTATCAATTTCAAAGTACTATGTACAAGACATCTAAAGAAACTGCAAATATCAATATATATTTATTTTCTCAGATGGTTCTTTTCTCATTTTTTCTCATCAGAGGATTTTAACTGAAAATAGTCTGGGCAGAGTTTATCCACTGATTTAGGAGCTTCACATGAGGAGCCACAACTGTTTATCTAGTAAAATAATTACACTTCCTTAACTCTTTCCCTGCCAACGACTTGTACAACATTTCATTCAGTAAGATTAGGCAGTTTTGATTTATATGCGGTTTAATGTTTGATGATCGCGTGATATTTTACATGTGCGTCAGCAATGCTTCTATCGCTTGTTTCTGCTTCGTCTTCGCCTGTGTTTCGATGTGTAGATTCTGTACTCTTTCAGAAGATGTGAAAAAGCAAAGACTTTATATATAGGAAGATGGTGCACTCTATGAATGGGAGAAAGTGCAACGCCCAATATGGCGAATAAGCCCCGCCTTCTAAATGAAAGAGCCAGTCGTTGATTAGTAAAGTCATCGCATCACTTCAGCTGCCGTTAGAAGCTCCAGTTGCTATAGAAACAGGCAGTGTTGTGAAACGCGTTTAGGACTGCGCATGCGCATTAGCTTCATCCAGGCTTTTTTGTCATGATTCGAGCATTTAGAAACAAAATTCATTAGGCAGTTGTTGTCAGATTTCATTGGGGATTTCAAATATGAAATTTAATCGTAAGCTTGGCGAACAGCTTTGGAGAATATGATGTTTCCCCATTCAAAGAGATAGGAACTGCACTTGCACGCCCGAGAGGTGTTTCTAAGATGGCCGCCAAGTGAACTGACTTGTCTTAAAGGGACTTTGGTAATAGCGCCCCCTACCATATAACAGTCAAAACACGGATCGCCGGAAAATTCCATCAATGGCGGGGAAAGGGTTAAAGCCAGATCGCTGTATTTGAGAAGCTGATAATATATTGTTTTCAGAGAACATCTTAAATTGTCAATAAGGCTGGAAAAACAAACTTTTTTGTAATATCACTCGATTAAATGTATGCTTAAGGCAAGATACAGACAAAATCACTGTTTATTCATGCAATGGTCAATTTTGAGATTTTGGGCTACTTGAATCCATGTATCATGATTGGTCAACCAAAGATCAAACCATGCCATCATCAGTTTCACTCAACAGAATAATAGTCCTCGCTGCTATAGTTGTACGGATTCTTAAAGCATTTATTACAACTACATTTCATCTCTTTCTCATTAAACAACCAGAATAAAGAATGGCTCGACACAAATCATACTGCGACTAGACAGGGCTTCCTTCTGTGTTTACATGTTCACTACGTCTAACTTAACTAAAAAGTGCCATTTTCTAATTTTTCTACTTTTAATATTCAATAAAAACATTCATGAACAAATGAACACATTGATTTACTTGGCTTTTCATAACGTTGTTTCTTGCAGACTCTACTAACGAGCTGGTGAGTTGAATCAGGTGTGTTAGATGAGGGATACAGTCTGAAACCGCATACTGTATAGTAGGCACTACATTTGGTTTGAACCTTACTTTGCGACCATTAAATAAGTACGTTCTATATATAGTAAGAATGTGTGTAGTATGAATGTAATCTGGACATACTATATCCGCCATGTTGTCATTGTCGTGATCTACCAGCGTCAGTTGCGTCGTTTCGCTGTCATTTACAAATCCTCTCCCGTGGCCTCATGGGATGGTAAAGTGTCCATCAGATGCTCACTTCAGAATCTCACCAGAAGTATTTGTTCATCTGGGTACTTTCTGGCTCACATACTGTTTTTCGTCTACTATATAGTATGGAAGTAGGCATATTCGGACACAGGGCAGGAAAGGTTTGAGAAGTATTTCACTAATTCACTGGATAACAAAACATAAAAAACTGAACAAATTGTATGCACTGTGGTTCATCTACGAAGTTTTCTACAGTAAATAAAGTCATTAAAAGAGTAAAGTATGTTTGTCACATTGTCAGTGTATTTTTAATTAAATTCCATGAGAAGCATTTGGATTCAGCATAATTCAGTAACAGACCTGAGTAAGCATCTTCTGCATCAGTTCATCAACTCCAACTCCTCCTTCAGGTCTAGTTATTACTAAATTCTTGAAAGCTACGAAGTTATAAAGTTACTTGAAAGAATCTACTTTCAAGGTACTTTGAGTTTGTGTCGAGTCTCGAGCCCTCCATGATGATCCTTGGGGCTTTATTTATCTGCCTTTCAAAATGAACCCATTACACCTACTTTTACAGACAAAGACAATGCCATAATTTGATGTCATTTGGCCCATATTGTATAATGAGACAAATGGTTCCTATTCAGTCGGTCACTCTCGATGCCACGTCGCATGGCCAGCGAATAGGAATCTCGCTAGAGAAGCCAATCTACTTTGAGTGTAACTAAACAAGCCAATGCACATTGGCATGACATGATTGCACCAGCTGCTCTGCCGCGCAGCGCGGGTACATAAGGAGTGGCATTTTGCTGTTGACGAGGAGCAAGTGTTGCTAGTTGCGCCCTACTGGCCCAACTGGTCCTCGCAACAGCCTCTCCCTGGCGGACCTCTGGAAAGGGACGCAGAGGTTCTAGGTGACTTAGCCCAAGAGGTACTTAACACCACTTCGGCTCGAGCACCGTCTACAAGACGTGCTTATGCCTTGAAGTGGAATATGTTTGTCGAGTGGTGTTCTTCTCGCCGAGAAGACCCCGAAGATGTTCGATCGGGTCTGTGCTTTCCTTCCTGCAGCAAGGGTTGGAGCGAAGGCTGTCTCCCTCCACCCTCAAAGTTTATGCTGCCGCGATATCCGCTTATCACGACCCCGTGGAAGGTAAGTCGGTTGGGAAGCACGACCTAGTCGTCAGGTTCATTAGGGGGGCGAGACAGTTAAATTCTCCTCAACCTCCCTCCAAACCCTCTTGGGACCTTGCTCTGGTGCTTAGAGCACTTCAGAATGCCCCATTTAAACCTTTGCCGTCAGCAGAGCTAAAGATTCTGTCTATGAACACTTTGCTGCTGACAGCAGAAGGGAAAGGCTGTCTCCAAGCAGAGGATGGCCCACTGGATAGTGGATGCCATTGCCTTGGCTTACCAAGCACAAGACGTGCCCTGCCCTCTCAGGTTGCGAGCTCACTCTACCAGGAGTGTTGCATCCTCCTGGGCGCTGGCACGTGGCACCTCGCTAACAGATATTTGTAGAGCTGCAGGCTGGGCAACACCTAACATGTTCGCTAGATTCTATAGCCTTCATGTAGAGCCGGTATCCTCCTGTGTTCTCACCTCAAACGGGTAGAAGCACAGAGAGGCCCGACTGCCATGCACCCTGAACTGTGGTGCTTATATTCTCCAGAAATAAGAACCTGTCGAGTCCTCCATCACCCTCAGTGCCTGGCGGAACGTCTGGTGCCAGGCCTATTGCCGTTGTATCCCTGAGAACCGGATCTAAGCTGGGTACCATATGTGTGACCCTGAGGGAATCCCATATGTGCATCTTCCACGGTTGCTCCTAAACGGAAGCCCATGTCTTTCCCTTGGGAAAGCCCCCTTTTCTAAAAAGGCTGGAGCCACCCCTAAAAACCTCCTTTGTATTCCGGCCCTATGGGGTTAGCCAGATATACTCCACATAACTCCTTCGGGGTAGGATGTGGCTTCCGCAGTGTTCCTTTTCCAGTAGAAAAGGCACGCTTTCCCAGTGTTTCCAATAGTCACTGATTGAGTCATGTGGAACAGCAGTGATGGACATTCTCTGTGTCAGCCCTGTCTCATCTCAGGAGGCTAACACCGGGCACTGGAAGAGAGCAGCAATTATGGTGCTATGGTAGGGATTCCTATTCGTCGGTCATCTGACATGGCGTCGAGAGTGTCCGACTGAATGGGAACATCTCGGATACGTACGTAACCCTCATTCCCTGAAGGAGGGAACGGAGATGCCACGTCTGTCGTCACAACTGCTGGATCCCGCGTCTCCGTTTCCTCCTTCAGGGAACGAGGGTTACATACATAACCGAGATGTTTTCTGTTAAGAGAATTATGCATATTATTATTATTTGACCAGGTTTCTGTCTGGATAAACTCAGCACCAGACATCACACTCACGGATCTGAACGGTTAGAAATGTTAAAAGATATTCAAGAGTTTTAATTTGAGGCACTTGACGCTAAATGTAAGGATGTGTAGCTATGAGATATGGAAAAAGTATAATTTTTCAAGCTTGGCTAACCCTTTGCCAATAAAATGTATTAAAGCTACGCAAGCTATTCTGCATCCATCTATCCATGCATACACACTCCACAATCTCTCTTCCTCTTGTCTGCAGACAGAATTGAACTTTAAACTGACATGAGACTTGCCCACAGAATGGCAACACGCATGCTAAATATGCACACAAATGTGCAAAAACAAAATCATCAAACATCAACTCACTCCTTTGTCTCTTTGTATTTTTATAAAGATTTATTTCAAAAGTACACAAACTGCAGTTGTATCTCTTATATAAGGCAATGTTCACACAGAACATCCACTCTTGTTACACACGTCACTATTGCATTTGTCACAGTTGTATGGCTGAAAATCATAAATACCATAACTTGTTACAGAACAAGAAATTTCAAATTTATGACACAATTGTATGTGATTGTAGATATCCTACTTAAATTCAGTTCATTAGCACAGTTACCAGTCTCCTGTAGCCTTGCTTGTAAAATGTTTCCTATTAGCTATGTGAACATAAAATACGGTAAGACTTTACAGTAAGGTTTCATTTGTTAGCTAACTACATTGAACAATACTTCTACAGCATTTATTAATCTTAGTTAATCTCAACATTTACTAATACATTATCAAAATTAAAAGTTGTATCTGTAAACATTCGTTAATGCACTGTGAACTAACATGAACAAACATTTTTTTTTATATTAACTAACATTAACAAAGGTTGATAAATGCCGTAAAAATATATTTCTCATTGTCAGTTCATGTTAGTTAATGCATTAACTAATGTTAATAAATTAAACCTTAATGTAAAGTGCTACCTTAAAATATATATTTTTCTTTATGTAGCTGTCTATCAACAAGTGATTCTGATGAGTTAAGTTTTCCAGTGTAAATCAATATTTATATAATCACTTTTTGCATGCTGGAAGGAGTCAAACTGGCCAAGGAGGGAGAAGGGGGCGGAGCCTGTTTTCATCACCTGGGAAAGATGGTGACTATCAGGAATACAAGAACTGTGGCTGTTAGTGATGGAGTCAAGCTCACGGAACCGCCACACTCCATTGAGTTTTCCTGCAGAAGGATCAAACAAGGACAAAATGACTTAATATCAGAATTATGAACTCTAGAAACGTCTGCCATGCAGGCAGTGGCCATCAATGTGCATCTGATTCCAATGTTAACAATGTAACATCCTATCTACTGAATTGCAGAAATGGAATGCAAAGAGTTTTCAGCTTATGATTCAGATATGATTCTACCCCCCAAAAATCAGCAGATATTAGTTAACTATTACTCTAAAGCTTGTTGACAATATAGTGCCATGGAGTTGCTATTACAAAATATTGAATACATTCAAATGCTAATAATGCATGTTGCTATTTACACTGGTCTTCAAATAGCATCTACCTGCAATGAATGGTTATTTAAATCATTTCTCAACCCCTGTCACAGCTAAAACGCTTTTCAGTTTTGGCTTGTTGCCGTACCTCATGATGGAAGGGGTGGCACGTGTCTGGCCGCCTTCTGTCCTTCTGAAACTTCAACCGTTCACATTTCAGAGACTCATTATGTGCAATGAAATTAAGGGAAAAAACACAACAGAGGACAGTTGTGAAAACATCGAGAGAAACAAAGACCATAGATACAGTGTCTAAGCAAATTGCCAGTTGCATAAACTTACAGCCATTATGTTAAGACTGTGTTTCAAGAACTAGTTTGACCAACTAGCATTTAGACAAGAGGTAATCTGTCTAACTTGTCCGATTTACCTTTTTATGTAATTGACTTTAAAAGTCAGGACCAGTCTTAAAGAAAAAAATGAGATGACTATTAAGCCTAGTCTAAGCTGTTTTTATGCAACCGGCCACAGGAGTTGTTACTTTTATCTGCTGATCAAAATGATTCTTAATACTATGGAAATGGATGGTAACACTTTATTTCGATAGTTCACTTTAGACATTCTACTAACTATTAGTAACTTTGCAAGTACGTCAACTTATTCTACTAACCCTAACCTAACAGTCCACTAATACTCTAATGATCCAAAATGGGTCACACTTTAGATTAGGGACCAATTCTCTATTAACTGTCTATTAAGTATGATTTTTCGATTGCTGCTTATTAATAGCTAGTAAGGTAGTTGTTAAATTTAGGTAATGGGTAGGATTAAGGGATGTAGAATATGGTCATGTAGAATAAGGCATTAATATGTGCTTTGTAAGCCAATATCCTAGTAATATGCATGTTAATGAGCAACTAGTTAATAGTGAGATTTGGACCTTAAACTAATGTATTACCCTACCGTGGACTATTGAAATAAAGTGTAACCATGGTCACCACAGTGGGATATTAGCGTGAGATAAAAGGGTAAAAAAAAAAAAAAAATTATAGTGACAGCGCCTCTTTTTTATTAAGGATATACATAATTTCGACGGGGTCCATGGTGACGGGTCCAAAGTCACTGCAGTCACATGTATTGTCAATGACCACCATGAAAAGATTACTGCTGGGAATCTGCTGAATGACAAATGATCTGGGAAGGACAAGAGAGAGCCAGTTAAATTCAAAGACTGCCTTTTTATCTGCACCAAAAAAGAAAAGTGTGGATGAAAGCGTCTTCTTCAGGAAGAGCTGTATGCTGTATGGAATCTGTGTAGGTAGACAAGTGTTCATATACTGAAACGAATGAGCTCTCCACCTACACGTGTTTACATGAATGCACGCAGGTTAAAGATTGAATATTTAAGGCTAATGATTTATTTCTTAATCATCATCTTCCTCTTATTACATACAGGGTATGGCAGAGAGTTTTGAGAGCACTGGCTCCTTCATGAGAACTAGCATCATTTTGATGGAAAAGGAGTATTTAAGTGTAAAGAAATATACAATATAGCTATTGCCAAAAGTTTTGGGACGTCTGCCTTTACATGCACATGAACTTTAATGACATCCCATTCTTAATCCGTAGGGTTTAATATGGAGTTGGCCCACCCTTTGCAGCTATAACAGCTTCAACTCTTCTGGGAAGGCTTTCCACAAGGTTTAGGAGTGTGTTTATGGGAATTTTTGACCATTCTTCTAGAAGCGCATTTGTGAGGTCAGGCACTGATGTTGGACAAGAAGGCCTGGCTCACAGTCTCCGCTCTAATTCATCCCAAAGGTGTTCTATCGGGTTGAGGTCAGGACTCTGTGCAGGCCAGTCAAGTTCCTCCACACCAAACTCGCTCATCCATGTCTTTATGGACCGACGCTTTGTGCACTGGTGCGCACCCATGTTGGAACAGGAAGGGCCCATCCCCAAACTGTTCCCACAATGTTGGGAACATGAAATTGTCCAAAATGTCTTGGTATGCTGTAGCATTAAGAGTTCCTTTCACTGGAACTAAGGGGCCAAGCCCAACCCCTGAAAAACAACCCCACACCATAATCTTTACACTTGGCACAATGCAGTCAGGCAAGTCCCGTTCTCCTGGCAACCGCCAAACCCAGACTCGCCCATGGGATTGCCAGACAGAGAAGCGTGATTGGTCACTCCAGAGAACACGTCTCCACTGCTCTAGAGTCCAGTGGCGCTGTGCTTTACACCACTGTATCCCACGCTTTGCATTGCACTTGGTGATGTAAGGCTTGGATGAGCGGCTCGGCCATGGAAACCTATTCCATGAAGCTCTCTACACACTGTTCTTGAGCTAATCTGAAGGCCACACGAAGTTTGGAGGTCTGTAGCTGTTGACTCTGCACAAAGTTGGCGACTTCTGCGCAGTATGCACCTCAGCATGCGCTGCCCCTGCTCTGTGATTTTTTACGTGGCCTACCACTTCGTGGCTGAGTTGCTGTTGTTCCCAATTGCATCCACTTTGTTATAATCCCACTAACAGTTGAGCGTGGAATATTTAGT
Source organism: Coreius guichenoti (assembly GCA_039654105.1). Taxonomy (NCBI): domain Eukaryota; kingdom Metazoa; phylum Chordata; class Actinopteri; order Cypriniformes; family Gobionidae; genus Coreius; species Coreius guichenoti. The sequence continues at coordinate 656,177 of CM077186.1, read as the reverse complement.
AGTGAGGAAATGTCAGGAATGGATTTATTGCACAGGTGGCAACCTATCACGGTACCACGCTTGAGTTCACTGAGCTCCTGAGAGCGACCCATTCTTTCACAAATGTTTGTAGAAGCGTCTGCATGCCTAGTGCTTGATTTATACACCTGTGGCCATGGAAGTGATTGAACACCTGAATTCAGTGATTTGGAGGGGTGTCCCAATACTTTTGGCAATATAGTGTATGTGAGTGAACTGACCATATGAAGGTTGTCTGATGTCTTTTCAGCTGACCCCAACTGTCTTATGTATATGTGCCTGTGCACGTGTTTATGTGACTGTAAGTATTGCACATACTTAACACAGCTTTCACAGTCAATATTCCCCACGGTTTCTTTAATGGTGCGCTCAGACACGAATGCTGGATACTCTGTATCACAAGGGACCAACATAGTTCTGCCTCCTCTCTGAGCTAGAGAGAGAAACAGAGAGAAAGACATTGTTCTTCAAATTGTTTTCCAGCGGCAGGGCTTATCTGTATCACTTGAGGGACATAAAATACTGTACAAAATTATGCAAACACAGACATGAATGACAGGCATGCAGTTCTGTTCAACCTGCTTTAAACATACACATTTTATTTCTACAGATTGTTTTTTTCAGTCACCCAGTGTTAAAACTGAAGTTTCACAAGTCATGCAAAGATTTCACATCTGGAAGAGTACACGTTTTTTGTGCGTACGTTCGTTCTCTGAATCACACGTACGCACATTGGAGAAATGATCGTTAGATCAAATGTAAGACGGTTTCTATGCAACATTTTTTAAATGAGGCCCCTGATGCCATCAACACATCAAACACACAGCCTCATAAACACATACTATCAAACATACCCTTAATGGTGAGGTCAGAGTACCACCAGCTGTACAGATTGAACTCAACCAGAAATCTGCAAAAGCAAAGGAAAAAGGGCAATAATGAAAGCAAGTACTGGAAAGAGAGAAATGAATCCCAAAAAAGGACAAAATAGAGTAAGAAGTACAGTAATCTTATTTAGATTTTGCATATGTACTAAAAATTTCAGATTTGTAAAACACAAAACATCAGAGAAGAGTTCATAAGATCAGAGACTTACATGACAAACTCAGTCAGTAGCCACCGGACAGCTGCAAATAGAGCAAAGTAGGGCTGCAAGGAAAGAACAATAACCAGTCAAACACTGAGATGCACAAAGTTGTTAAATTATTATGGCAGGATTTTGGTTATGGATGTGGCAGAGCCATCATACAGTACATGTGATATTAAAATGTCTTGTTATCTATTGTAACCTCCGTTCCCTGGTGGAGGGAATGAGATACTTGGGTCACACTTGGGAGCCCCAACACCTCTGACACTTTGAAAAAAGGCCAAATGTGCCCCTCCCTGTAAAAGCAGGTATAAAAGGAGATGGCGGGAGTTCCATTCATTTGGATTTGTGCAGAGGAGCCGATAACATGTCCTGGCCAGTTCAGCGGGTGTTGTGGCAGGAGGGACACAATGTCTCGTTTGCAGATGTTGGTAAGGACTGTAGTCACAGTGGGAATAGGTTGCTTCAGCTGTTCCTTGATCTTTTCTCTCTCTTTTTTTAAACTTACAGCTGAGCAGACCAGAATTTAGTGCTGGGGAAGCACTCCTTTTTCTATGCAGAAACTTACTAACCGAGAAGTACCACATATGGAAAGAAGTCTCTGTTTTAGGTCCTACCTAAGGAGGGAGGAGTTTCTACAAACATAATGACTTTTGGCCGAGCACAGCTCTGCCCAGGGGAAGACACGAGTTTACTGTGAGGGAAACCGTACCGTGGAGAATGCATCATATGGGATTACTGTTCAGGGAATCACTACATATGGAGTGCTTAAAGTACACGGGCTTACCTAAAAGGGCATGCTTCATGAGTACTGGGCCTGGCGTCAAATTCTTCCGCCGAATTCGACTGCCGCAGAGTGCCCAGCCAGTTGCCCACCGCTTACCTGTTCGTACCTAACACATGGGACGAAACTGACTCCTCGTGGAGTGTGCTCGCACTCCTAAGGGGCACGGCATGCTTTGGGCCTGGTATGCCAAGGCAATGGCATCCACAATCCAGTGGGCTATCCTCTGTTTGGAGACAGCCTTCCCCTTCTGCTGCCCCCAAAACAAACAAAGAGCTGCTCAGAGCGCCTGAAGCTCTGCATGTGATCCAAGTAAACACGCAGAGTGCGTACTGGACACAGCAACGACAAGGCTGGGTCTGCCTCATCCTGAGGCAGCGCTCGCAAGTTCACCACTTGGTCCCCAAAAGGGGTAGCGGGAACATTGGGCATGTAGACTGGCCGGGGTCTCAGGATCATGTGAGACTATGCTGGACCGAACTCAAGGCATATTTCGCTGACAGAACATACTAGCAGGTCCCCAACCCTCTTGATGGAAGTGAGCGCAGTCAGGAGGGCCGTCTTCAAAGAGAAAGCTTGACTGACTCCAAGGGGCTCAAAAGGAGCTCTCTGTTGGCCCAGCAAGACTACAGAGAGGTCCGAAGAGGGAATAAGGCACGTTCTTGGAGAGTTTAACCTCCTGGCGCCTCTGAGGAACCTGATGATCAGGTCATGCTTCCCTAAGGACTTACCGTCCACTGCATCGTGATGCGCCGCTATGGCGGCCACATACACCTTCAAGATGGAGGGGGACAGACATCCCTCCAACCTCTCCTGCAGGAAGGAAAGCACTGACCCGACTGCACATCTCTGTGGGTCTTCACCTCTGGAAGAGCAACTGTTGGCAAGCAGCTGCCGATTCAAAACTTGCAGATCTAAGATTCGTCGTAACCCACCGCCTTTCTATGGTACGATGAAGTAACGGCTGTAAAACCCTTTCTTCATCTTGTCTGGAGGGACAGGCTCTATTGCATCCTTTGCCAAGAGGACTGCCATATCTGCATGTAGGACAGGGGTGTTCTTGCCTGCCACTGAGGTAAAAAAGAACACTGCTGACCCTGGGCGGGCGGGTGGCTGGCAAACTGAATCGCATAGCCGAGCCTGACTGTCCTGGTGAGCCAACGCGGCGGGTTGGGAAGCAATAACCACACATCCAAGCTCTGTACGAGTGGCACCAGAGGAACAATAATTTTTGACGTATCTGCGGTAGGGCCATGATGCGGAGCAATTGCTGCCATGTTGGAAAGTATCACGACACCTACCTTGCGCCGTATACCCCGACTAGAACCGGCCACACTGACCTGAGTGGGGATTTGTGTGCGTCGCAGTTGAACATGAAGAAGCGATATCCCTGGGTCCAACATGCTCAAACAATCTCAATCTCAACAATTTGTGTGACCAAGAGAAAGCTGCTCTTTTTCTCAAATTGTGGGTACCGTTGCCTCTCGGGCAGACGGCAAAATCAAAGAAAACAAAAGATTCTCCTCCCGGCCCTCCACCGGGGGAAGGAGCAGCCTGACTACCAGCTCCTGAGAAAGAGCAGCTCCCGCCATCCCTGAGTCGCCTGTCTCAGGGACTCTTGGAGCCTGTTGGATGGGCGGCATCGCTTTCCTGCGGAAACCGAAGAGAAATATCGTGGCCGTCCGAAGACGAGAGATATCGACCACACCCAGAAACACACAGGCAGAAAGGCATCTTTATAAAGACGCTCTCCGCCAGTGCTTTACTCTTTTAGAGGAAGCTGCTGTTTTAGGTTGTTGAAATGCCCAGGGGAACTCTCTCTGCACTTATCTGTACGCCTCATGGAGAGAGACCACTGAAACGCACCATAACACCAGCAAACTCCTCCAGAGGATGAATAGAATGAGCGCATGTATAACACACTCGCTCGGCTCCAAAGAACATTTTTGAATGAGTGGATGTACGCCATATCCTTTTACACCCGTATGTACGGGGGAGTGGCACATGCACATTAGCAATGCCAGATCGCAAATGACCCACTCTTTTGATCAAATCATTCAAATAGGGTTTGCAAAATTCTGAAATTCTGAAGGTATTTTTTCTGAAGTTCTGAAATTGTTCGCAATTCAGTTCATTCAGTTTGATTCATTTCGACAGTTCACTGAAGTACTGAATATTTGCAGCGTTTTCTAGCAGCATAACGGGATACTTTATCAGAAAATGAGAAAACAAAAAGAGTGCTGGAGGAGGTGGATTTTTGCCTACAATCTATTTTAGGAAACAAAACTTTCAAAAGTTTGTTATGGATGAGTTATTTTTATTGCATGTGCAGCTTATAAATGGCAAGAAATGAAATAGAAAGTAACACTTCATTTCAATAGTCCACTATAAACATTCTACAAACTATAAGCAGTGTTGGGGAAAGTTACTTTTAAAAGTAATGCATTATAATAGTGTTAGTCCCTAAAAAAAAGTAAAAAAAAAAAAAATTGTTAGTTACTTTTTATGCAAAGTAATGCATTACGTTACTTTTTCCTCATCTGGGCTGGGCTTACTTGTTTTTAATAAAAACAGTTATATTTTTGGCAAATATAAATGCTGGTTCACATCAAAAATAAAATGAAAATTCTGGATTGCAGAAGAAGAAGAAGAAAGATCAACACTCTTACTTCAGCATTAACAAGAAATGAGACTCAAATGTGATGTTTATCTAAAGTCATTTTTGCTTATTATTATGGGTGAATTGGTCAGCAACAAAGACATTGCTTAATAAAGTGTGATTAAATACAATGTATATTTGTGTTATTTAACATATATAATTATTGCAGGTTTGGTCATATTCTGAGTTTGCATTTCGCTGTTTGTAATCATTTTGAGGAATACTGAATCTGTTTTTGTGCAAGTGAGTTGAGTAAATGCTCACATTAGTCTAGAACTACACACGCTTCTGCACTTCCTCACGATTCTCTCAACATGAGGACAGGAGAGGTGTCAGTCAATACATGGGAAAACAAAGTAACTTGTATTACTTGTTTAAAAAAGTAAATCAGATATTTTGTTGTCAATTTAAAAGTAATGCGTTACTTTACTAGTTACTTGGGAAAAGTAATCTGATTACGTAACTTGCGTTACTTGTAATGCGTTACCCGCAACACTGACTATAAGTAACTTTACAACTACATGTCATAAGACTATTAGTAGACTGTCTGTGTAATGTCTGCTAACATGTTTTTGATGGTCCCCCAACAGACTTTATACTGACTATAATTAGCTTTTCAGGTGTGTCAACTTCTTCCTCTAACCCAAACCCTAACATTGTACTAATACTCTGAGAGTTAGTTGACATGTAGTTGCAAAGTTACTTATAGTTAGTAGAATGTCTAAAGTGGACTACTGAAATAAAGTGTAACCATAGATGTATAGCCATTATCCATGAAAGTATCCAAATATGATGACATGTCTGCAGAGAACCGATGCGGAGCTGATATTATGAGCTGCGTGTAACGAGCACTTGAATGAGGGGGCGAAATAAGAAAAGATGTTTTAGTGTTTTGCTTTTGCAAAAATATGAGAGAAACCATATAAATACACAGAATCAGAAAAACTGGAATGAGGAATACATGCAACTTAACAGATGTACTGTAAGCAGTACTCACGTGTAAGAGTGTGTGTGCTGTATCACTGGTCTGTGCGTACACCCTACAGATGGCCCGATAGTCATACAGATTCACCCTGAAAACAAATCCGCAGATTTTTCATTCTCCAAGTATTATTGTTAATACATATTATCCAGGATTGCTATAAAATTACATTATAAAACTACAAATGTTTGTATATGAACTCACTGCACTAATGACATATTATACCATTGAGATATGAACACATGCACTTGTGTAATAAACAATTAAAATACACCACTACGGATATTTGTATAGACAATGTATATATTGTTTTTAATTTCTGTAATGAGAATGTGTGTGTGTGTGTGTGTGTGTGTGTAAGGCCCTGAACTAGCCTCCTTTTACATCACATTGTAAATCAGAGATAATTATAATTATTGCTCGCAGCTCTTTCTGTACCTCAACCCCTGATGTGTACGAATGGTTCATTTTGCATCCATGTGTATGTGCGAGAGCTGTCTTTGCATTAATTTATGTTTTTGTGTGTGACCTTCTGTTGTCAGTATGACAGTGTGCATATGGGGGAATATTCATTAGGAGCAAAGCACTGAATGTACACAGCATCTATTGTCTCTGTTAGATTTCTTATTTCATATTCTGATTGAGTTCTGTGGTATAGAAGTATATGTTGAAAACCTGTTTCTGCTGAACCTTTTGAACCGTGTGGTCTAGAAGGGCATTTTTCCACCTTACTAGCCAACACTGAAAAAACTGTTCTATTTGGTTCTGGTGGCAGAAGGTGCGAAGAAAGTTGTTTGCCTGTTTGTCTGAGGGTGGCATCCAGACAATAGGCTGGTGGTCACACCCAGGAGTGAAAAGAAGGCTTTCCAGACTCGGGAGATAAACTGTGGTCCTCTATCCAAGACAATATATTTTGGCAAGCCGAAGTTCTTGAAGACATGGTTGAAGAGTAATTCAGCAGATTTTGTGGAATGCAAGTGCAATCATTTGAGGATGGCTAATCTGCCATAAAATCCACTCCCAGATGTGATCATGGTCTTCGTGGAAAGGGCAATGGGAGGAGCTTTCCGGTTGGTAGGGTGGCGAGGTGTCTTTGCCATGGTGCATTCTTTATAGCCTTGGATGAATTTTGTGATGTTGTTTCATCCTAGGCCACCAGAACCATCCCTGCATGAGCAAAAGGGTACGATTGGTCCCAGGATGACCAGTGCCAACAGAGAAGTGGATTGATTTGATGAGAGGAATCCGCTGAAATGTTGGTACATAAGTTTTGATAGAAGGGCAGCCTGGTTGTTTCAGTGGCGGCGGCCTGTGCAATCCTATTGTCCAGGGTCCACTGGATGAGACTGGATAGCAGGATTGACTCTGGATGATCAGAAACTTTCTCAGGAGTAAACAGGCAGGATAGAGCATTGGCCTTACAGTTCTTTGACCCTGGACAATAGGTCATGGTGAAATTAAACTGGGTAAAAAAGAAAGGGCCCATCTATCCGGGGATTTAATCACTTGGCATCTCTGAGATACTCAAGGTTGTGATGATCTGTGAGCACCAGGAATGGATGACGGGCCCCTTCCAGCCAGTGCCGCCACTCCTCAGGAGCTAACATGATGGCCAGGAGATCTCGGTTTGCTGATGTCATAGTTCATCTCCGCCGGTGTAAGTTTCTTGGAGAAGTAAGCACATGGATGGAGACGGGCTGGATTCCCCTGCTGCTTGAAGAGGACGGCACCTACTCCTGAGGTGGAGGCATCAACCTCAGCAATGAAGGGTTTCTCTGGATCAGGATGATGAAGTAAGGGTGCTGATGTGAAGGCTTCCTTCAGGGTATTAAAAGCATGGGCTGGCTTGGGTGGCCAGGACAGAGACTTGGGCTTACTCCCGAAAAGAAGCTGTGACTTGACTGTAGTTCTTAATGAAACATCTATAGAAGTTTGCAAACCCAAAGAAACATTGGAGTTCTTTGATGGTGGATGGAACAGGCCAGGATTTAACAGCTTCCACCTTCCCTTCGTCCATCTTGATGCCTTCTGCACTGATGATGTAACCGAGGAACTGGGTGGAGCTCTGGTGGAATGAACACTTTTCAGCCTTGAGGTAGAGATGGTATTCTCTCAGCTTGGCATACAGGAGTTGAATGTTGTGGCAATGTTCGGCCTCATTTCAGGAGTAAACCAGGAAGCCATCGATGTAGACCAAGATGAAGCGGTGGAGGTACTCCAGGAAGATCTCGTTCATAAATCCTTGGAACAAGGAGGGGGCATTTACTAATCCATACGCCATTACCTGGTATTCATAGTAGCCTGCAGTGTTATGAAGGTGGTCTTCTATTCATCCACACTCCAGATACACATTGAGTTGTAAGCACTGCGCAGGTCAAGCTTGCTGAAAAGTGTTGCTCCATGCAACTGTTCCAGAGCAGCAGGGATGAGGGGAAGAGGGTATCAAAACTTGACTGTGATCTTGGGTGATCTTTTAAAAAAAAAAAAAACTGGAAGCAGCAGAGGAGGTAGATGAACGAATATAGCCTTGTTTGAGAGCCTCAGCTACATACTCCTCTATGGCTTTCTGTTCTGGGATGGAGAGTGAATAATTGTTTTACTGGGCACTGGTTCACCAGGAATCAGGTCAATGGCATACTCCCATGGTTGATGAGGTGGTAACTGGGAGGCTTGTCTCGGGCAGAAGACATCCTGGAAGGGGGCATAACAGGCAGGAATATCCACTGACTGTTTGTTTAGAGGACTTTTGATGGAGGTGGAACATACCGGCAACACTGATGGATGTAGACGCTTGGATACAGGTAGGAACGGGAAACAGGTTGCAGGCAGGTGGTGCCCCACCTCAGGATGTCTCCATTACTCCATGATATGACAGGGCTATGCTGGATGAGCCGTGGGTGCCCTAGGATTACATCAGCGTTGGAACGCTCCAGAACCAAGAGTGTGATGTTTTCAATGTGTTAACTGCTTACTTGTAGTTGAAGTGGACCAACAATGTGTTTGATGACACCTCTCCCCAGTGGTTTACCAATTATTGACTGAATGAAGTACTCGGATGTGCAGGGTTCCTTCTTGAGCTTGAACTTTTGGCAGAGTGTTCCCGAGACAAAGTTGCCAGCTGACCCAGAATCGAGGGGAGCAGTGACTGTGAACGATATATCAAAGGCAGTAAGTGTTACAGTAGTCAGAGGTTTACTATTAAGAGAGGGTGAGGAAACAACACTCATCGCTGGTAGCAGTGGACGAACAACACACATGGATTTAATGTGTCCCTCAGCTCTGGAACATGGGTCAGCTGGTGAAGTCTTTCGGTGGGGAAGAGGTGAAACGCGTCCACTTGCATGGGTTTCGACTCTGGCTCTGGAGGAGCTGACGGAGCTAGCTGGTGGAGAGTTGGAGATGACTGCAAGGCAGGTTGATGCTCCTGACCATATCTCAGGTGATGAGTGACCCAGATTGACAGTTAAAGATAAATCTTGGACGAATCTTGTGATGTTTTTTCTCATCTTAGGCCACCAGAACCGTTCCTTGACGCGCGAGAGGGTACGATCGGTCCCAGGATGACCAGTGCCAACAGAGGAGTGGATTAAATCAGAGAAGTTGGATAAATCGCTCAAGCCGTATGGTGTTGCCATAAGCAACAAGTTGTAGCCTCAGAGCAGGATTGAGCTCTTGACAATATGTCGTAAGCAGTGCTGGTTCGTTCCATCCACTGGCTGGAGCAAGAGCCCTGAACTTGAGGGAATAATCAAGAATAATATCCCTTCCTTGATTAATTTTAATACATTTTTCACTCACTGTGCTATCACCAGCAGGCCGTCCGAAAAGCTCACAAAAATGAGAGAGAAACAAATCCAGCGACTGTGTGATGGGGCGTCCCTGGGTCCAGATGGATTCTGCCCATTATAGAGCTCTTCCTGTGAGTAACAAGAAGATAAAAAAGATTTTAACTTTGTCTGTAGTAAAGCTGCATTTCTAGAGCAAGCGAGCATTGGAGCAGGAAGCCATTGCAGTCCTCCGCTGAGCCAGAGTAGGGCGCTGGATTGACCACGGGATTGGCAGTGCACATCTGTGATTAAATTGTACCAGAAACAGTGGCAGTGGTGCTCAGTGTCTGTGAGTGAAAAGAAGAAGCAAGAGTGCGTCGTAAAACATCAACAAGCTTCTAAAATGGATCGTGACAATTGGTTCCTGCCGGTGTGGTCATAGTCTGGCTTTCTGTCATGTACAGGCTTGGACACAATAAGATAGACTGAACCGCTGGAGCACACACAGACACGAGGGGACCACGCTGAGACCAGGGATGACTGGAAGACAGCTTGGTTAAAGTGATGACTGGAAGATGGCTTGAATGACTAGAGGTTGACTTGGATGTTGCCCTTCTTTAATCGACTTGTTTTAACCCATCAATTGACTCCTCCTCACTGTTCATACTCAAGAGAAACAATCTAATGTCTTTTGTCTCTTTCAGCATTGACATACCTCTTAAAAGAACCCATTGAAACCAGTTTGCTCATCACAGCTCCCTCTGCCTCCCCAAAGAACACACCAGTCTGAAAGAGACACTCCCAGCATAAATATCACAAGCACACTGAAACAACAATAAAAAAGTTAACAAAATTGATTCAGTGTTTTATTCATTGTCTTTTATTTCTGCTTCTGCTTGAGTTTCACTATCAGAATGCATTTAGAAAGCATTTATAAGTGCATCCGGAAAGTATTCACAGCGCTTCACTTTTTCCACATTTTGTTATGTTACAGCCTTATTCCAAATAGATTAAATTCATTATTTTCCTCAAAATTCTACAAACAATTCCCCATAATGACAACGTGAAAGAAGTTTGTTTGAAATCTTTGCAAATGTATTAAAAATAAAAAACTGAAAAAAATCACATGTACATAAGTATTCACAGCCTTTGCCATGACACACAAAATTGAGCTCAGCTGCTCCTGTTCCCACTGATCATCCTTGAGATGTTTCTGCAACTTGATAGGAGTCCATCTGTGGTAAATTCAGTTGATTGGACATGATTTGGAAAGGCACACACCTGTCTATATAAGGTCCCACAGTTAACAGTGCATGTAAGAGCACAAACCAAGCCATGAAGTCCAAGGAATTGTCTGCAGACCTCTGAGACAGGATTGTATCGAGGCACAGATCTGGGGAAGGGTACAGAAAAATTTCTGCAGCATTGAAGGTCCCAATGAGCACAGTGGCCTCCATCATCCGTAAATGGAAGAAGTTTGGAACCACCGGGACTCTTCCTAGAGCTGGCCGCCCGGCCAAACTGAGCGATCGGGGGAGAAGGGCCTTAGTCAGGGAGGTGACCAAGAACCCGATGGTCATTCTGACAGAGCTCCAGCGTTTCTCTGTGGAGAGAGGAGAACCTTCCAGAAGAACAACCATCTCTGCAGCAGTCCACCAATCAGGCCTGTATGGTAGAGTGGCCAGACGGAAGCCACTCCTCAGTAAAAGGCACATGACAGCCCGCCTGGAGTTTGCCAAAAGGCATCTGAAGGACTCTCAGACAGTGAGAAACAAAATTCTCTGGTCTGATGAAACAAAGATTGAACTCTTTAGCCTGAATGGCAAGCGTCATGTCTGGAGGAAACCAGGCACACTCATCACCTGGCCAATCCCATCCCTACAGTGAAGCATGGTGGTGGCAGCATCATGCTGTGGGGATGTTTTTCAGCGACAGGAACTGGGAGACTAGTCAGGATCGAGGGAAAGATGAATGCAGCAATGTACAGAGACATCCTTGATGAAAACCTGCTCCAGGGGGCTCTGGACCTCAGACTGAGGCGAAGGTTCATCTTCCAACAGGACAACGACCCTAAGCACACAGCCAAGATAACAAAGGAGTAGCTACGGGACAACTCTGTGAATGTCCTTGAGTGGCCCAGCCAGAGCCCAGACTTGAACCCGATTGAACATCTCTAGAGAGATCTGAAAATGGCTGTGCATCGACGCTCCCTATCCAACCTGATGGAGCTTGAGAGGTTCTGCAAAGAAGAATGGGAGAAACTGCCCAAAAATAGGTGTGCCAAGCTTGTAGCATCATACTCAAAAAGAACCGAGGCTGTAATTGGTGCCAAAGGTGATTCAACAAAGTATTGAGCACAGGTAATGTGATTTTTTTTAATTTATTTTTTTAATTTTAATAAATTTGCAAAGATTTCAAACAAACTTCTTTCACATTGTCATTATGGGGTATTGTTTGTAGAATTTTGAGGAAAATAATGAATTTAATAAATTTTGGAATAAGGCTCTAACATAACAAAATGTGGAAAAAGTGAAGCGCTGTGAATACTTTCTGGATGCACTGTATATAAATGCAATCATTCTTTACCACAGCTTCCAGAATTGCAGTGGGCATTATAATTGCCCTGAATTCTGAATATATAGGAATATACATACACAATATTGACTATACAATTATTATTCAAGTATTTATGAATAGTCAAGTATACAGAAGCGCAAACTGGATGATACTTGGGATAAATGTCCCTCACCAAAGACAGATCCTCAGCCACAATAATGAATCCATTGTTGTCTATGAGGTAACAGCTGATATCCTACATAGGGTGTAGGAACAGAAAAATAACAAAAACATGAAAATAGAGCTATATACTGCAAATATTTGTATAGTGAAAGAGTAAAAAGAGTAAATATGGACACTCACATCATTGTCACAGCTAATGGAACACTTCCCGTCAAGTGCTGCACACTGAAGGATACAAGATAAAAACAATAATTGAGTGTGTGTGTATGTGTGAGTGTGTACATGTTTTTCTATCCCGGTGGGGACTTCACCCTGAAGGCACACAGACTCATGGGGACTCGTGTCACTGTGGGGACATAAATTGAGTCCCCATGAGGAAACAAGCTTATGAATCTTACAGAATGAGTTTGTTTGAAAATGTAAAAATGCAGAAAGTTTTGTGTGATGGGTTTAGGGGTATGGTTAGTGGGTGTATGTGTGTGTGTGTGTGTGTGTTTTATTACCTGTCTGCTGGCAGTCCAGAACTTCCTCTGGAAGAACTCGAGTTTCATCTGAATACCCACAGCTGATGAAACATTAAAACAAACCATAGCATGTTGTCAGTGAACTTTCGTGATTCTAATTTATTCAAAGCAGAATTCAAATTATAAAACAGATATTTCCGTTCCTTGATTATGATAGGCTGAAACACATTCAAAGTTGTTGTAAAATTCCCTGTAAACACACACCTGTGACCTCATTATTGTGTTTGTGTTGCTTGGAAATCATTCTGTTAAACATTCCTGACAAACTACATTGCTTGGCAGAAGGATTATTACTTCTTATAAATAAAGTATTAAATGTTTGCTGCTCTGTGTTTATTTTATGAAACCTTGCCAGCTATATGCAATAACCACTTTATAAAACCAATAAGCCGTTTGTGTTTACAGCTCCGAGTCGTGCCTAACAACACTGCTTAGCTATTCTAAAATCACTGTAAACCACGGCTTCTGATGGCACATTGCCTTATTTTTCTTAACAAAAACTGACAAAAAGGCTAAATAAATAAATAAAATAAATTCCCAATTTCTCCCTCCATCAGTAACTGGTCAAACAAACATCAAAACTCATGCAATTCAGAAAATAACATGTAACTCTGTGGGGGAAAGATATTTGTCTGTTGACTGCCATTCAAAAACAGTATTTCTGCCTATATTAAATTCAGTCAGAATGCATGACTATGCAATATAATGTAGGATTGAAAATAATCAGAGATATTTGATATTTGAAATTGAACAAAGAAATTTGCTTTACTGCTTTCAACCCCCATCCTTCTTATCAGAAGGGCCATTTGGAATTCCTAAAGACAAAGAGATGCTGAAGGCCTGTAGGCCAAATGTGTGTCACACCTTCAGTACAGTGGGGGAAGTTTGGTCTGATTGGTCAGTTTGAATATCTCACATTAGGGTTTCAGTCACATGGTCAAGGAACAGATAAAAAGAAGATTGTAACTGTTGCTCTGTCTCTTTTATTCTCTGTGTCTCTTGATTCTCTGGCTCTCTCTCTTCTTGGGGGCCTTCTCATCTTTTCTCTCTTCTTCTCTTTGTCTCTTTCTCTCTCTCTCCCTCTCTCTCACTTTCTATCCCTCAGGTAACATTCTATTCATGCTGGGTACAATTAATGGTATAAGTTTTTATCATCTCATACATCTATTTTGAAACTATTTTAAGTGTACCCATAACCAGAAATTGTCATTAAATCCTTTCTATTACAAATGATGTGCTAACTAGTTTTGATTTGGTATTGACTTTGAAGTGCTATTGCAATACAATATAGTCACATTCTAGCAACGCTCTCCCACCTATTTTGCTATTGTAACTGTGCTTATTTCCGTCGTTGGTATAAGCTGCAGTGGGTGGTAAAGACGAGAAATGTACAGTTTTCTATCATCTTGCTGATAACGTTTCTTTAGTCATTCGGCAACCCTGCAGCCTGAACCACTGTAGGCGACCCACCCTTACAATAATATTATGCTGATTGCATAATATTGTTTACCAGTGCCTAATATTGTTTTGAGGGGCTATTAAAAACATTAAATTTTGTCATGACTTAAATTGTATACATTTATGCATTTGAAAGACGGTTTTATCTAAAGTGAATTACAGTGCACTGAAGGTATCAGTTGATGCATTCCCTGGGAATCAAACCCATGACCTTGATGTTGCAAGCACCATGCTCTACTGTTTGAGCTACAGGAACGTGACTTAAAAACACTGTGTCCAGAACTGCGTGAGAATAAAAACTCATTTCTAATTGCACACTACACGTGCCAGTTGGGCAACTGCCAGTGAGATGAATGGGAATGTCAATGGATATCTTACTCCAGACAACAGCTGGTGAGCGGCTCAAACAAACAGAGCCATGTTCTGAAAGCAAGCGCCACAGAGTCACAGTGTTTACACTTATCGGGAAATTAAGCTACCAATGGACAAGCATCAACTGATACCTTCAGTGCACTGTAAGTCACTTTAGATAAAAGCATCTGTCAAATGCATAAATGTATAAAATGTTGTTTTTAATAGCCCCCAAAAACAATATTAGTGTCACGATCACCAGTGAGAGTGCCCCTGATTACCACCAGAGGGCACTCCACCCCGGACTGTCATTCCATCAAAGACTACATTACCCATAATCCTTTGCCCGGACTCATCAGCACTCATTGTTTTCACCTGTGTCTCATTTACCACATTACCTCTGCCTATATCTAGCCTGTTCACCCTGTCATTCACTGCGAAGTCTTGTATGTTGTTACACTGCATCTCTGAGCGTTTTCCTGGTTCGTGTCTCTTGGATTTTGGATTTTGGATTTTGGATTTCTTGCCTGTCTTTGGATTACCCGTTTGCCCTTGTGTGTGTGTGTGTGTGTGTTTGTGTTTGTGTGTGTGTGTGTGTGTGTTTGTTTGTTTGTTTGTTTGTTTGGACTGCCTGCCTGTGTTTTGACCTGTTGCCTGTACTTTGGGCAAATGAAGCCTCATTAAGCACTGAGGCTTTCCCCTGATTGTTTCGGGAAAAGATTTGAAGCATCAGAAGTGTCGAAAACAGTGCCATCTTGTGGCAGGTCAAATTTATAGCAGCCATAAACCCGAGTGCGCAGCGCCGTTGTTTTATCTATAAAGCACAAATAAAAGCCTGACAATGCTAAATGTTCAGTTTTCTGATAATTCCCATATTAAAGTGTGGCAATAAATTAAATGTAACAATTATAAGAATACCAACAGAGTTTGTTTGATGCAAGTAAATGGTGCTCTTAATTATTTTCTGGTTTTTATACTGTTTATATGGAAGAATATATGATCATGTAATACAGGCTATAGGCTTATATATACATTTTTTTTTTTTTAATAAATAGACTTCAACTTCCAATGTAAACTCATTCGTGATGGTCCTCAAGGATCACTGGCTGAGTTCTTGGACTATGCGCTTTTGTTGAGTGGGTCCTCTTTCACTGTCAGGAAGTTGAAGACACTTCCCCTAAACATTTTTTGGGGAGGGGCACCATGCATCAAGCTCCGATGGTCACGGAGCTTGGCCCACAACAGTCACCAGCATATCCAGTCATGATGGTTGCTAGTCCGGTGTTTCCAGTACCTTCCTTTCCTGTGGTTCCTACACCAGAGCCTCTCCACGTCATGGCCACCGAGCTTGTGTCTCCGGACAAGATGGCCGCCGCGCCAGTGTCTCCGGACAAGATGGCCGCCGCGCCAGTGTCTCCGGACAAGATGGCCGCCGCGCCAGTGTCTCCGGACAAGATGGCCGCCGCGCCAGTGTCTCCGGACAAGATGGCCGCCGCGCCAGTGTCTCCGGACAAGATGGCCGCCACGCCTGTGTCGTCGGACAAGTTACACGCTACGCCTGTGTCGTCAGACAAGTTACACGCTACGCCAGAGACTCCAGCCGTCAGGGCCGCCATGCCAGAACCTCCAGCCACCACGGACACTACCCCAGAGTCGCCAGCCTTCACGGGTGCCTCGCCAGAGTCTTCAGCCGTCATGGACGCCACATCTGTGTTCCCGGTCATCATGAGCGCTGCACATGGAGACATTAAGGCAGCCTCTCGTCGTTTGAGACTGGTTTCAAGTCTGGAGGACACACAGTTGATGTCTGTATGAAGAGCTGGCATCTCCGCATTAATGGCAGGTGTGGAGGTCTCTGAGGTGGTCCCACTGTCGACAGTGCTTCCTGTTATGGCGATGGCAATTCTGTGTGTTTGGTCCATACACTGCTCTCCAACCCATGACTTCATTCCAGAGCCCGCTTCATTCAAAGGGTCTGTTCCAGAGTCCAACCAAGTCTATGAGTCCACGCCAGAGTTCGCTCCAGTTCCAGAGCCTGTTTCAGTCCAAGAGTCCATCCCAGAGTGCAACACAGCCCATGAGTCCACTCCAAAGTACGCTCCAGTCCCCGAGTCCAGCCACGAGACCCATGAATTCCAGGTCTGCCATAATACGACTACAGAGGTCATTCCTGAATTCCTTGTCTGTCTTGATGCAACCACGGAGGTCGTCCCTGAGTTCCCTGTCTGCCTTGATGGGACCATGGAGGTCGTCCCTGAGTACCCTGTCTGCCTTGATACGACCACGGAGGTTGTCCCTGAGTTCCCTGTCTGCCTTGACACGACCACGGAGGTCGTCCCTGAGTTCCCTGTCTGCCTTGACTATGTCACGATCACCAGTGAGAGTTACATGTTATTTTCTGAATTGCATGAGTTTTGATGTTTGTTTGACCAGTGACTGATGGAGGGAGCGAGTTGGGAGAAATTGGGAATTTATTTGATTTATTTATTTTGTCATTTTGTCATACAGCAGCTAAGCGGTGTTGTTAGGCACGACTCGGAGCTGTAAACACAATCGGCTTATTGGTTTTATACCATGTAACCATGTCTTGAACATTGGGGGGGACCAAAGTTTTTTTTGAAGTCGTCTTTTTATTTAAAGACATTCAATAATTAAAGGATTAAAATTGATTTAAGGGAATAAAGAAGAAAAAAAGGATAAAAGAAGTTCTATTTCTAATTATAGCCTATACACTCACCTAAAGGATTATTAGTAACACCATACTAATACTGTGTTTGACCCCCTTTAGCCTTCAGAACTGCCTTAATTCTACGTGGCATTGATTCAACAAGGTGCTGAAAGCATTCTTTAGAAATGTTGGCCCATATTGATAGGATAGCATCTTGCAGTTGATGGAGATTTGTGGGATGCACATCCAGGGCACGAAGCTCCCGTTCCACCACATCCCAAAGATGCTCTATTGGGTTGAGATCTGGTGACTGTGGGGGCCATTTTAGTACAGTGAACTCATTGTCATGTTCAAGAAACCAATTTGAAATGATTGGAGCTTTGTGACATGGTGCATTATCCTGCTGGAAGTAGCCATCAGAGGATGGGTACATGGTGGTCATAAAGGGATGGACATGGTCAGAAACAATGCTCAGGTAGGCCGTGGCATTTAAACGATGCCCAATTGGCACTAAGGGGCCTAAAGTGTGCCAAGAAAACATCCCCCACACCATTACACCACCACCACCAGCCTGCACAGTGGTAACAAGGCATGATGGATCCATGTTCTCATTCTGTTTACGCCAAATTCTGACTCTACCATCTGAATGTCTCAACAGAAATCGAGACTCATCAGACCAGGCAACATTTTTCCAGTCTTCAACTGTCCAATTTTGGTGAGCTCGTGCAAATTGTAGCCTCTTTTTCCTATTTGTAGTGGAGATGAGTGGTACCCGGTGGGGTCTTCTGCTGTTGTAGCCCATCCGCCTCAAGGTTGTGCGTGTTGTGGCTTCACAAATGCTTTGCTGCACACCTCGGTTGTAACGAGTGGTTATTTCAGTCAAAGTTGCTCTTCTATCAGCTTGAATCAGTCGGCCCATTCTCCTCTGACCTCTAGCATCAACAAGGCATTTTCGCCCACAGGAGGCGAACTCGCATACTGGATGTTTTTCCCTTTTCACACCATTCTTTGTAAACTCTAGAAATGGTTGTGCGTGAAAATCCCAGTAACTGAGCAGATTGTGAAATACTCAGACCGGCCCGTCTGGCACCAACAACCATGCCATGCTCAAAATTGCTTAAATCACCTTTCTTTCCCATTCTGACATTCAGTTTGGAGTTCAGGAGATTGTCTTGACCAGGACCACACCCCTAAATGCATTGAAGCAACTGCCATGTGATTGGTTGATTAGATAATTGGATTAATGAGAAATTGAACAGGTGTTCCTAATAATCCTTTAGGTGAGTGTATATTTGTGAAGGAACTCATTTAAACTCTTTGCAAATAATATTTTATTTAAAAATATGCACAAATTCACTCGTTTGTATGTCTAAAGCCCTATTCAGATGGGATTAGTTTAACATGGAGAGGTGGGGTAAAGTAATTATTACCAGAGCTTCTCAGTGATTTTAGTCCCGTCCGAATGTGCCATCTCAGTCATCATTACGGACAATGTCAGTAAAGATTATGGTGACTTTTACCTCCTGTAAAAAGGTCCGGAAAAATTATCTCAGGTAATATTAATCCTGTGCGACTAGACCTGCTATAAATATGTACGTAAATATTCTGTCATTTCCTGTTTAAAAGTAGTTTTCCATGGTTTTTCAAGTATGGAGGGGAAGCGCTTGAAAAAGCGTTCAGTTGCGTTCTAGGCGATGGGACAAACCTCGTGTTTTCATAAATCGTTGGTACATAAATCGAGTTACCGCTCCCACTTCTGCTAGTTTTACTGAGATTTCTTATCCCGTGCGAATTGGCCATTAATATTACAGATGTCCTGTGGTAAAATTGCATTACTCCATCTAAACCCTTGCACCCTTGTAAAACTAATCCCGTCCGAATAGGGCTTAATATGTCAAAAATGTAAAATAAAAAAAAATAAAAACATTTTTTGTCTCATCACATTCGGTTATGAATGACATCATCATTTAAATGATAGCATATTTTCAATTCAAAATGTGAAATTATATTAATAAAGTTGAGTTGTTTGCATCACTGTATGTGACTGTGGGCCGTTAAAAATCCATCGTAAAACAGTTGTCAAATATTAAATGTTTATATAGTTATATCTTATGCACTCTTTCACTGTAAAAACTAAAAGCGTTGCGTTGGAATTCACACTCGTCTTCAGTGAACATTAAGCCCCGCCTTCTTTGATCTGATTGGCCATCATTTTGACATTGACGAACTCTGTTAGACCGCTCAGGCAGACCAGCCTAAAAATGTAACTTTTTTAACTGTCTGTCATCCTAACAACAAAAAGAGCGGAACATAATGGAAAATATATATTAGGGGGGACAATTTGGCCATTTCCAATTAATGGGGGAATCAATGCCTATGGTGGTTACAGCCCTGCTAATGAATAACTTAGTTATAGGTTATATAACATATAGTTGTCTCTGCATATGATACTGGGATAAGAAAAAAAATCCACTTTATCAAGAAGAGTGTGTATATGTTTAAAGGGGTCATGAGTTTTATTTTACCACAGCGCTCAGTGTGTTTGGACAGGAGTCTATCAGTTCGGCACATCTTGACTTGAGATCCTCTCTTCTTTGCAAAAACGTTCCAGATCTGGTGAACTGTGAGGGCGTGTCCCGTCCATGGCCCTCACAGATGCTCTGTAGGATCTGAGCTCTGGCTGAGCCTTTCCCAAACATTCATCTTTCTTTGCTGAAGCCATTCTTTTGTTGATTGTGTTTTGGATCATTGTCCTGCTGATAGGTGAAAGTTCTCTTCATTTTCAGCTTTCTAGCAGATGCCAGAAGGTTCTGTGCCAAAACCGACTGGTATTGGAGCTGTTCTTGATTCCCTCCTTCACTAAAGCCCCAGTTCCAGCTGAAGAAAGCCCCAAAACCCAAAACGCCGCCAATGGTGTATGGTGTTCTTTTGTAACTTAAGTAATCATGTTACGCACCATCAGCACTTTGGTTCAACGTTTGTTGTTTTTAAATGTGCTTTATAAATAACCTTGAACTTGAACTTCATTCTAAAGCCTGATCTGTCATAAATGATAGTTTTGATATGTAAGGACTCGTGAAGGCAGTCATTCTGTTGCAACATTGTTTATTTCTGTTTACTTCAAAATCAAGCCATCGACTAAACAGCATTAATAATAAACGCCAGGGAACATTATAAAATCAGTTCAATTCAATTCATGACTCCTTCATGTCTTTTACTCATCATCATGTTCAAAACATGAGTACAAGACAGATTCACCACAAGGTCAGGACAGTCACACACACACACACACACACACACACACACACACACACACACACACACACACACACACACACACACACACACACACACACACACACATACACACACACAAATTTCCACTTGCAAACTAATGCAAATGTCAGTGTAACTCTAATAGCACAAATGATCTCAGATCTGCCTACACAGTAATATCTAAAAATACATTAGCGCTCATATCAGACATATCAAGTGTAGTTTACTCAATGTTGCCAGAAACGTCTGTTGATATTCCAAAGAAGGGACAGGAAAGCAATGGAAAGGTCAGTTTGGGAAGGAATGAGAGAGACGGAAACTAGAATAAAAATCAATAACAATCTGTAAATTACAGCAAGTTATTATTTATGAAATTTACTAGCAATTTCTGAGTGAAATTAGTTTTGTTGTAAAGAATTTTTCAGTGTAGTTCACCTGGCTGTCGTGATGTTCAATGCCGCCAGTGATGGTTTGGTGTTAGTTCAGCCTGGTCTTTTTGTGATGGAGTTTTCTGGTTAACTTGAATGTTTTCAGTTTAAACAGTGAGTGAAAAGGAAACTGAAGGTTCTTATAGCTTCAATAGGGATAATGCACATAGCATAGCATTTTTAAATGCAAAGGAGGTCAGTGCTTTCTGAAGGCAGTGTGCATGTGAGCAACACCGCGTGAGCTGGTGAAGGCGCTTCAGGCATGTGCGTGTGTGTGTATGTGTGAGGAAACGAGAAATGCTAGGGCACGCTCTGCCAGTTCTCTGCCTGCGGACACTCAGTGATGTCAGAGCAGTTCAACAGAACTGTGTGTGTGTGTGTGTGTGTGTGCGCGTGTGTGTGTGTGTGTGTGTGTGAGAGAGAGAGAGACAGAGAGAGAAAGAGTGGCCCTTGACAATGAGAGTGTGTTTTTATTTGAGTGGGCTTATGTATGAGGCAATGGATGTGAAGATGATACCAAGCAAAACATGACGGTTTTGGCATACATGCACATATACAGAGAACGAAAGAGAGATAGAAAGAGGCACAGAAGAAGAAAATGACTGTCGTCCAGTAACACAAGTTCTTATTTCTGGGATTCTGAGCTTTAATCTGATCAGACATGCTGGACTAACCCTGGACACGCTGACCGGAGGAACGCTCTAGAAACCATGACAGGTGAGTTCACGCAACAGCCATAAACTTACAGATTCAACCAACGCTAATCTTTGTGTTACTGCTCTAATAAGCAATTATTCTGCAGTTATTCAGTCATTATTCAGCTCATTTCAGTTCAATAATGATGATGTAAAATTCGTAATTATGAAGTCGATTCAGTTATAAAGTCAGTGCAGCCGAATCGATAATGCAGTATTACTGAATATTAAATTCCGAATATTTCATTTGAGCCCATCAATTTTGGTCAACATTTTCATGTGCTTTAAGAGGCTCCGAATCTGCTTTCAAATGGGAAATATCTATACAAAAATAAACATTCAACATGGTTGAAAATATGGAGGGAGGTCATCCCTGTTCTCATTAGTCTGACGTTTGTGTCTTTAATTTAGCAACCCTTCAGGTCAGAGAACAAATCCAGTCCAAACACTGCTTTTATCTGTGTAAGGACAACATTTGCAAACAAGTGCGCATACAAAGCAAACTAACAGCTGTTATCTTGCTATGGTGCTTGCAAAATATGAAATGTCTTACATACATCCTAGTAATTTTCTTCTGTAAATTATGCACAATATATAAAATCAGGATTAATAGTATTTTCCCATGAAGGACATGCATGTTGCTTCTGGTCAGATTTTATGACTAGAGTTGGGGATTGACAAATATCTATCTAGCAAACTCCACAATTATGAATGTCACCATTAATAAAGTACTTATCTTGGCATGGTTAGCATTGTAGTAACTATCCAGCAAATGCCTTTATAAATACATCAGCTAAAATCCATATATTTATTCTATAACCCAATATAATACTCACTGTCCTACACTGAAACAACACTGAATTCACTCCAGACAGTACGTGTTTGCACATACCAATTAACTGCGGCTTCGGAGGAAATGTCAAACAAATATTCCCTAGAAACATAAAATGTGCTAACAAAAATTCAAAAGATTTTAATTTGTAACATTCTTGTTCTATACTTATCTATAGCATTAAATATGAGATGCCTTTACAGAGACTGCAGTGACCTGTAGCTGTCAAATTTGTTGACACTGTATTCTGAAATCTCTGTAATTGATGTCTTTGAGGTGTTATATATGGTTAAAAAAGAGCAGATACTGATACTGGATTCACACACGCAGAACTTTTACAGCTCATACTTGAGACAACATTAAAAACATCAACACATGCATGATTGCAGTCACACACAGTACTAAGCACCGCATCAGAGATG
Organism: Coreius guichenoti; assembly: GCA_039654105.1. Taxonomy (NCBI): domain Eukaryota; kingdom Metazoa; phylum Chordata; class Actinopteri; order Cypriniformes; family Gobionidae; genus Coreius; species Coreius guichenoti. The sequence goes on along the minus strand of CM077186.1, from coordinate 633,487 downwards.
GGCACAAATCAGGCATGTGCAAAGATGGTCCTCAAGCGCCTGCCCTTTTAGCCTCTGACTACCTTTTTTTTTATTTTATATTTTAGTTTTTATTTAAATGTATCCCATGGCATCAATTCTCAATCAAGCATGTGCCTGAGATATTTAAGGCAGAAAATAGGATATGAATTCTTGTTTTTATATGTAAAACATAATGTAGTTAAGCAATATCACACAAGCAAGAATGCAGTTTTCACAATTATTAGCATGACTGCAAATGTGATATTAACTTTATACAACAGTTCAATAAACAATAAGTTATTATTAACTGCCAGCTTTTCAGACACAATATTGTCAATTTTTGGCTGCTTTTTCGGTATTTCCCCAACAAAAATACTACCAAACTAAGCAGAGTAGTGTTTTGTTCTTGAATGATTCAGCATTTTTGAATGAATCGGGTGAATGATTCAATGACGCATGCGTTCTCTCTACACTGCGGAAGAAGCCTGATCTCATAACATTGTTTATGCAATTGTAATTGTAGTGTAAATGCACTCATTCCACCTCTGAGCTGCAATAAAAAGACATCTAAATGCCACTTCAGATGCACCTCTGCAGTGTAAAGATGGATTTTGCTAATACTCATTTGATTGGTAACATCCCTCAAGCGTTAAATAGTTTCAGTAATAAAAAGATATTCTACAGAATGTAACTTATATATGTAGTGCAATATATATAGTGAAACCTCAGATGAACTTGAGAAGCTAGGGGGAAAACATCCAGAGAGAAAACAAAAACATAGGAGGGCCAAACAAATGTCTTCCCAAGGGATACACCTTCAGACCATGCCAAAGCACTCCATACTCCTTGTGCAGTTTGCCTTGAGGCCCTAGAAATCAAAGGCCTCCACAACCCAACAAGACTTTGTTTGAAAACATCCAATCACTTTGAGCAGTCTCCATAACAAACACATAGCTGGTTGGACCATTGCCATTTGTGTGTGGGATCTGGACAAAAGGAGAGTCCAACTGGGAAGTGTGCTGGTCGAAATGGAACTAGCCTTTTGACCAGCTGCTACTGCCCCAACATAGACCTTGAGCCTGGATATAGATAGATCTGTTTCTGAACACAATAGGTATGTGCATGCACCACTGTGGTGATTACTGAGGGACTCTCCAATTGTGAGCCATCAGGAGCCATACACTGGGCTTCCACTTCTCCGGCTGTGGGTGCCAAATCATCCCACAAACCTGCAAGAGCAGGTCCCACCTGACAAGAGTTTAGTAGGGTTACCAAGTTTGGAAAGGGTTACAGTAGGGTTCAGTAGGGTTACAGCAGTTTGGGCCACATCTGCGAGATTTTTGTTGCCCTCTGTCAGTTGGGAATAGCAATATGGCCGCCCGAACACTTCCGGTGGCTTTGAATTCTATGAGCAATACTGTCATATATAAATATACATCGATCAGGCATAACATTATGAGCACTGACAGGTGAAGTGAATAACACTGATTATCTCTTCATCACGGCACCTGTTAGTGGGTGGGATATATTAGGCAGCAAGTGAACATTTTGTCCTCAAAGTTGATGTGTTAGAAGCAGGAAAAATGGACAAGCGTAAGGATTTGAGCGAGTCTGACAAGGGCCAAATTGTGATGGCTAGACAACTGGGTCAGAGCATCTCCAAAACTGCAGCTCTTGTGGGGTGTTCCCGGTCTGCAGTGGTCAGTATCTATCAAAAGTGCTCCAAGGAAGGAACAGTGGTGAACGCGACAGGGTCATGGGTGGCCAAGGCTCATTGATGCACGTGGGGAGCGAAGGCTGGCCCGTGTGGTCCGATCAAACAGACGAGCTACTGGAGCTCAAATTGCTCAAGAAGTTAATGCTGGTTCTGATAGAAAGGTGTCAGAATACACAGTGCATCGCAGTTTGTTGCGAATGGGGCTGCAAAAGGGGGGTCCAACACAATATAATGTTATGCCTGATCGGTGTATAGATCAGTGGAAGGAACACATTCTTGTGCCTCTGCAGTCACCTGTGACTTCCACTCCCAGGTAAGATTGGGATGAAGATGTAGCCTCCATTCCCCAGCTCACACCGTACCACCTATTGACTCATATAGTTGACTGGCTATATCAGGCCATGTCAGTATGTGAAATCCCTGCCTGATTGAAAGAAAAGCTATAAGATTTAAGAACACAGCCAAAATTTCCAGGGAGTTTATGTGCCATGAGCCTTATGCCATACTCCAGGTGCCTTAATGACATTCACACAGGACCTAAAGCCTGTCAACGACGCATCTGCCATGGCAACTTTGCACAACACAAGCAATACAACTTAATCAGTAAAAACAGTTCCTGACCTCTAACTCTAACCACAGTTACACTGTGTCACATAAAACGAGGGATCCTTGAATTCATGTGGGTCAAGTAAAGGGGAGTAGACGCAGTCATCAACCCCTAGAGGCACTGAAAAAGACAACGCGCCAACCTGAGGTTTGACTGAAACAGCGGCAAAAGTGCCCAGACTACCTGAGAAGCGACGCTGTCATTGTGACCAAACTAAGCACTATCCAAAAGAGGACTCCCTCTGACTGGAACCAGCGTGGTTTTTGACCTGTGAGTTTTTGACCAAGGAGCTAAGGACAGATGAATGTGATGAGAAGCAATCTGAACATTGCATGCATCATTCACATCTACTGACACAAACATCTCTCAGTGTGTAACACGATCTTGAATGGAAACTTTCTGAGTTATGTTATTATTTTATTGTTTGGTTATATTGTGCATTATGTAAATGTGCTTTATAAATAAACCTTAATCTTAACCTTGACCTATTATGACTAGCAATCACATATTATCCATGTTACATTTTGCAATGAAATGAACAATCAAGCAGTTAAGATTTGCTAGTATATATCACTTTTCATGAGTATACTGTATGTATGCGGTTAAGCTGGGTATACTTTTATATGAAGCTTTATATATAGAGCTGTGCAATAATATAGTTTACATTTTGTAATGATATAAACAATCACAAAGCCGCAATACTGTTTGTGTGAGATCGACTAAAGTCTGAGAATCAAGGCCAAATGAATGCAATGGTAACTTAGTCCATTTCTCTATCTCTTCACCAGGTGTGGTCTTTGCATTATCCAGCCTGTTATTACTCCAGACTGTCTCCTCTTGCCCCAAGGAGTGCTTGTGTGACACTCACACCAAAGTGGTGGACTGCCGGGGACGAGGACTGTATGATGTTCCACATCAACTCCATCAAGACACCCTGGAGCTGTATCTCCAAAACAACCGTCTCCGAGGCCTGGGCTCCATGTCCTTTCGAGAGACACCACAACTTCAAATTCTGGACCTCGCAAACAATTCAATCACAATGCTTTCCCCCAGTGCCCTTCTGGGACTCAGAAGCTTGAAGGTCCTCAGCCTGGCCAATAACTCTATCCGGGAAGTGGACCGGCGCCTTCTGGTTTCAATAAGAAATCTAACCGTATTGGACCTGTCCTTTAACACAATAGGTGGTCTACCTGGAGCTCTTGCTGATAGTTTCCATTATCTTACCCATCTGTCTCTCCATTACAATCGGATAACTAAGCTGGACCGTATACACCTGGAGGCTCTCGGAAATCTGAAAGTTCTGCAACTGAAGGGCAATCCTTGGAGATGTGACTGTCAGCTGATAGGACTCAAACTATGGTTGGAGACGTTTGTCTTCAAAGGTAACAATAGAGTTTCCATTTAAAAAAATCTGTCTAAATAATGACACATTGTGCTACATGTTCCACCCAAAATTATTCCACCCTAAATTTTCCACCCATTATTGCCAAAAGCACAAAGTCAGAATAATTTCCCATTTCCTATCACAGAAAATAGAGCCAATGTTATGCTCTTTGTGAAGTTTAGGTTGAGTGCCCTGTCTTGCTCTCAGCCAGTGCAATTCTTTTCTCGGTAGGTGTGGATGAGTTAATCGCTTTGCGTACCTCACAATTGGATTGGTAGATCATCTTACATACAGCTTTAATGCAGCTGGCTCTGGATTTGGGACGCACCTGTTAGGGCTCCATGGATTTTCCTTCTAGTCGGCAGACACATGGAACAAGTCATTCTTGCATCATGTGTCTTTTGAACTGCTATTGCTAGTTACTTTGAGAAGTCGGAGCATGGGGTGACCTGCAGTTTAACTTTTTTTGTTTGTTGCTAAACTTGGTTTGTGTTCATTTACGTTAGGCAATAAGAAAAGGCCTATGTGTTTTTATTTGCATTAGGTGAGTTATGAGTTTTGTACTTTTGGCCTTTGGAAACCCTGAAGCCACTTCACATCAGAGTCCTGATTACCCTGTCCAGACTGTGCCCTTTTTTATTGCGTACATATCAGGGTCAGATTGTAACTTAAGGGTCAATATTTGCCCCAGGAACTGATTTCCAGAGCCTTTTTTTAAGTTTTGAAAGGGTAGTTTTTATAATTACTTTATTAAGAGTATCTTGTCTATTATGTCATATACTTAAAGGGGGGGGGGGGGGGGGGGGGGGGGTCTAATGCTATTTCATGCATTCTGCCTTATTTACACTGTTAAAGAGTTGATTCTCATGCTAAACATTAACAAACTCTAAAAAAAACGAGTTGGACGTATGACGGAGTATTTCTGTGCCAAATACACTCCTTCAGGATTCGTATACGTTTCAGAAAGTTTTTTTCGAGTATGGCCCTGTATGATGTCATAAAGGGCGGAATTCCTTGTATGGGCACTTCTCCCGGATGAGAACACACACACACACACTCACATCAACAAGCTTCGTTCGGGTTACGGGAGCCATCGGCGGCGCTGGCGTTGTGTTTTTAGACACAAGATCAACAATGTCACTAAAGAAGTGTGTTTCTGGTGTGAGGGAAAGATCACCTTGTTCAGCTTCCCAAATAACCCAGCGTTAAGGGAACAGTGGATGCAGTTTGTGTTTCCGGAGTTCTGCAAGTGTGTGTGTTTGTTCCCGGTCATGAGTCGAAACCGCAAAACCGTGTTTTGTTGGCAATCGGCGCGTAAGTGCATATAATGTGAACAACACCAACGTATAGTGGATCAAGAGTTATCCAGGGATAATGCCATGTGTGTGTGTGTGTGTGTGTGTGTGTGTGTGCTCCTGACTCTTTAGCTCCGCCCACTGCACACCTCCACGAGCTCGGCCGGTACAGTGTATCTGTCTTTTATAAATATGATAAACTAAAGACTCTTGGGAGATATGAAGGATCAACACTACTCTATAGATACTCAAGATTAACATGAGACTGGCAGAAACTGTGTGTGTTATGGACTCTTTAACCAATTCACCAATTTAATTAACCAGATATTATTTTTCCTTTTAGTTCAATCAATAAGAAGGGGTTGCACGGACTCTGCAACGGTCGCTGATCAAGGCCTATAGAGGGCGCAACAGGATAAGAAATCTTTGAAGTCCACTTTTACACTCCGTTTCCAACAGTTAAAATGACAAATAAATGCATACTTCGAGAGCGCTCCACAAGATATGTTTGACTATATCATCAGGATGCTCAAAATTGACGAGTATTTACATAGTGAAGATGCCCTCCATCTCCATCATCATTTACTCTTTCTTTCTTAGGTGGAGTGGTCGACGGCATCACGTGCGTCCAGCCTCATCTCATGCTGGAGCGAGACCTCCGGCACATTCCCTACGAGCTGTTCCACTCCTGCATGATCACCAGCTACAGCTACCTGTTCGCCAACATCCACTACCTGGACGGCAAGCACCGCATGCTCAGCGGACAGCTCCATCCGAGCCCCGGGAGTGACTTCAGCCCGCCGGGAGAGGCGATACTCCCCGAGTGTGAGGCCAAGCAGAGACCCCGGCCTGCCAACTACAGACACGCCATAGCCACAGTGGTCATCACGGGAGTGATTTGTGGAATTGTGTGTTTGATGATGTTGGCAGCAGCTGTTTACGGATGTGCGTATGCAGCAATTAACGCCAAGTATCAAAGAGAGCTGAAGCAGAAAGCAAAAGAGGCGGGTGTAGGAGAAGAGCGGAAAAACAATGAAAGAGAGGAGAAGAAGGAGCCGCTGGAGTGATGCGAAGATCATGCACAAATACACATCAAGGATACACTCGACAGTATCCACATACGGTTGTGTATCTAAGTTCCTTTCAAGGCAAGTCAATGCACTTGGCAGCCATATTGGCGACGTCCCCGGGCAGCTATTTTATAGACATGCAAATACAGTTCCTACCTAAAGGGGAAAGGCGGTTTATCAAGATAGCATATGCTTCTTCTGTAGCTTCAATCAGGATAGAAGAACTTTATTTTCAGGCTGCTCAAGCAAATGCACTCGCACGTTTCTAGAGTAAAAACAATAATGTCAATCCAAGCGAACATTACAAGACTTCATGTCATGCTGTTTTAAAGGACAAGTTTGCAGATTTTCAACTATTGTTAGTGTCGGTAGTGTACTCTTTCTCCATGTTATCTGCACTCAGATATCCCCAATTATTCGTCTTTTGAACGCCACAGCCACAGTTTTCCTTCAGTTTTCCTTCAGTTTAGTCATGTAGAACCAGTTTAAAAAGCTCCTTTCACCCACGTTTTATTAAAAGCCCTTGCCAGCAGTGAATTACCCTTTTAATTGTGCAACAAAATGCCACAATATTGTAGCAACTTCACAGTTTCCACAACAGATTTCAAACTGGTTTGAAGGTCTCATTCATATTTTTTGGTTCTTTTTAGTTTATTTATCCAGACTGTGCAAATATTTGTAAAATCAACCACAAACGGGAAGGAGAGCGAACGGCTGTTCAGGGGTTGGCAACTTTTTTGTCATGAAGTGCCATTTGTAAGTTTCCTAGTTAATCACTGTGGTTAAACCAGCCCCAAGAATATTTTGTTGTATGAATATATGAATTTGCAATATATCAACAGAAAGAACAGAGCATTTGCTTTTAGACAACGCTTTATTCTAGCTTCATGCATTCTTTTTTTTAATCAACATTAGAATATGGGTAAGCAACATTTTGAGCAAAAAGCAGGGAAAATTGCGTTTTTGATTCAGAACGATGATCAAACACAGATGGAGTAGATGGAGTCCATCAACACCCCAAAGCTTCAGTCCTAGAGCTTGTCCTGGGTCGATATTTCATTCAATAACATAGCCGTTTTGATTTATATGCTGTTTAATGTTAATGATCGCGTTATTTTACATATGCATATGATTACATATGATATTGCATGTTTCTGCTTCTTCTTCGCCTGTGTTTTGATCAGGAGATTCTGTACTCTTTCAGAAGATGCGTAATAGCGCCCCCTACCGTATAACAGTGAAAACACAGTGGCGGGGAAAGAGTTAATAGGACTCTATATTACTTTGTTGAATATCTCCTAAGTTTATAGCATTAATTTTTTTCTCAAAGCTAAGTGCAACAAAAACTGTAAGCTGTCAGTCAAATGGACTTGTGCGATACATCTGCTGTCTTGATCTGCGTTGTGCTTTCAGCGGCTCGTGGTCAAGCTAACGGTTTATCAGATCTGTGCGCTTTCATTGTCTTGCACAGTTTAATTCTCACACTTTAACAGTATTTGTGACTCCTAACTTAACAAAACAAGCCGTGTTACTATGAGGAATGATTAACTCAAAATGTAGAGGTATCTAAAATGAAATACATACACCCTTTTCACACTTTTGCTCATGTGCCAGTGATTAAATAGGTTGCCGACCCGTGGTGTAGTTGAAACACCTAGTTTGTGAACTGTCCACCAACACACTGGAAGAAAGAAACTTTAGTCTTTGATTGCGTGCAGGGTGACGAGCTTCCGTGTTTCAGGTGTGCACTTGGATTAACATCCATTCCTACAGCTGTCATATTGAGCGGTGTAATTAAGCCCATTGGGTGTAATTAAGCCCATTCAGTTTGTATGTGGTCTGTGTCCGTCCCCTTGTACGGTCTCTGGTATCTATTGTAACTTTCAAAATGAAGAGATCAGTATTGCAGTTTATACTGTAATAAATATTGTCAATTCCTACAGAGCTTTAGCTAGGACAAAGATTTATGTGAACATATCAGTACAGATATCATCCGTACATAGAAAGTGTTTAGATTTTTGTTTTATGTTGAATATACAAGTCGACCTTGTTTTTTTAATAGCTGAGCTAATACAATTTTTGCAGTTCTGCTTGTGACGGCACAGAAATATTTACATACCAGTTTAAAGCGTTTCATTTACAGTCTTTTGCATAATTTATGAACTGTATTGCCTTATCAGTTAATAATTCGGTCATGTAGGCAGATCCTAATATCAGTGTCTTAATGTGTTATATAAATATTGTATAAGCCTCACTGTAAATATTCAGGTACAAACCTAAAGAGATTCGGAGCTCTTGTGAAATGCTGGAATATACATGATTATATAAACTTGCATATGAAGGGTTGATCATTGTTATATAACATCAGAGCACACAGCCAAGCAGTAAGTGGTTAGTTGACATGATATACGTTGGGAAAGCTGCAGTGTGTGATATACATGCTAAAAATCTAAAAACATTTTAAACTGCATTGTATTAATTCTTTTATATTATCATAAAACAGTTTTTATGATAATACATGTGTTTCAACTAGCGAGTGCATTGAATATTCATACTTTACCATAGGGCCATTTGAAATGAACTAGTGAAGGGAAATTGTGAGTAAATATTAATTTAATATTAAGCAATTGAAATGACGTTGAAGCTCTGAATATAGGTAGAAATCCTGTAATGTGGCCTTTAAACACATCAAGGACACGCGCATACAAATGCCCCAGTTACACAAGAGCGTCCTGTCATCAGCATGTCAAGCTGCATCAGTGTGTGCTGCGACGTGCACGTGAAACTGAGCGCTGTGTGCTTTTAATTATTACTCTCTTCAAATCAAATCAACCAACACTCATTGAGCCAGAAAGTTCATTTTGTCAAGTGTCTGTGGTAAATGTGTATGTTTGTGCTCGTATGGAAAAATGTTGTAATATTTCTATGTTAAATTTATATTTATTAGAGCTTAAAATAAAGTATAAGATACATAGAATTTAAGATATATAAAATAAACAGCATGAAATACTATATAGAACTTGATTTTAGTCACGTGTGTGTGTGTGTCCGCTCCAGCAAAACACTGAATCATGAGCAGTAGAGGGTGAAAATCTGTCTGTTCTACTTCATTTCTCTGTCATTTAAAACATGAATCACTTGTGCATGAGCGTGAGCGTGTGTGTGTGTGTGGAGTGTTCCTCCAGGCTTATGTTCAAACAGACACCTTTCTCTCTGCATTATTCTATTTCCCTTCATTTGTCTACTGTCTCTCTTTCTGCTCACGTCTTTAAACCTCCATCTCACAATCGCTCTCATACGTAAACCCTTCCAGTGCACAGAAACACTAACAACAGACAGATGAGTGTTACCTGCAGCGATGGGCGACTCTCTCTCATCCAACAAATGAATGGTGCTGCTGGCCAAAACCACACTCTTATTCTCAGAGGCTGAAACACACAGAGATGCAGATAAAACAAACAATGCAGAAGAGACCGGGGATAGCTGTGACACTCTTTTTGTTTTAATGTGCGTTTTTGATGTGCTATTTATCTTAAGCTTTGGTATCATTTTCTCACATTAATCTGCTAAAGTAGTTTTTAAATGTACATATCATTAAACTGTTCATTAATTTCAAGTGCCCGGGGTTAGTATTTACAAAAAAAATGTGGAGAATCCATCTATCCTTGTATTGTACTATAATCACATCTCATGATCAGTGTCAAATCATTTTAGTGTGGAATTTTTATTAGATTTTCTAATCATCCCCCATTATAAGCAAATATTTTAAAAATGCAAGCAAAACTCATGCCACTAATGCATTCTGGGAACCTAAGCAGCAATATAGTACTATGGAATCACGCTGTTACCGTTAATGAGTATAATATAAGCGACTATTGTAATACAGGGTCGGAAATTAATGGGCTTGGTGCAAAAATACTACCAAAATGGACAAAAATGCCCCTCAAATTCAAGTTAAGGCCCCTTCACAATTAAAACAAATCTATTACAGCTGCTGTGATCTGTGAAGTGTCTATTGCTGTGTTACAAGTAGATCTGCTCATGTTGCTCATCATCAGATTTCACTTTTTTGCAGCATTGTGCATTATAACCAATCACACACATTTCTGTTGAGCTCATGAATCCACTGGCCAATCAGAGGTGTTTAGTCATAAGTGAAAAAGAAATCCACTTAAACTGCTGGAGTTTTGTTCAGTGCACGCGCTCACTGACTGAATTCTGAAACTGCACTCAGTACCGATACGATGTAGTGTAGACAACTTCAGTGAATATAAGTTTTTGCAAGAGTGCAGAATTCAGTGACCTCGCGCTAGACTCAAGTCATGAGCTTCAGTGATGATGGGGAACATTCTTTGCTCACTTTCTGTATATAATTTATTCCCAGTCTTATAAGCGATTTTGGTTTTCATGCTACTAAAATAACCATAGTGCAGTCTTGATTTTCGAATGCGTAAAAAGCAATAAACTAATCCAATAATGGTTCTTAGCTTGTTTTGTCTGTGCAGAATGTGTCGTGACGTTTCCCCAAACACAATTTATGTATTTAATTAATCAACTCAATAATCATTATTTAAATATCAAGAGCAATTATCGTCAATATGATTTTGTCATAATATTGCAGCCCTACCCTGTAATGAGTGCCTGTATTTTTTTATTTATAGTTACATTATGCAATTGTTGTGTAAATAAATGTATGGTACGTTTGAGCAGCATTAATCAGTCTGTGTAATTAAACATGCAGATTCTGTTCCACCTTTGCAGTGTAAAGATGCCTGTTGTTGATGTTGATAACATTTTATTGGTAATTGTCTATAGTATTCAGTTGATTAAAGTACTTGGTTAAATGTAAGTATTTGACATGAAATCAATTCCAAGGGGCAGATATTAACTTCTGCCCTGGATGCAGACACAGATAATTATTGAGATTTTACTATACAATGCTGCCACATCACAGTTATTTCCTGCTCCTGTTCACTGTAAAGAACTAGTATCCAACTTTTTTCTGTGTCCCATGATGCTTTGTGTGAATTATGGTAACATCCATTAAACTGTAAAGGTTTGATCTATATAATAAATATTTGTGGGGGGGGGGGGGGGGGGGGAACAAGGTGACAATTCACCCCTCAACCATCGAACATCGAAAGGAAACATCTAGGTTATGTATGCAACCCAGTTCCCTGAGAAGAGGAACAAGATGCTACATGACCGGTGTCTGAAGCACGTGTAAACAAACATGCCAATTCACACAACAGTCCATGATGTCACAAGCGAAGCACCCGTGAGTATAAAAGAGCACCTGTTATACATGTCATCAACTCTTTTGTCTAAAGGAGACGTGGCAATTCTCAGGGAACCGGGTTACATACTTAACCTACATGTTCCCTTTCGAAGTAGAACTTCAACGCTGCATCTGCTATTGATGCTATGGGGAACCAATACCCAATACACCATGCTGAGGGAATGATTGCCTCACTTAAGCTGTGAACATGCACAAACATTTTGGGCATAGCATAAATTTACTTTATGGATATACGGATTACTCGGCCAGAGTCAGAGCATCAACCCCAAGGGTGCTTCCAAAATGACTCATAGACTGTATAGTGGCAACACTCCCTAAGCTAATATCATCCAATAGTAGGAGAAGATACCCAAAACTATATAGCAAGAGATGTCTTGGGCTTTACAACCTTTATCCCTCCCTTGCAGGACAGGCATCAGCCTTATAAGGCCCCAAGAGCAGAGCGCTAAGAAGAAAATGGCTCAGCTATGTCAGCTTCTTTTACCTTGACAAAGCCCTTAGGGAGTAGCTGGCCAAAGGGAGAATATCAACTAAGACCTTCGATATTAACACTACTTCCAGTGGGAAAATGCAACCCTCAACTTTATCAGAAGGGATGCAGATACGAAAGCGGCATAATATAATTGACAAAGTCTCTCAACATCAAACTCAAACCCCTATGGAGCCTCAGCTCTACTTAAATACCCTAGAGCAGGGTTCCTCAAATCCAGCCCTGGAGGGCCACGGTCCTGCTGAGTTTAGCTTCAACTCTGATCAAACTCACCTACCTGTAATTTTCCAGTAACTCTGAAGACATTGATTAGCTTGATCAGGTGTCTTTGATTAGGGTTGGAGCTAAACTATAAAAGTGTCCCTCCAGGGCTGGATTTAAGGAACCCTGCCCTAGAGCAATTAGGGGAGAGCGCTCACACCCTGCTTGAGCAAAGGTACTCCTCCAGGATCCAAAAAAGACTCCATTCACTCATCTAAGTTAGAGCTCTAGTAACAAGGAGGAATGCTTTCCAGCAGACTACCTCTACTTGTGGATATGGATCATATTAGAGAGACCTTACATGGTACTCAACCAAAGGGGAGCATAAGACCCAACTTCAAGACCCAACAATAGTTGGGGAGGAAGGTAAACTAAAAAGGGGATACAAATTGCACACCATACTTCAGCTCACCCTACTTAACCCTAAGGGGTATCCTTAAGAGCATCCAAGGTGCAAAAAAACTCAGTAATTAGCCCTCTACGCTAATGTTGCCGCTCCTCCAAGGGGGAGCCTAAATCCTTGCTCTTACTCATGAAAGGAAGGCAAACAAGTTCAGGACATATATGCAGTTTGTCCAATAATTCTCATCACCAAGGGCCTAAAAACCCCAAGGGAACCATAGGGGAGCTTAGGCACTACTGTTAAAGACCCTAATGCAGCTGGGGGAGAGCAGCTCAACCCTACCTTAAGTAAAGGCATTCTACCTAAGCCCTGCTATAGCCAGAGCTTCGTCTTTGCTTTTTGCACCAGACCATAGTATGTGACAGATAACAAGGAGCGACGCCCGCAGGCTTACTTCTCTACTTGCTAGCATTGTCCAACCAGGGCCATAGTAATGAGCCTTTCCAAAGGGGAGCTACACTATATTAACAAGAGTTTTGGGATGCCTGCCTTTACATGCACATGAACTTTAATGCCATCCCATTCTTAATCCGTAGGGTTTAATATGGAGTTGGCCCACCCTTTGCAGCTATAACAGCTTCAACTCTTCTGGGAAGGCTTTCCACAAGGTTTAGGAGTGTGTTTATGGGAATTTTTGACCATTCTTCTAGAAGCGCATTTGTGAGGTCAGGCACTGATGTTGGATGAGAAGGCCTGGCTCGCAGTCTCTGCTCTAATTCATCCCAAAGGTGTTCTATCGGGTTGAGGTCAGGACTCTGTGCAGGCCAGTCAAGTTCCTCCACACCAAACTCGCTCATCCATGTCTTTATGGGCTTTGTGCACTGGTGCGCAGTCATGTTGGAACAGGAAGGGGCCATCCTCCATTTGGAGGGGTGTCCCAATACTTTTGGCAATATAGTGTATATCAGAGTCCTGCACACAGGCGGGTACTCGATGGGTGATCCGCTAATATTTGATGTAACAGCTAGAATAATATTTACGTGTCGGGTGCGGTGCGGGTGCGAATCGTACGTGCGGTAGGCACGGGTGGGCTGCGGGTCCAATAGCCAAGATTATTTCGACTCAATCCGGTACACAGTGATAGGCAGATGCTTCCAAACGGTGCCGTGATTGGCTTCTGCGTGACTTGCCCCTTTAAGCACTGCCAGTCGCGCTGCATCTGATTGACAGCTATAGTGATTATATTAAAGGAAGCGTGCTTTGCTTGCTTTCTGTATTTAATCTATTCACAATATGAATAAAAGTTTTAGCCTATTTTTCATGCTGGTAAAAAGACCAATGTTTTTTTAATCTATGCCTTTTAGATCTCTAAGCGTATAGCATGACCCAGTGATGTGATTTATGCACAATTTGTACAAAGTAGATTGTTCACTTGATGCATAGTTTTATATAGTTTACACGACAGATGTCTCTCTCTCTCTCTCTCTCTCTCTCTCTCTCCTTCTTCGTTGTTAACATGATGGGCTGCGTGTCTATTAATTGTTCTTGCATGAACTCATAATGCGTAATGTTTATTGCTTACGTTACATTAAAAAAATTAATAAATGATTTTTGTCTACGTGTGGGAAATTTAATGCGGGTGCGGGTCGAGTCACGGTTTTCATGGTCGGGTATGGAATTAAATTAGTGTTTCTGTCGGATATCGGGTCGGGTGGGCTGTTAATAAAGCGGGTGTGGGGCGGGTGTGGGCCGTGCAGGACTCGGGTGTATATCCCTACCTAAAGACCCAACAACAGTTGGGGAGGGAGGTAAACAAAGCAGAGGGAATCTATACGGCCCTACATAACTCCATTCACCTAGCATCAACCTTTAGGGCCATCCAAAAGGGAGATATGTCCCAGACAAGAGAAAAGCAGACTGCAATTTGCCAGTAACTCTAAACCACCAGACTCTAACCCCAAGGAAGCCGCAGGGGAGCTTATGCTCTACTTAAAACCCCTGTACAATGGGGGAGAGCAGCTCAACCCAGACTTAAATAAAGGCACTTCTCAAGGACCCACTATAGCTTGCGTTTTACTCCAGTGTTAACTATAGTATGCAATAGAACTCAGGGATGGTTGCTCCACAGGCCTTCTACCTCTACTTGAAAGGTTCTTGAACATTGGTCATACTAGAGAGGCCTATAAAATCATCCATCAAAAGAGGAGCATACATCTTTACCCTTTACTCTGGAAAAAGAGGCAAGCAAGAGCAGGACATAATGCAGTAAACATTCCACAGGCGAACTTCCTCTACTTGTTAGCATTGTCAAACCAGGGCTATAGTAGAGCACCCATCAAATCACCCATCCAAAGTGGAGCATACATCCCTACTTCAAAACCCAACAGTATTTGGGGAGGGAGGTAAATGAAGTAGAGGGAATCATATTGCCCTTTGTAACTGTACCAAACAACCCATTCACAGGGAAGTATAATATAAGCTTCTCACAGCGAATGCTTCACAATAAATCCATTCAGCTCCCTCGAGAACCGAACATGCTCCAGCATACACTAGATTCTTATATCGAAAGAGAATCAAGCAATAACAGAGCCTTCTATCATGAATGCTTTGCCATGAGTGCCTCCTGTTCCCTCGAGAGCCGAACGTGCTGCATGCAAACGCTATATTATAGCAAGCTTAACAGAGCTTAAGAGCACCCAGCTTTTATCTCACAAAAAGGTGGTTCCTGAAGACAAAAAAGCAGATGACGTGTATTACAGGCACACTTTTATACTCACAGGCGATCCGCTTGTGTTGTGAAGTTCAAACTTTGAAAGGAAACTTACTCGCACAATTACTAATGTATCAAATATTGCTGTAGTAATATCTATATTATTTACCATACTTTATGTGGGATGAATTGAACATGTTCCTTCATTATCTGGAACATTGATGGACAAATTATACTTCCTGCGTTAGAAACATTCCAGTAAACACTGCTGATAGGGATTAAAATTGAAAAGGTGAGAAAATTATGTTTTAAAGCGCCCAAGTGAAAACAATGGAAAATTTGGAGGATTTGGAAAGAAAATGAGAGAGTCACTCTAACGCATTCCAGTCAGTTATTCATGGGATGTGTCATTAAATAAGGAGAGTAAACCACAAGAGGGCAGTGAAAAAGAAATATACAGTAACAACACAGCAGACTGAAAATAACTTAACAAGCGTTCGATTATTTTACTGACAGAAAATGGACAACTCATTCAATCAAACTGACAAACAAGGATTATTTATAGCGCAACCTTATTATTTGAGTGAAAGGTCCAAAAATCAGAACTTTTTCAGAAAAAGGGGGATACAGTTCCCATTTAATTTTAATAAACTGCAGAACTACCACTGTAAAAACATTACAGTAAAACTAGTATCCGGTATCCACGAATATACTGTAAACTCACACTACATTATTTACTGTGTGTTACTGTAAGATGAATAGAAAGAGAACAACAAAGTCTTCTCAAAGAATACAATTTCACGAATCATTACTCCACTAATCATGCAGTGCAATTTTCTTGGCATGAGGGAGAGGAGATTTATCTGATAGGTTTATCTGAAAAGGTCTGTCCACACAATAATGTTTGTTTCAGAGAACAAAATACAAAATGTGATGCAGCCATTTAGGCTAGTTATATGGTTAGCGATTTACAGGGATACATTCTGAAAGAGCACATTTCAAGTGATCAAATGTGATTTAGAAATATGATTTTGACTACAAATGCTGCAAAACAGTAACTTTAGTAAATAAATGCATAGGTCCAGACTGACTGGATTACTGATGAAATTAAACTGCCTGTTTTGTGTGTATAATCACCTGTGTTGAATGGAAGGGAGTAGATAAAGGTGCCAGGCACCTGTTCAGCAGCCCGTTTGTACCACAGAGGAAAATGATCAGCACTGAACACCGCCTCCTTATCCTCTCCTGTCAGGAAATCTCTTACAACACACAACACACACATTACCTCATTATTACAGGCTGTTATAAGAAGGATGTTAAGCTGATAATACACTGCTCAACATTAAGCGAACACTTAATCATCACATTATAACACCAAGTCAATTAAACTTCAGGGATATCAATCTGTCCAATTAGGAAGCATAAGTGATTGTGAATCAGTTTCACCTGCAATTTTTCTCTTTTGACAATTGACTGATTTGTCTTTAGTTTTGCGTTTTGTTAGGGTCCTTGTCACTGTCTATAGCATGAGGCAGTACCTGCAACCCAATAAGGTTGCACAGGCAGTCCTGCTCCTCCAGGATGGCACATCCATACGTGCCGGCGCAAGAAGGTTTGGTGTGTCTCCTAGCACAGTTTCAAGAGCATGGAGGAGATACCGGGAGACAGGCCCGATATCCGAGCAGCAGGACCAATATCTTCTCTTTTTGTGGAACAGGAGGAGCACTGCCAGAGCCCTACAAAATGACCTCCAGCAGGTGACTGGTGTGCATGTTTCTGACAAAACTGTCAGAAACAGACTTCATGAGGGTGGCATGAGGGCCCGACGTCCTCTAGTGGGACCTGTGCTCAAGCTCAGCACCGTGCAGCTCGATTGGCATTTGCCAGAGAACACCAGAACTGGCAAGTCCGGCATTGGCGCCCCGTTCTCTTCACGGTTGAGAGCAGATTCACACTTAGCACGTGACAGACGTGAAAGAGTCTGGAGATGCCGTGGGGAACGTTATGCTCCGTGCATCCAGCATGACCGGTTTGGCGGTGGGTCAGTAATGGTCTGGGGAGGAATATCGTTGGAGGTCGCACAGACCTCCACGTGCTAGCCAATGGGTCCCTTAGGTACTTTGATGACATTGACTGGCCCTCACGTTCCCTAGACCTGAATTCAAATGAGAACCTCTGGGACATTATGTATCGGAGCATCCGAAGCTGCCAAGTAGCACCACAGATTGTCCAGGAGCTCACTGATGCCCTGATCCAGGTCTGGGAGGAGATCCAGGACACCATCCACCATCTCATCAGAAGCATGCCCAGACATTGTCGTGAGTGCATACAGGCATGTGGGAGCCATACACACTACTGACTTACATTATGAGTTGCTGTGATGAACTTCATGCAAGTTGGATCAGCCTGTAACTTCAGTTTTTTTACACTGATATTTGGTATGATTTTGAATCCAGCCCTCAGTGTGTTGATGATTTTGGTTATTTTGTCACATAATTTTGTTCTTAACAAAATATAGAATGTATATAAATAAAGATTTTCAAATTGAATAATGAATTTATTCATTGAGATCCAATGTGCGATTAAGTGTTCCCTTCATTTTTTGAGCAGTGTATTAAATTACGTGCTAAGAGGGGAAGTCTAGATTTATTTTTGGGTAGCATATTCTTATGACAAATTACTCAAAAACAACAGTGTGTTGCCAATGTTGGGGAAGCTACTATGGCATGTAGTTTGCCAAGCTACAAAGTTGCGAACAATAAACAATTAAAAAAGTGTGTAGACAAGCTACTATTTAAAAAAAAGTTCCCTTTTACATCAGTCACATCAATGCTTTATTACTTTCTTCCCAGGAATGACGAACACTGAAGCCTGAATAACACAATCCCAATTCAAGCAATTTTGCAGTCTATCCAGTCGGTCCATTTTGGACTTGAGGGCCTTCGATAGGACACTGAAGAAGTCTCCTTTTAAGATGATCACTCAGATCACTCAAATCTTTTTTTTTTACCCCTGACCCAGAGAATGACCCAGAGAATCTAACTGGAATCTATGAACTGGTCCCCCCTCAGGGGCCAGACCCAAAGTTTCTAAATCTCTGGCTGGGGGTAAACATTTGACCACTACACTTGAAACAAAAGTTGTCTCTGAACGGAAGCTCCCAAGGTGTGTTGTCCAAGAGAGACACCAGATCTGAGAACCAGAGTTGGGCTGGCCAGAATGGAGCCACTAATAATAGGACTCTGGACTCTGTCTTAGCAAACACTCGCTAGAACTCCCGAGAGCAGAGCTATCAGAGGTAAGGTGTACAGATGAAGCCTCAGTCACATCTGTACCATGCCGCTCAGCCCCAGTGGAGCTGGAGGTGTAAGGGCAAACCAGAGGGGACAGTGGGTTGACTCCTCTGAGACAAACAAGTCCACTTCCGTTCAGCTGTACCTCTGCCATATGGACTCCACCACCTGCTGGAGCCTCCATTCACTGCACAACTGCTCTCAGGGAAAATATAGTCTGTATTTAGCCCAGAGCAGGATCTGCTGCACCTGCCTAAAAAGGGGGATCAAACACAGACTGCCCTGGTGGTTGATGAAAGAGACCACCGTTGTGTTGTCAGTTCTGACCAACACATAGTAGCCCCTCAGTTGTGGGAGGAAGAATCTCAGTGCTAGAAATACTGCCCTCATTTCCAGACAGATGAGGGACCTCCCAAATGCCATGGGCTGGCTGGCCATACAGAGCTGCACCCCAGCCTGTGAGAGAGGCGTCCATTGTGAGTGTCTTGTGAAAGCAAAGCAGGCCACACTTTCCCTCTGATCTGCCGGGGCCTTCAATGATGATTCCGTGTCAGGGCATAGATAGCCTGCTAGCATCTCTTCACCCGGGGCATTGCATTATAGACATACTCGCCCAAGCAGCAGAGGTGATGATGCAAGATGAGTACGGGTTCCTCCATGATATCGACACCTCGGTTTGGAGATCAGGGAAAAATGGAAGGCTCCTTGGAGGAGGCTGCGGGTGACCCATCCAACTTACTACAAGGCACTTCCCACAGTGTGGATTATGGGTCTGTGTGCAAACGGATTGTCTTGCATGCAGACCTGTAATCCACACAGTACCTCGGCAAATGCGTGACCCAAGCCGCGCAGCCGCCTGACTTTTCTTCCCTCAAGAAAAAAGCCAAACAGGAGTGGAGCTTGAACTAAAACTCAATAGTTTTAATTCATTATTCATTTTAATAATGTGGGGCAGTCGTGGCCTAATGGTTAAAGAGTCAGACTGGCAACCCAAAAGTTGCGGGTTTGATTCTCAATACCGGCAGGAAATGACTGAGGTGCCCTTGAGTAAGGCACCTAACCCCCAATCGCTCCCCGGGCGCCACAGAAAAAATGGCTGCCCACTTCTCCGGGTGTTTGTGTCCCAATTTTGCAGTGTGTGTGTGTGTTCACTACTCCTAATGTGTGTGCACTTGGATGGGATAAATGCAGAAGACAAATTCTGAGTATGGGTTACCATACTTGGCCTTCACATGTCGCTTAAAACGTAACTTTAATAGGTCTCTATTTGGATCGGAAGAATTCGCAGAGCGAGCTTCCAGATCTAGAATGGGACTTCGAAGTCAGAGAAATGGCAAGAGAAAGGGGGACATCCAATCACACTGAAATAGGTATGTGGCTTCATGAAACTGGGGATTCCATGATGTAGGCGCGTCACCTGACCTCCGTCAGCCAATAGAATTGGCATGTTTTCACACGTGCTTCAGACACCGGTCACACTGGCCTCCTTTAGCGTCAACACCATGACACAGTGTCAAAGTTCCCTCGAAGGGGAACTTAACTTGTTACTGAAAAAGCTGCACTGCTTTGAAAGCAGCAGAGCCACTGACACACTACTGTAAAAAATGTAGTTAAGTTAGCAGCATTGCTACTTTTAATTAGTTACTCCACCAACACTGGCATTTACAGTCTCTTGCAAAACATTTATTACACATTAGTTACAACTGTTCAGTATAGAATTTACTATGTAATATAGACTCATGAGAAGTATGATGTACTTACTGATTGGTCAGTTGGTCTGGCATCACAAAAAGGTTTATGCGTGATAGTCCGGTTCGAGTGCCGAGGTAAGCTATCTCCACCCCTTTATCAGAGTTCCTACCAAAACAAAGAGAACCACAGGAAAGACATAATGAATAATGGAATGTATAAGGAACCATCTCAAAAATGAAGATTCAGTAACACTTTAGGTAAAACCATTATATATGATGCATTATAAATGTATTCTTAATGCATTAATTATGCTATGTAATGCACCTTATAATGCATTGTATGGTCTCATGAATAATTGTAGCATAATACATTGTAATACTTATCTATTCATTGATAACACATCTTTAGAAAGTATAATGCATTAAATACATGACAAAAACCAATTTCAGATGTAACAAATCTGCAAATATTATAATGTATTTTATTTTGGTTACAATTATTTATGAAATGATATGATGCATTACAATGTACAGTATGAATACCTTTATAATGCATTATACAAAAATTCTAGTTAAAGTTAACATGAAATAGCATTCACAACTCATTTGATCTCTCTTTGTATATTACAAATGAGGAACTGATTGGATGGTATAAAGAAGTCATCCCACACTTTATTGGCAAAATTTGGCAAAAGGCTGCATTGCCTACAACAGTAGCCTAAAACAACAAGTAAAAACCTATTTGGCTCTTGGTTAATACTTATTTGTTTATTTGTTTATTAACATCATTTGAAAATTATTTCAGAGGCTGTACAATTCATTGCGTTGTAATGAAAGATTATAAATATATTTTTTGAATAACATGTACAATAAGACCATAAATGTGTATTAAGAAAGTTTGTGTTGTTCTTACTCTGATTTATTAAGAGCGAGGCTGGTCCAGTACGCTTCCAATGGTGCCGTGACCATGGCATCAAAAATAACCTCCTGGATCAGATCCTCATCACCTACCAAAACAATCATAGGATACTAATCATAAGATACAAACAAAATATCTCCCACACACATACATCATGCTTTAATGTCTCATTATAAGTATAATGAGCTCAAGGGGGTCAGAAGAAATGCTGCCTCCATTTTAAACTTAATCCAATGGTGTTGCTGTTTGTCACGGTTGGCTGCTATAACAGGGCGCATGACGAAGGAGAATTCAAAATGAACACACTTTATTAAATCCAGGCTTGAGAACAGGAACACACAACCACATAACATAGACAAGACAGGACAAAGAATTGAACAAAACAGGGAGTACTTATACCAGAACTAAACAAGGGAACTAATGAGTCAATTAATTGACAACAGTTTAACAGAAAGAAGCAGGCACAGACATGGAAACTTGTCACGGTTGGTTTTGGGTTTTGTTTCATATTTATATTTCATGTTTCCATTGTCTCTTGTCGAGTATTGTTCCCTGTAAACCGCTGTCTGGTGAGTCCATGTCTAGGGCAAGTTCATGTGAATGCTCATGTTTATGCTTAAGTCTACGTTTATGGTCGCAAGTCGAGTCATGTTTCAAGTTTAGTTTTCCACGTCTACGTTTGTATCTGTTTTCACACCAATAAACTGCACTTGCATTCACTACCCTCGCCTCAGTGGAATCGTTACAGAATACATAACCGCTAATCATGAACCCAGCAGTTCTTCTCCTTCGCCTCCATCAAGGAGACCGCACCATAGAGGACTACGTGGTGAAATTTTGTGAACTTTGTCACCTTGTTGATTTTAATGATGTGGTACTAAAGGACATTTTTCATCTGGGTTTGAATGAACCCGTTAGTTCACGGCTTCCTGGGGGGAAAATACACTGGACTCTAGAGCAATATATTGATCATCATCATCATCTTCCTAGCATTATTCCCGCTCATTTGTAGGGTCTGCTTCACACACACCTTTGATTTGGCACAGGTTTTATGCTGGATGCCCTTCCTGACACATTCACACACAATCCTACAATTTGGCATATCAAATCCACCTATCCTGCATGTCTTTGGACTGTGGGGGAAACCAGAGCACCCGGAGGAAACCCATGCTGACACGGGGAGAACATGCAAACTCCACACAAGCCGGGGCTCGAACCGGGGACCTTCTTGCTTTAAGGCAACAATGCTACCCACTGAGTCACCGTGCCGCCCCAGAGCAATATAATGATCATGCCCTGCTATTAAGTGGTTCTTCATTTACTGTGGGAACGGTGGATGAGGGGCTCCACAACCCCACAGTACCCACCACACCAGAGAGTCTCCACACCCCGACTGTCATGTCTGTTTTTTTCATGCCACATCCACCACACCAGAGTTTCTTCACGTCATGCCTGCCAAGCCAGAGACTGTACACGTCATGCCTGCCACGCCAGAGTCACTGGCCAAGATGGCCACTACGTCTGTGTCTTCAGACAAGATGGTCACTACGTCTGTGTCTTCAGGCAAGATGGCCGCTACGCCTGAGTCTTCAGACAAGATGCCCGCTACGCCGGTGTCTTCAGCCAAGATAGCTGCCACGCCTGAGCCTTCAGCCAAGATGGCCGCCATGCCTGAGCCCTCGGCAAAGATGGCCGCCACGCCTGAGCCCACAGCCAAGATAGCCTCCGAGCCAGGGTCTACAGCCAAGATGGCCGCTGAGCCAGGTTCTTCAACCGCCATGGCCGCCGAGCCAAAGTCTCCAGCTGTCATGGCCGCCACGCCAGCATCTCCAGCCATCATGGCTGCCATGCCAGAGCCTCGTCACGTCACGGCGCCACGCCAGAGCCTGTTCACGCCAAGGCCGCCATGTTTCCCCTGGAAAATTTTTTGGGGGGGGACTATAGGTACCAAGCTCCAGTGGATGCAGACCAGGTCCACCAGCGCTCCACGGTCCACTGCTGTGTCCTCCAGTGCACCATGGCTCAGGTCCTCCACTGCTTCACGACCCAGGTCCACCACTGCACCACGGCCCAGGTCCGCCACTGCTCCACTGCCTAGGCCCGCCTCTGCTCCATGGTTCATGTCCGCCACTGCTCCACGGCCCAGGTCCGCCACTGCTCCACGGCCCATGTCCGCCTCTGCTCCACGGCCCAGGTCCGCCTCTGCTCCATGGCCCATGTCTGCCTCTGCTCCACGGCCCATGTCTGCCTCTGCTCCACGGCCCATGTCTGCCTCTGCTCCACGGCCCAGGTCCGCCTCTGCTCCACGGCCCAGGTCCGCCTCTGCTCCACGGCCCAGGTCCACCTCTGCTCCACGGCCTATGCCTGCTACTGCCCCTTGACCCAGGTCCAGTTTCCCTTTACGGGCCTGGCCCTCCATCCCTCCCCCTGGACCACCTTTGCTCCACCACACTCCTGGACGTTTTGTCAATTTTGGGTTTTGGGTGGGTGTTCCATTAGGGTGTCGGGAGCCACCCTTTGATGGGGGGATATGTCACGGTTTTGGGTTTTGTTTCATGTTTATGTTTCATGTCTTTTATTTTGAAGTTTACTCAGTCGTGTTTCCTAGTTCTTGCCATGTGATTCCCTTCCCATCATGTGATCATGTATTGTGCTTCCCTTGTCTTATGTGTCATGTTCTTACTGGTTGTTTTAGTCATGTGTTTCTCAGTCCTGTTTTCTCATTGTTTCTGTCTTGATTGTTCACAGGTGTTCCTTGTTTGGTCATTAGTCTTTGTGTATAAATAGTCATCATGTTTTCATGGTCTCTTGTCGAGTATTGTTCCCTGTAAACCGCTGTCTGTTGAGTCCATGTCTAGGTCAAGTTCATGTGAATGCTCATGTTCATGCTTAAGTCTACGTTTATGGTTACTTTTCAAGTCAAGTCATGTTTCAAGTTTAATTTTCCACGTCTACATTTGTATCTGTTTTCACACCAATAAAATGCACTTGGGTTCACCACGCTCGCCTCAGAGAAATTGTTACAAAAATATAGGTCACAAACGTAAGTAGGGATAACAAAAATACAAAGAAACAAAGCATACATGTTACACTGTTCTGCTACATTAGAAAAATGATTCAATATTTAGAAGTAGAATTTCTAAATAGAACTTAGAATTTTGTATTTATTTTATTTTGTACTGTCATTCATTAGTACAAAGATTAGTTCAAAGAAGGATACATATACTTTGAGCAACACAAAAACAAAGACAAATTTTAGTGTGCATATGCACTCAACTCACACTTCAGATGTGGTTCTCCATTAAAATAGAGCTTAATGGCATCGATCTGAGATAGGAAAAGATGTTCTGGATGTTCCTCTGTGTTACAGTATGTCCTGAAAAGTCAAACCAATTAGTCACACGCATGCAGACATCAAACACATACTGCCGGCACTTCAATAAGGCACTGAACAAAATCTCTAAAGATACTACTGTACCATTCATCTGCTAATACAACATCTGGATGCTCCAAATCATGTAGTCCTGAAACAGAAGAAACACTCATCATGCTTAATGCTGCTTCAGATTCATATGACATGATTGAACCAAGCAGAACATAATCCTTGATTAGGGATTATATTTGTATTTGTATTGTATTTGTTGCTAACATCAACATTGATTCCTATCAGACAAAAAATATCCGTTTACCTAACCTATTCCTGAAATGATTGCTGTATAAGAATGTTGTTCAAACCCCCAACCATAGCCTTAACACTAAAAAATAGTGGCATGAGGTGGTCTTCTGAAATGAGGGGTCTCTCTGTATTTGATTTATAGTGCATTAAAAGTTCATGTTGAAATACTAATGGGGGGAAAGACCCGAAGTTCAGTCCTAGGACTTTGACATGTAATCAGCCAGCAGTCATATTATAAACTGTGAAAACACAAGCTGATATAATAGGTTCTATTTGCTTTTGTCGGACACACCGCTTGCATCTGGTATAGACACAGTGTGATGGCTCGTTTCCACTGAGCGGTACGGTACAATACAGTTCAGTACGGTACGCAATTTTTGCCATTTCCAATGTCAGAAGTTGTGAATGGTACCCTAATTCTGAACCGTACCACTTTTTTGGCACCCCTCCGTTGGGGTACCTAGCACAGTAGTCCGGTACTAAAGGGTGGAGCTAGACTCACTGCAGAACACTGATTGGTTGACAGAGAATCGTCACTTGCGCGTGCTTTTTCGGCTGTGTTTTTCCTTGCAGCCTTGGCTCAAACAAAGCTTGTCTTCTTCTAGTGACAAACAGCCACATGACGAGAAGCAAGAACAAGATCTGCTGTATATCATCTATTGTTGTTTACTGTGTCACTTTCTTCTTTGTGCGAGAATGCCGTCGATCGCTACACCATGCCTATCATAAGGGTACTGTTGGCGGTGGAAACACAAGCTGGATCAGAGTTTACAGTCCCAAATCGTACTGTACTGTACTGAACCGTACTGCACCGCTCGGTGGAAACGAGCCATAAGGGGCCCAAAGTATGCCAAGAAAATATCCCTCACACCATTACACCACCACCAGCAGCCTGAACCGCTGATACAAGGCAGGATGGATCCATGCTTTCATGTTGTTTAAGCTAAATTCTGACCATCTGAATATCGCAGGAGAAATCGAGGCTCATCAGACCAGGCAACATTTTTCCAATCTTTTATTGTCTAGTTTTGGTGAGCTCGTGTGAATTGTAGCATCAGTTTGCTGTTCTCAGCTGACAGGAGCATCACCGGTGTGTCTTCTGCTGCTGTAGCTCATCTGCTTCAAGGTTGGACATGTTGTGCGTTCAGAGATGCTCTTCTGCAGACCTGCAGATGCTTATTTGAGTTACTGTTGCCTTTCTATCAGCTGAACCAGTCTGGCCATTCTCTTCTGACCTCTGGCATCAACAAGGCATTTTCACCCTCTGGATATTTTCTCTTTTTCAGACCATTCTCTGTAAACCCTAGAGATGGTTGTGCGTGAAAATCCCAGTAGATCAGCAGTTTCTGAAATTCTCAGACCAGCCCTTTGGCACCAACAACCATGCCACGTTCAAAGTCACTTCAATCACCTTTCTTCCCCATTCTGATGTTCAGTTTGAACTACAGCAGATTATCTTGACCATGTCAACATGCCTAAATCCATTGAGTCTCTACCATGTGATTGGCTGATAAGATATTTGTGTTGAACAGCTGTACCTAATAAAGTGGCCGGTAAGTGTATATACACAAGAAATAGCAGCTTAAGCTTGCACAGTCACATATGGCAGCACGAAACACATATGCAATCAGTTCCAATGAATTTTAACAATGAGCCTTTAAACCACCCACACACACGCACACAAACAAAAAAGCAGACAAGACACACATTTATTATAATGAATCAAAGGAAATGTAGAGGACAGAGTATCTTTAAATCTATAGTTACCTTCTTCAACAGAGATATTTCCTCTGAAGAAATATTTGCCATGACCTCTGGACAAGGCCACTCCTAAGCTGAAAACAGGAGAAATAAATCATATACTCAAAAAGAAAAAAAAGGTTTTAGCTGTTTGATAAATTAAAATGAGCTAAAACACCACAAATCATTAATTTTTTCTCACATAATTGGCATCTGTACATATATAATAAATGTTGAAATTTATTTTTTTATTTATTTGGTGGAGTCAAAGTCTGTGATCAGAATGATTTGGTTTAATTCCCTCCAGAAGCGTCTCACACGATTGCGTTCCCAAACACCAGCATCCCAACGCAAGAGAACATGACAGCCTTTATTGTCTGAGACGCAACTCATTTATGATGGAGGAAAAAGAGCCCGATTGCAGCAACTTACATTTTTATTACTGATATTTCACGTCAATTTCCCAGAAAGTGACAATTTTGTTCTCTTAAACATGGGATGGAAACGCTGCTTTATTCTGCTTTATTTGTGTGAAAGGTTTCACAGTGCTGTTTTTGTCAGTTATTCTGATATGTGAAAGTTTTCACAAATCAGAATAGGACTCAAGGAAGGGTTAACTGACAAAAACTACTGTGAAACATTTCACAAATCACAAATAGCCTGTTTGAGCCTAGTATGACCTGACTAGATGACCATTTTTAAACTTATAAGCTGATTTATCTAATGGCTTGGACCGTTATTCATTGGCACAGCCTGTTTGTCATTATTACACAAGAAAAAGAGGACAGAGCAGTGAGAAACACTTAAACAAGATAAAAATGTGATTGAGAAAGTTTTCACAAATCAGGCTCAATCTAATACAAGTGCTTTTGAATTAACGCTTTGTATTAACGCCACCGTGAGGAATAGATTGAGGGAAAAAGGGTGGAGGTTCAGGAGGTGAATGAGGGACTGGCAAAGCGCTGGAAACCGATAGGGGAGCAGATAGGAGAAACCAGGACGGAACAGACGGCGGAAGAGGCCATGAAGGAGATGATAGGAGGAACCATGGAGAAGAGGATGGTGGAAGGGCCCATGGAGGAGTGGATGGTGGTAGGATCCAGGGAGGAACGGATGGCCAGTGAGATCCCAGAGTGACCCAGGAGATGGCCATGAGGGAGGCGACCCACGGTGGCAATAAATGGAAGGAGGAGCCAAGGTGGTCCTTTGAACCCAACCAACAGCAATGAAGCCTGGAGATGTAGGGTCCCAGGCAGAGTCTGTGGAGCCGAAAGACCCCGTGACGCCGAAGGACTGGGAGACCAAGGAGGAGTCCTGGCAATGAGTGGCCGAGGTGGAACCAAGGGGCCTGAGGCGACGCCGGTGTAAGTATGGACCATGGTGGAGCCTGAGGGATGGAGGAGCCTGACAGAACTGTAGGGATGGAGCACAACAGACAGCCCAGATGTCCGTGGCGATGGTGGGGCGATGACTGACCAAGGTAGAGCCGGTGGGACGAGGGAGCCCGGTGAAGCCAGAAGGATGACTGTTCCAGGTGGAGGCGAGGGGGCAGGGAGCCAGGGCCTCCTCATAAAATTCAACCACTCATTCCTAATATTAGAATCCGAAGGAAGCTTATGCAGGGACTATGTTCTTCCACACCCAGGCACAGCGCAATATATTACTCTCTTCGGCATGTTTATAGCTCGGTAGCGCGATCCATTTAGCTCCACGAGTCGGTGGGCGGGGCTACAGAAGCAGGCGTACATATTTATCTGTTGAGGCGGCGTTTCTGCATTCTATGACATCAATGGTCGACATATTCTGAGATCTCTCGTTTTCTGGGCCTGGTGTTTTCAGCTCTAAAACTTACAGGATATTCTTATATCACGATGAACTTTTATATATCAAAGGCTCAAGGGAAAGTTGATTTCTCAATTCATCACCCCTTTAAATGTGTCACATATAGGTCCATATGACAATGACGAAAAAAAACCTCAAGTAATCCACAGTTGAAGAGCAGGCAAACAGCAACATAACAGTGTGTAGGAACGCCAATACCGACAACTGAATGGAGAACAAAGAAGGAACTTAAATGCACAGTGATAATGACTACGTAAATAACAAACAGGTGTGATGATTGAATGAATGTCCATGGCAACTAATGACTGGCGGGAAACTAGAACAAAGGAAACAGGAAACTAAAGAGAAACAAGCTCCATGAAAATGAAACTAAACACACAGATTGTGACAGACTCATGGATGGATTATTTTTTCTAAAAGAAGGTTATACAGTCAAACCAAAAATGATTCAGACACCAGATATAATGTTTCTCTAGTGTGTGCAAGACAATATAGTTCATTTCTATAAGTGAGGATGGCAAAATAAAGTAAACTGTGACATATTATACCCAAAAATTCTTCATACAGTGACTACCAGTAAAATTGACTGAACTAAATGAAGCATTGCTTGGTCATTGGTTGAGCTAAATTGGTATTATCTAATTGTGTTCTTAAATTTAACAGCTGATTGGCTGATTGTAATCCATTACATCCCTTTCTATCAAAGTTATCTGACATTATCAAGATGAATTTGTTCTGACACAGTTTATCTCTGAGTTCTTGTCATATTTTATTACCATTTTCTTAACGATAATGTGAGAAAATGTTGAAGGTGTCTGAATTGACTGTATAGCCTATATCTGGGATGGCAAGAGGGTAAGTGAACGATGAAAGAATGTTCATTTCTGGGTGGAGAATCCCTTTAAAAATGTTTATTAGCTGATGTGGATTTTAATTTTCTGATCCTCTGCATATATGAGAAACCGTTTTCATCTTCATGTAATGGAGATCAGAGAGAAATATCCTGGACAGTGCACAATGATCTGATAATGAATTTCTGGCTATATATGTTGTTTAAAATAATGTTTTTGGAGCCGTGCTGCAGTCGGTAGTATGCAGAAAAGCTGTTGGTTCACTGGGAAGCAGTTCTGAGTCCAGACTTCTGTCTCAATCTGCAGTGTTTCTGTTGCTCTACACGGTTTTATATATGAGAGGGGGAAATCTCACCTGAAGGGAGTTCCTCTGATGTCTGTGTAGTAGTAGTCATTGTGTAGAACAAGCACACGCTTCTGAGACACAGTCATAAACAAACACACAAACACTATAAGAGGATGAAAGAAAAGAGCTTTTCAGTGCATGTGTGTGTGTGAGTGTGTGTGTGTATAGAGGGAGTTTCTTGCCCCTTTATCCACAGTCTTCTTCACGTTCATAGAGAAGCTTCCAGTCTGTCTGTTCACCATGGCATTACGCAACTGGACAACAACAAAAAACAAATCTGATAATCAAATTGAGAAATCTAAAAACCAAAAAAAGATAACTAGATACTGTAATATTTTAATAATAATAATAATAATAATAATAATAATATGTGTAGATGCAGGTGGTTGCTTACTAGCCCAAGATATGAGTCCCCCCATAAGTCTCTATGATATTCTGATCTCCAGACAAACTTCTTCACATCCATTTCATATTCTGACTTTGATTATGTTCTCAGCAACCAATAAGTGTCTGTCTAACTCTTAGACTCTGTTTGCATCTAGGATTAGATCCATATCAGGAAATCCAATGACAAGTGGTCAGCACTAAAGTTTTACTTTTTGCAGCTTTAAAAGCAAATGAATATCCAATAGAAAAAAGGAAAAACTTGAGTACTCGATACGCAACACTTTTTTGGCATTAACTGCTGGCTTTTAGAGGGCCAAGCGTAACAACAACAACGGTTTTGTTACAAGTACATGCAAAAGTAAATAGCATAATGATTTTTTTTTAATGATTTAAAAGGTCAATAGTAATGCATTTGCAGCATTTCTTTTTTTCAACTTTGTGCAACTCTATAATTAAGCTATTTAACTAAAACACCTCATTCCAATTATCTTTTTTTTTATGTAGTACAATTAGCTGTTTTTAGCTTAGTTAGATTCCGTTTTGTCTACAATTGTGACTTCCAGGTAATTCCAAAGGGTTCACCAATTTTCTTGCAAGCGTATTATTTTACCGCATGGCCGAAGAAAGTTAAGGAGACCAGACTCATGAAAGTAGGTCAAATTATACTAAATTTATAGGCATTTTAAAGCATTTCATTATATTTTGGCCACAAACTTCTCTGTACTGTACTTTCAGGGTTTGGTGCAACCTACCAAGTTTTGTTTCAAGAAGACTTTGAGAAAATATTACTCATGTTTCAGAAAAGAAGGAGAAACTCTACTTACTGTTAAATAATGGTTAAATAAGATTCACCAGTACACATTCTTATATGATATGTCAGTGTGATAAAGGTAAGCGCATTTGGCTTGTTCTGAGACAAAATTCCCTCTTTGACTTTTTAGTTAAGAAAGACTATGATGTTAATATGTAATAGAAGTAAAATAAATAAAGGTGGAGTAATTATGTGGCTGTGTATATATCCTTGTGTTATGATTAAAACTGTATTTATAACTTTATATAGAATTAAAGTTACCTCATCCTCCGTGTCTTCCCACTCCACCTCAGACAGATCCACACTGCTGTAGCTGGATTTTCTCCTCTTTTTCCCTTCTTCATACTAGAAACACATGACATGGAAACACCAATGATATTAATTAACATGGATAAACATTATGTGTATTTGTGTGATGCTGTAACAAACACAATATCATCATAATAAAATGTGAAAATTCTCACATCACTAGTCACTGACTTTCTTCTATAGATCATTTAAAAAAAGTACACTGTACATGTCAATACAACATGTAAAACTGTAATGTTTGTCCCACAGAGATCAGACTATAAAAGCTGTTAGTCCTCCTGTGATAGGACATGCGCTCTGCACCACAGCTTTATTCTGTCATTAGGCTTTTCCTTTAAAAGATAAGCGTTCTGTGGATCAGTTTGTGTGTGTGTGTGTGTGTGTGTGAGAGAGAGAGACAGGTATATACTGCCCTCCAGTGGCAGAACGACACTAAAGGAAGAGTCAAGATCCTTATCTTTTTAAATGGGAGAGAATAAAAGAGCTGGCTTTTTCTGTTGCAATTTGTAGTTTGACATGGTGTGCAGATACACATTTACCTTGGACATCAGCTACATGATTAAATGTCCACAAAAAAAAGAAGAAAAGAAAATAAAAGGAATAAAATCCAGGTTACTTTTCACTCCAAAAACAGAAGAAAACAAAATATAATATAATTAAATACAATAAAAGAAATACTACCAAAAGGCAGTACAACAAGTGCTACCACAATACATAAAACTAATTACTTTAATTAATTTAAATGTTCACATTACAGTATTGTAATGATATTTATGAATGACATTTATTGGCCTTATATGGTAATGAGAACGTGTTGCCTTTGTCAGAGTAATGGCTCTTTAAAAAGGCTTTTTTACATTGCAGAATATAATTTCTTCTTCCATTTGATTTTGATAGGATGAAATATGACCTAGATATTCTTCACAGGCTCGGTGACCCTGCTGAAAAATCCATCACCTGCGTTATACCAGCTCTAACCAGCATAAACCAACACTATACCAGCTCTAACCAGCATAAACCAGCTCTAACCAGCATAAACCGGCTCTAACCAGCATAAACCAGCACTATATCAGCTCTAACCAGCATAAACCAGCACTATACCAGCTCTAACCAGCATAAACTGGCTCTAACCAGCACTATACCAGCTCTAACCAGCATAAACCAGCACTAAACCAGCTCTAATCAGCATAAACCAGCACTATACCAGCTCTAACCAGCACTATACCAGCTCTAACCAGCATAAACCAGCACTATACCAGCTCTAACCAGCATAAACCGGCTCTAACCAGCACTATACCAGCTCTAACCAGCATAAACCAGCACTAAACCAGCTCTAATCAGCATAAACCAGCACTATACCAGCTCTAACCCGCACTATACCAGCTCTAAGCAGCATAAACCAGCACTATACCAGCTCTAACCAGCACTATACCAGTTCTAACCAGCATAAACCGGCTCTAACCAGCACTATACCAGCTCTTACCAGCATAAACCGGCTCTAAACAGCACTATACCAGCTCTAACCAGCATAAATCAGCATTAAACCAGCTCTAACCAGCATAAACCAGCACTATACCAGCTCTAATCAGCATAAACCAGCACTATACCAGCTCTAACCAGCACTATACCAGCTCTAAGCAGCATAAACCAGCACTATACCAGCTCTAACCAGCACTATACCAGTTCTAACCAGCATAAACCGGCTCTAACCAGCACTATACCAGCTCTTACCAGCATAAACCGGCTCTAACCAGCACTATACCAGCTCTAACCAGCATAAACCAGCACTAAACCAGCTCTAATCAGCATAAACCAGCACTATACCAGCTCTAACCAGCACTATACCAGCTCTAAGCAGCATAAACCAGCACTATACCAGCTCTAACCAGCACTATACCAGTTCTAACCAGCATAAACCGGCTCTAACCAGCACTATACCAGCTCTTACCAGCATAAACCGGCTCTAAACAGCACTATACCAGCTCTAACCAGCATAAACCAGCATTAAACTAGCTCTAACCAGCATAAACCAGCACTATACCAGCTCTAATCAGCATAAACCAGCACTATACCAGCTCTAACCAGCACTATACCAGCTCTAAGCAGCATAAACCAGCACTATACCAGCTCTAACCAGCACTATACCAGTTCTAACCAGCATAAACCGGCTCTAACCAGCACTATACCAGCTCTTACCAGCATAAACCGGCTCTAACCAGCACTATACCAGCTCTAACCAGCATAAACCAGCACTAAACCAGCTCTAATCAGCATAAACCAGCACTATACCAGCTCTAACCAGCACTATACCAGCTCTAAGCAGCATAAACCAGCACTATACCAGCTCTAAGCAGCATAAACCAGCACTATACCAGCTCTAACCAGCATAAACCAACACCATACAAGCTCTAACCAGCATAAACCAGCTCTAACCAGCATAAACCGGCTTTAACCAGCATAAACCAGCACTATACCAGCTCTAACCAGCATAAACCGGCTCTAACCAGCATAAACCAGCACTATACCAGCTCTAACCAGCATAAACCAGCTCTAACCAGCATAAACCAGCACTATACCAGCTCTAACCAGCATAAACCGATTCTAACCAGCATAAACCAGCACTATACCAGCTCTAACCAACATAAACCAGCACTATACCAGCTCTAACCAGCATAAACCGGCTCTAACCAGCACTATACCAGCTCTAACCAGCATAAACCAGCACTAAACCAGCTCTAATCAGCATAAACCAGCACTATACCAGCTCTAACCAGCACTATACCAGCTCTAACCAGCATAAACCAGCACTATACCAGCTCTAACCAGCACAAACCGGCTCTAACCAGCACTATACCAGCTCTAACCAGCATAAACCAGCACTAAACCAGCTCTAATCAGCATAAACCAGCACTATACCAGCTCTAACCCGCACTATACCAGCTCTAAGCAGCATAAACCAGCACTATACCAGCTCTAACCAGCACTATACCAGTTCTAACCAGCATAAACCGGCTCTAACCAGCACTATACCAGCTCTAACCAGCATTAAACCAGCTCTAACCAGCATAAACCAGCACTATACCAGCTCTAATCAGCATAAACCAGCACTATACCAGCTCTAACCAGCACTATACCAGCTCTAAGCAGCATAAACCAGCACTATACCAGTTCTAACCAGCATAAACCGGCTCTAACCAGCACTATACCAGCTCTTACCAGCATAAACCGGCTCTAACCAGCACTATACCAGCTCTAACCAGCATATACATCATCACTAAACCAGCTCTAATCAGCATAAACCAGCACTATACCAGCTCTAACCAGCACTATACCAGCTCTAAGCAGCATAAACCAGCACTATACCAGCTCTAACCAGCACTATACCAGTTCTAACCAGCATAAACCGGCTCTAACCAGCACTATACCAGCTCTTACCAGCATAAACCGGCTCTAAACAGCACTATACCAGCTCTAACCAGCATAAACCAGCATTAAACCAGCTCTAAACAGCATAAACCAGCACTAAACCAGCTCTAATCAGCATAAACCAGTACTATACCAGC
This sequence comes from Coreius guichenoti, assembly GCA_039654105.1. Lineage (NCBI taxonomy): Eukaryota > Metazoa > Chordata > Actinopteri > Cypriniformes > Gobionidae > Coreius > Coreius guichenoti. The sequence continues at coordinate 598,883 of CM077186.1, read as the reverse complement.
ACTATACCAGCTCTAAGCAGCATAAACCAGCACTATACCAGCTCTAACCAGCACTATACCAGTTCTAACCAGCATAAACCGGCTCTAACCAGCACTATACCAGCTCTTACCAGCATAAACCGGCTCTAAACAGCACTATACCAGCTCTAACCAGCATAAACCAGCATTAAACCAGCTCTAACCAGCATAAACCAGCACTATACCAGCTCTAACCAGCATAAACCAGCACTATACCAGCTCTAACCAGCACTATACCAGTTCTAGCCAACATAAACCAGCACTATACCAGCACTATACCAGCTCTAACCAGCATAAACCAGCACTATACCAGTTCTAACCAGCATAAACCGGCTCTAACTAGCACTATACCAGCTCTAAGCAGCATAAACCAGCACTGTACCATCTCTAACCAGCATAAACCAGCACTATACCAGCTCTAACCAGCATAAACCAGCTCTAACCAGCATAAACCAGCCTGGTGCATCCAGATGTGGCTTTTTCAGCAGGGAAGATTCATGCATCCGAAAATATATCAAAACTTGTGATGGTCTTGACTCTTTTCATTGCCTTCTTGCTCTAATCCTGCTTCTCCCGAGTTCTTTTCCTCTTTGACGATTGCATAGGTTTGTTTATTGACACTTCACACAGCAGTGAGATCATGAAGGAGGTTTGATTCTTGAGTTGCTGATGTTCTCATCTCATCATCTGTCAAACACTCATTATAGTCGATCAGAGGCTGTCCACAGCTGCAGGCTCACAGCACAATGACTCTAACGAGATCAGCCTCAGCATGTGCTGGAGGACTGCTTCTTCACTATCATCATCATCACAAGCCATACATTACCAGAGGCTGTAGGTCTGGATGGGTGAGTATGTATCCGTTGTTGGTGATGGCAAAGGCATAACCATGGATTCCCAGCTGTGAACAGACACACACACACACACACACACACACACACACACACACACACACACACACACAGCAGAAGCAGCAATCAAATTCAGAACTACTGTCACATTTTTAAACTAAGCCTTTTAAAGACCCCATGAGTTCATGTCTGTTAGTGTCACAGCCATTTATAATCTCAGCTGAAGACTCTGTGATATGATTATGTGTTATATTGTATATATTTAATTGAGTCTGTATGGTAATTTTTGTTAGTGTAAAGCACTTTGGTCAACTTGTGTTGTTTTTAAATGCACTATATCATAAATAAATGTTGACTGATTGAGCAGTAACATCAACTACTATATGATATGTCTATTTTAATACTTAAAAGGTACATAACACACAGTTTCTGCCAGTCTCATGTTAATCTTGAGTATCTATAGAGTAGTGTTGATCCTTCATATCTCCCAAGAGTCTTTAGTTTATCATATTTATAAAAGACAGATACACTGTACCGATTCTTTCTGAAAACAGCCGAGCTCGTGGAGCGTGCAGTGGGCGGAGCTAAAGAGTCACGAGCACACACACACACACACACACACACACACACACACACACACACACACACACACACACTCCCTGGATAACTCTCGATCCACTATACGTTGGTGTTGTTCACATTATATGCACTTACGCGCCGATTGCCAACAAAACACACACATTTGATGCAGTTTCACTCACCGCCTGTGGTTTCCACTCATGACCGGGAACAAACACACACACTTGCAGAACTCCGGAAACACAAACTGCATCCACTGTTCCCTTAACGCTGGGTTATTTGGGAAGCTGAACAAGGTGATCTTTCCCTCACACCAGAAACACACTTCTTTAGTGACATTGTTGATCTCATGTCTAAACACACAATGCCAGCGCCGCCGACGGCTCCCGTAACCCGAACGAAGCTTGTTGATGTGTGTGTGAGTGTGTGTGTGTGTGTGCTCATCCGGGAGAAGTGCCCATACAAGGAATTCCACCCTTTATGATGTCATACAGGGCCATGCTCGAAAAAAACTTTCCGAAACTTGTACGAATCCTGAAGGAGTGTATTTGGCACAGAAATACTCCGTCATACGTCCAACCCATTTTTTTAAATTTTGGCCATGTTTAGCATGAGAATCAACTCTTTAACAGTGTAAATAAGGCAGAATGCATGAAATAGCATTAAACCACCAAACTCTACCTCACTGTTCACACTGTGCATTCTCCCCCGACTATAATTACACACACCTGTTCCTCATTTACAGTCAATCATGGACTGCATTAAGGCCATGTCCACACTTATACGTTTTCGTTTGAAAACGCATCTTTTTGTCTCCGTTTTGGCCTTCCGTCCACACTGAGAAGGCGTTTTTATTCACAAAAACTAAACCTTTTGAAAACGCTCTCCAAAGTGGATAAATTTGAAAACGCTGTTTTCGTGTTGTAGTGTGGACTGTGAAGACGGAGGTATTTGAAAACGATGATGCATGTTTAGTCATATGACGCATATTGTACCAATAGATATGTATGTTTATACTGCTATTGTGCCAGTTATGTGCTATTCACTTTGACACAGTTGCTAAAATACAGTATGTTTACTTTGCACACTTCATATCACAGTCCTGCAAGGATGACAGAAAATTTACTCGCATTTGCTGTCCTGCGGCAAAACATGAGAGGAGTTGCGTTTTAGACCAAACATATTAATAGTGAGTGAGTGCGACCTGGACGCTACATAAAATTATCCTGCCAGAAGAACTGCGTAATAACTTTATGATGTCTGTTTCGTCTGTATCATCTCAGCCAGCTTTTATGAGGTTTCATGCATGCGCAATAAGGTGAATTTGGCGTTTTCTGACGTTTCAGTGGGGATGGCAAGAAACTTTTGGAAAACGCTAGTGTGGACGGAGAGCGTTTTGAAACCTTTTCAAATCTATCCGGATTAATGTAGACGTAGCCTAAGACTCACACACAGCACACACACAGTTTGTCTGGTCTCATTGATGCCTACCACAAAGACTATTCAGACTCTTTCCCTTACCTGTGGATTACTGCTTTGTTTGTAACCTGTTTGATCTCCATTGCGTTTTTCCATTGTTATTACCTTCGTGTTAACTGTTTATCTTCAGCACTGAAACACTGAAGTGTTTATTGTGTTCAACCATCTGATACTCACCTATTGTTTTGTGCACAATTCACCTACCATCAGTTGAGTTCATCATTCGTCCCTGTGTTTGGGGAGACCACGGCAAGCCATGGCAAAGCTGGAAGACTGAGGTAAAGGGAGACTGGAGGGCTGGAGAACCAGGGTGATACCGCTGGACCGGAGGGCCAAGGTGGACCCGGATGATCTGAGGACCGAGGTATAGCTGGGGGCTGAACCAGTGGGAGTGAGGACAACAGTGGAGCTGGAGGGATAGAGGACACAGATAAAGCCAAATGAGTGGATAGCCACAGGCCCTGAAGTCTGTGGTAGAGCGAGAGAGCAAGGAGCCACGGTCGAGCCACTGGGTTGAAGGGCCAAGGTGGTGTCCTAAGTTCATAGGGATGAGGTGAAGTCGAAGTGTCCAAAGTCTCTGATGCTACCACTTTGAAAACCACAGTGGATCTGGGAGACCAGGAGGCTGTGGTCACACCAGTGGAGCTGGATGGCTGAGGAGAGCCAGCGGATCAGGAGGATGAGACAGAGCCAGGGAACTGGATAGAACTAGCAGTGCAGGCAGAGCCAGGGAACTCAACGGAACCAGTGGAGGACGAAGAGCCAGGGAACTGGATGAAACCAGTGGAGTCAAGGAGCTGGACATAACCAGCGGAGCAAGAAGGCATTCTAGGGTGGGAATAAGATCTGTTGACCACAAGTCTATCAGCAATTCCTTCCCTACGATTTCTGGGATGGACACAGCGGCAGGCTCAGTTAGGGGGGAAACCGGCCAGCCACAACACATATTCAATGTACTGGAGATGCGAGCCTCCCGACCACTCGAGGAGAAGAGCACCAGCCAGCCCACTGTGGAACTCAAGAGTCCGAAGCAGCGGTAGAACGGTGTATACAAGCCAAAAGAGATCACAAGCTTCCAAACTTGAACACAACCCCTCACGTGCAAACTCCAAAGGAGAAATACACTGCACACGGTCCAGGGGGTGGCTCTCTGCTGGTCAGCATCATCTGTAATTAACATTTTGTATTGGTTCTATTAAGTGTGTGTGTGTGTGTGTGTGTGTGTGTATGGTTGTGTATGTGCGTGTGTGTGCATTGTATGGGTCTGCTCTCCACTATTCCACTGTCACAATACCAGCCTCAGGAACAGTTTCTCCCTTACTTCATTGTCTCAGTACTTGTACTCTGCACAATGACAATAAAGTTGAATCTAATCTAATGTGACATGATTGATGTAAAATTAAGGAATTCATTTTTCTACTTACTGGTATTTTGCCTTTTATTAACCTGTGAGAGGTTCTCAGGGTGTTGTATTCAGGTTTATCTTTCTTTAGTTTACATCTTGTGCTGGTATATGCTCTTCTTCTCCACTTCACCAATCTAGCAAGTAACAAATAATGGTTCCTGTCTATGATATCACTAAAGTCTAATGACTATTTTAAAAGGAAAGATAGCACTTCAATACAAACTTACCTGAAACCTGCATTTCAATAGGAAATATGTCAAACACAGGAAGGAAAACTAGAGACGTCAAGCCATTTTGTGAGGTTTTTAGTCAGCATGAAATGAAAACTGAACCTATTTATTTTGTTAATACACATTTATGGTCTTTTCAATTTACCAGGGCACATCATTCTGTATTTTTTGTTTATAACTCAACATGGTTCTAATAAATGGAGAACTATTAGAATTATATAAGAATTATAGGTTGTTTGTTTACCTTGTATTTGGGGATAGCCTTCAGTATTTCCGACACTGGAACATCTGTGCCAACCACTCCAAGAAGAATTCCTTTATTTCTCTTAAAACAATGAACATGAGTGTGTTAGGGACATCTTTTTTTCTTTCAGACATTGGTATATTTCATCTGTCTAGTACAGGGGAACCCAATCCTGTTCCTAGAGATCTACCTACCTGCAGAGTTCAGATCCAACCCTAATCCAATACATTTGTCTGTAAATATCAAGTGATCCCAAAGATCTTAATTAGCTGCTTCAGTTGTGTTTGATCAGGGTTGGAGCCTCTGCTTAATTTGAGCCGGATCCTGCTGGATCCTGTTCCGGAATTTGTGTATATACCTGACAAATTATTCTAATAAAAATGTTAATATTTGCAAAATGTCCAAAAGACAGTCAAGCATATTTTCATTTTTCCAAATCTGCAAGTAAAGCTGATGATGTTTCTGATCAAAAGAGATCCCGAGAAGATGGAACTGCACCCCTGGACATCTCTAATACTAATCAGGAGAGCGGGAGACCTAGGCAAACCAACAAGAGTTCAGAAATCAATGTAATGAAAAAGGCAACAGTGCTGTCGGTGAGAGAGAATATCACTGATCAACTGAATGGTCTCATAGCTATATATGTGACAGAATAATACACTAGGCTGTAGTTAGGGCCATGCAGAAACTTGTGAATGATGCTTTTATTGTTGTGCCATCACCGTTTAGTGATGTCCTTTTATGTTCTAGGAAAACTGAAGTTGTATGTGTTAGTGTCAGTCATAGCACATTTTAATTGTTGTTTTGGATTTGGGAATTATTAATTTACAAATTAAGCACTGGTTGGAGCTGAACTTTGCAGGAAGGTAGATCTCCAGGAACAGGATTAGGCACCCTTGGTCTAGTATGATGAGCATTATACAGAAACATTCATACTGACTGAATAACCACTGGTGAACATTACAGAAGTCAATGTTTAGCATCACTCACAGTCTCGTTCTTGGTGCTGAACACAGGCATGGCCACAGTAGTCATGAGCACAGGACCCTGAGCATCTTCCAGCTATACAAATACACAGCAACACATAGTGAAGAGGTGGATGAATGCCATTTAAACTGACTTTTAATCTTTTTTTTTTTTTTACAAAATGTGAAATACACTGCTACAACACTTGTGGCATTAAAAGTGCTACAAAGCTTTCTCCCAATATAAACAGATCACAAATCAAGATTAGACTCTCAGTAAATAATGACTCAAACATATTTCTGTGCCTCACAAAGCTATCATATGGTTTTACAAAACTTGGAATAAACAGTACATTGTCTTGTATTAATGTTAACGGTTTGTTGTGTTGCCTTTCTAGTTGTTGGTGTTCATTAAAAGTAGTGTTATTTCATTCATTCTGCATCACGCATCGTCTTTTGTATTATACTACACACCAAATCCAGGACAGAACACAAGACCTAGATTGGATTATAACAGCAAAAGGATTTAAAACAATGGATATACCTGTTGTCCGTCTCATCCTGGCAATCCTGGAGCAGGGGGATTGCTCCCTCGAGGAAGACTTTCTAGATCTGGCGGGCCTCACCCACTACCCCGACCGTTCGTTATGCGAATTCTATAACACCAGCCTTAATGAGCGGTTGAAGGCACGTCTGCCCATGGATAGTCCTCGAGGGAGCTTTGCCAAGTATGTGGAGTGGGTGCTGGTAAGTTGTGAGTCCCCCTTTACCACCTGCCTCGCTACAGAGGACAATGCCAGCCTCACTCCAGACACAGAGCCCAGCCAGCCTTCAGCTATGCTCGCCAGAGCCCACAGCTGACTCGGAGCCTGGCCCGACATGAAAATAGGGCCAGAGCAATTGCCAGAGGCCACGGCCATCCCGGAGCCTGAATCCATCGCGGAGTCTGTTCAGGTGAGTGAGCCAGCATCTGCATCTGTCATCCAAAGCATATAAGTATGAGCTGGATAAGGAAATATTTGCTGGTCTACAGTCTCTGCTGGTTCTGTCCAGTTCCAAGTCATCTTCGTCTTTACTGGTTAAGCCCAGTTCCAAGTTGTCTTCGTCGCCACTGGTTAAGCCCAGTTTCAAGTCGTCTTCGTCGTTGCTGGTAAAGCCCAGTTCCAAATCATCTTCATTGCCATTGAGTCAAACCAGCACCAAGTATTTTTCATCATCTAGCACAAAGTCTCCTTCGTCGTCCAGCAACAAGTCTCCATTGTCAAGCACCAAGTCTCCTTCATCACCATTAGCTCTGCCCAGCTCCAAGTCTCCTTCATCGAGGATGGTCTCGCCCAACCTCCCTCTCCCTCCTTCTCTGCCAAAGTCATTCAGTTCCTCGGCCTCACCTCCACTGTCTCCCTTCAGCCCCCAGGCTCCTCCTTCGGTAGTTCCACTCAGCTGCTTGGATCCGCCTGGGGCTTCCCAGTCATCTGCTCCGCCTTGGCTTCTGGATCTCTCAGCTCCACCTCGCGCCTCCGAGCCCCGAACTCCACCTTGGCTCTCCATCCCATCGGCTCCACCATGGTCTGTCATCCCTCTGGCTCTACCGGGCTCCCTTGTCCCTCTGGCTTCACCTTGGTCAACTGTGGCTCCGACTCGGACTTCCGAATCATCAGTTGCGCCTTGAACCTCCACCCCTCTAGCTCCGCATGGGTCCCCTTTGGCCATGTCTCCATCTCACTTGGTCGGGCTCCTGACTCCAAACTGGCTCCTCCCTCCATAAGTTCCACTGGGGGCCTTCATCTCGGCTCTGGGTCATCCTCTGGCTCCTCCCATCTCCGCTCTGGCACCTCCCACCATCATCTCCTCCCTGATTCCTATGGTCATCTTCCTCTGCCTGCTCCTCGTCTTCCTTTAGAGTCTTCCCCTCCCTCCTCAGTTCGGACTCTAGCACAAGGACGCGGCTTCCGGAGGGGGTGGGGGCCATAATGTCAGGCTCATGTTTAGTTTCATTGTTTTGTTTAGTTTCTAGTCATGGTTTTCTGTCACCATTTTGCTCTCATTCATTCATTTGTTCTCATTCATTTTTTTTGTCATGGTTTCTAATTAGTTCTCACCTGTTCCCTGTTCTTTTAATGATCTTCCTCTGTGTATTTAAGCCCTCAGTTTTTGTCTTTCTAGTTGTTGGTGTTCATTAAAAGTATTGTTATTTCATTCATTATGCGTTCATTCATGATAGGTCCTTAACTCAATTTGTTAGCGATCACATCGTTATCTACATAGCGCAGCTGATTGGTTGCTGTTGCATCAGCAGCCAATTAGCTTGCTGCTTTTTTTTTTTGCATTATTATAGCCTCAACTGTACTAGACTCCTCTGAGTGGAAATTTTACCTGGAAACTACCTAGGGCAGTGTATTTCAGGTTTTGTAAAAAACATCAAGGCAAGACGCTTTTGTTGCTAGACCCTTTTTTTTTTTAAATCTCAGCTGCCCTAAAAATGTGTGATGAACTTAGCTGTTAACATCCTTAAGATCTGTTGATTCTGTGCTCACCCTTCACATTAGCTTAAAAGAGCATGTGTAGTAAGATATCTGAGGTTACTTCCCCCGAATTCTCCTTTTACCAAATGTTTAAAAAAAACCCTCTAAATTCACTATCTTTTAAAGACATAACATTAAATACATTTACATAAAATGCTGTTCTTATATTATGTGAGCTCCTCTTCGACTGATCATGTGTTATTAAATTAGACAGCTGTATAATATGTAAGTTATAAGTAACTATAATAAAGAAGACCATTACCAGAAGGTAACACTGCAGCAAATAAATAGTGGACACAATCAATACACTACGATAACTTTAGATGAATAATGCGAAATGTGTGAAATTCTCTGAAATAAAACGGTAACGAATCTCTGAACGCAGAGTCTCATGTGCAGCATGTGATAATGTGAGCTCATGCTCAGGTGTGGATGGATGTGGCTCAGCTGCCAGGGACTCTGTGGTTGACTTGGAGAAGAGCTTCATCATCTGCATCTAAATCAGAAACGGTCAGCCTACTTCTCCCTGATGGCGGCAACACACATGCATATACACGATTCATGCACAATTGCACATTCACAAACACTCATTTGATGAATTCATGATCTGTAAAAATAGTCACAAACATACATTCTCACAAGAAGTCAGAAGTGGGGCAATGGACTACGGATCAGAAGAATCGGCTTAAACTGTGCTAAATATTTCCTTCCCTTATTTACAATGCTCTGCTCTCTCAATGTCTCTGCAGGAGTAAATGGGCTAAATGATGAATGATCATGCTGGGTTGTGGTGAAAATTTGGAGGCACAACAATAGCTCAGACTCAGAGAACCCTACACACACTCAGAGCCTCATCCAAACACTCCCGCTAAGAGGGATATTGAATAAAACAGAGTCAGACTGAATTAGACACTAGCCATCAGATACAGTGGGGAGAACAAGTATACTTGTTCTCCCCACTGTATGTCACTGAAGCCCTTCTGTATCCTATGCTTAATATGCAATTAAAACAGAGCAGTTTCATGGTCTTTATCAGAGATAAAGTCCTCTCTTGTCTCTTCCACACATATACACAGACTGGCACTAACTGGAATCCATACTACAGAGAAAGCAGATACTCCATATACAGATGATTGGGAAACTGAGTATGGCAGTGTGACACACACTACAGAATGCCACTTTCATGAAAAATCAAAAGAGAATGAAAACTTGTCCAAACTGCATTGCACACAATAGAGAATAACAAAGCAGATATACTCAATGGGTTAATGTGCTATGAAGAAACACCACTAAATCACAATCAAACCTTTACCTTTTGAGCCTGTGGACGCTACAAAGACAAAACACAAATTACCATCAAATGAGTGTGCACACACATATTACTACTCGTCATTACGCTCCTGCTCATTACTTCTGAAAGCAGTGCCTGGATCTGAATCACTTAGTGTTGCAAATTTAGGGTTTGGTCTGGTGTGTAATGTCTAGAATATGAGGTTCTGCAGACATTTGGTATAAATTCAGAATGTTTCCACAGCGTGGCTTGATTCTCATTGACAGGTTCCAAGTTGTTGATACATTTTTTAAAGCAAAAATAGGAAGTTTGTTATTTGTTGACTGCATTGTGGCTCGATATCACTTCAATACATTCTTTCCAAACAAAGTTTCGATGGTTAGGCTGTTAGATACTTAGGGCTTTACTAAACAGGGCAAATTATCGTGAGACCGCAATCCCATAAAAGCACTGATGGGAGCAGAGAGTTCTGCAGGTGATCTAATGCATAAATGAAATACAAAATGTTAAATAATGCCAGTAAACTGACTACCACAAATCTTAGTAAATCACCTTGTGATAGTAGTTCTACAAATAAGAGCATCTTCTGTATGAAAACCTAAAAGATGCCCCATGATAAAAGCATGTATATGTGATAAGTGGAATCACTGAAAATCAATGCACATCTGGAGTGAAACATAACCTGTAGTGGAATTACATTTAGAAGAGATTAATCTGCGGTGTCTGCGGTGGGGCGACGCTGGACAATCCCAGGTTGTATAGCGCTCAGAATGATCATTTAAACCAGTACAGACAGTGTGTGCAAGTTTTAGCAGGCACAATTCATTCGTCTGTGTGCATGGGGTTCACAGGGCAACGACCATTTATATGTGGATCCCACGCACATGAAAACATCAAAATGTCAAATCACTCACAGTGTTGTCAAAGTAGGCTTCTGTCCACACCATGTCATGCTCTCGATCAATGACCTTCGGCCGGCTGAGCACATGCAGATACTCCATCACATTCTCCTGAACATCTGCCAGTGTGGAGATCTGGGTAAAATAACCTGACAACACAGAAAACAATTAGAGCAATTACGAATATTCATTTATATGCATATGCATACATGTGCATGCTGTAATTTGAAATTAAAAATGGTGATTTGTTTCCTGCTGTCATTGATGTGAGCAAGGGGTTTTGTTTAGATTCTAATTCTACGTTAACATAAGGAAGCTGAAGGCAAATGTTGTGCGTGACCCTGTACAAAACACATCCAAACAGCCAACAGAAAGAGCCAAGCAATGTTGCACACACAAACTACTACAAAGTATGAATATTCATAAAAATAATTAATACACCAGCCATTACTTTAACTAAACACTGAACAGAGCAACTTTAGACAAATGTAGGTTCTGTTTTCACTATACGTCATTCTTTCAAAGTTCAATAATCAGCAGATAATATGGTTTACAGAACTGCATGAGGAAGATTGAGCAGCCTAACCTTTATTAGCGCAAGCCATCCATTTCAGATTATCAGCGAAAGCAGACTCCCGACCAATCAGATAAGGGAACACACGCACCTGCAGAGCGGAGAGCTTATGTTACTGTCAGTCATGTACAGCGGCGCCCCGGCTGCATCTGATTAGTTTACTCTTTAATCCTTTAGCTTTGACAAATGTTACCAAACGATTAAAGCAATTTTGTACTAACGATTTGAAAACTAAAAAAATGATGATTTGGTGGATGTATTCAGAGGTCAGATTTATAGTGCATTGCATTAGAAATGTCAGAACTAATTTACAGTGTTTCTGCACCTTAAAGGAACACGCCACTATTTTTGAAAATAGGCTTATTTTCCAACTCCCCTAGAATTAAACAGTTGAGTTTTACCGTTTTTGAATCCATTCAGCCGATCTCCGGATCTGGCGGTAGAACTTTTAGCATAGCTTAGCATAGATCATTGAATCTGATTAGACCGTTAGCATCTCGCTTAAAAAAATGACCAAAGAGTTTCGATATTTTTCCTATTTAAAACTTGACTCTTCTGTAGTTACATTGTGTACTAAGACTGACGGAAAATGAAAAGTTGCGATTTTCTAGGCCGATATGGCTAGGAACTATACTCTCATTCCTGCGTAATAATCAAGGAACTTTGCTGCTGTACCATGGGTGCAGTGTGCTGGGGACTATTTTCAGGCGCTGCGTGATATCATTGCGCCTGCTGCACCCATGGCAGCAAAGTTCCTTGATTATTACGCAGGAATGAGAGGAAAAATATCGAAAGTCTTTGGTCATTTTTGAGCGAGATGCTAACGGTCTAATCAGATTCAATGATCTATGCTAAGCTATGCTAAAAGTGCTACCGCCAGACCCGGAGATTGACTGAATGGATTCGAAAACGGTAAAACTCAACTGTTTAACTCTAGGGGAGTTGGAAAATTAGCCTATTTTCAAAAATAGTGGCATGTTCCTTTAAGTGACAACAAATGGATCTGCAAAAAAACACAGTGTGTTATATAATAATCATAAATGTTTCTTGAGCAGCAAATCATCATATTGGAATGATTTCTGAAGGATCATGTGTCACTGAAGACTGGAGTAATGATGATAAATTCAGCTTTGATCATAGGAATAAATTACACTTTACTATACACCGATGAGGCATAACATTATGACCCTAATATTGTGTTGGTCCCCCTTTTGCTGCCAAAACAGCCCTGACCCGTTGAGGCATGGACTCCACTAGACCCCTGAAGGTGTGCTGTGGTATCTGGAACCAAGATGTTAGCAGCAGATCCTTTAAGTCCTGTAAGTTTGGTCAGAACATCCCACAGATGCTCGATTGGATTGAGATCTGGGGAATTTGGAGGCCAAGTCAACACCTCAAACTCGTTGTTGTGCTCCTCAAACCATTCCTGAACCATTTTTGCTTTGTGGCAGGAGCATTATCCTGCTAAATGAGGCCATTTGCCCTGTCGCCGGTTCACCACTGTTCCTTCCTTGGAGCACTTTTGATAGACACTGACCACTGCAGACCGGGAACACCCCACAAGAGCTGCAGTTTTGGAGATGCTCTGACCCAGTCGTCTAGCCATCACAATTTGGCCCTTGTCAAACTCGCTCAAATCCTTACGCTTGCCCGTTGGTCCTTTTAGCAGCATGAAAAACAAAACTTTTATTCAAATCATGCTCCCTTTATAATGGCTAAAAAGCTGCCACAGTTCACAGTTCAGTTATAATCCATTATAATCAATGAAGCTGTCTACACTGCACAAGGAATCTCTTATTTACACCATGTCTACACATTGTTTGCTATAACGTGCAGAACTCATGGTGCATTGAAGTCATGTGGGAAAGATTGTTTTTACTAGTTGAATGCACATGAACGGAAACTTGTATTTATGAGTGGGAAACTTAGGATTTTCTTTGAGCTACGAGTTGGGAGAGTGTCAGTAAAAAACAGAATACCACAATATATTTATAGGTATTTATCTGTGACATTGTCAGGCTTTTTTATTTACAATAAAATAAGCTAATTGCCTGCACAAAATGATATGTAACAAAGTTTACAGTGGCTTGAAAACATAAAAAAAGCAAAGCACAACTGATGTGCAGTTTTTGTTCTTCATTTTGTAGAAGTAGAGTTAAAATCCTTGCTGTATTTTTGTGTAGTTAGTTAAGAGAGGGTACAACGCTCCGACGAAAGTGACTTGAATGCACCTGACGTCGACTAAACACGACTTCCCAACTCATAAATACAAACTTCCCAGGAGGACTTAAACGCACCATCAGCACTGAACTGTTTTGATAGGCATTAAGTGGGTTCTGAGTAACCTTAAACACCTCTGATTGGCCGTTGTGTTCATGAGATCAACATTGGCTACATTGATCAACGCTGCAAAAACATGCTCTCCAGAGCACAAATTCAAATATGTACTGGAGAATTTGTCAAATCGGTTTTGCCAATATTATTATACAAACCCGATTCCAAAAAAGTTGGGACACTGTACAAATTGTGAATAAAAACAGAATGCAATGATGTGGAAGTTTCAAATTTCAATATTTTATTCAGAATACAACATAGATGACATATCAAATGTTTAAAGTGAGAAACTATCATTTTAAGGGAAAAATAAGTTGATTTTAAATTTCATGGCATCAACACATCTCAAAAAAGTTGGGACAAGGCCATGTTTACCACTGTGTGGCATCCCCTCTTCTTTTTATAACAGTCTGCAAACGTCTGGGGACTGAGGAGACAAGTTGCTCAAGTTTAGGAATAGGAATGTTGTCCCATTCTTGTCTAATACAGGCTTCTAGTTGCTCAACTGTCTTAGGTCTTCTTTGTCACATCTTCCTCTTTATGATGCGCCAAATGTTTTCTATGGGTGAAAGATCTGGACTGCAGGCTGGCCATTTCAGTACCCGGATCCTTCTTCTACGCAGCCATGATGTTGTAATTGATGCAGTATGTGGTCTGGCATTGTCATGTTGGAAAATGCAAGGTCTTCCCTGAAAGACACGACGTCTGGATGGAGCATATGTTGTTCTAGAACTTGGATATACCTTTCAGCATTGATGGTGCCTTTCCAGATGTGTAAGCTGCCCATGCCACACACACTCATGCAACCCCATACCATCAGAGATGCAGGCTTCTGAACTGAGCGCTGATGACAACTTGGGTTGTCCTTGTCCTCTTTAGTCCGGATGACATGGCGTCCCAGTTTTCCAAAAAGAACTTCAAATTTTGATTCGTCTGACCACAGAACAGTTTTCCACTTTGCCACAGTCCATTTTAAATGAGCCTTGGCCCAGAGAAAACGCCTGCGCTTCTGGATCATGTTTAGATATGGCTTCTTTTTTAACCTATAGAGTTTTAGCCGGCAACGGCGAATGGCACGGTGGATTGTGTTCACCGACAATGTTTTCTGGAAGTATTCCTGAGCCCATGTTGTGATTTCCATTACAGTAGCATTCCTGTATGTGATGCAGTGCCGTCTAAGGGCCGAAGATCACGGGCATCCAGTATGGTTTTCCGGCCTTGACCCTTACGCACAGAGATTGTTCCAGAGTCTCTGAATCTTTGGATGATATTATGCACTGTAGATGATGATAACTTCAAACTCTTTGCAATTTTTCTCTGAGAAACTCCTTTCTGATATTGCTCCACTATTTTTCGCCGCAGCATTGGGGGAATTGGTGATCCTCTGCCCATCTTGACTTCTGAGAGACACTGCCACTCTGAGAGGCTCTTTTTATACCCAATCATGTTGCCAATTGACCTAATAAGTTGCAAATTGGTCCTCCAGCTGTTCCTTATATGTACATTTAACTTTTCCGGCCTCTTATTGCTACCTGTCCCAACTTTTTTGGAATGTGTAGCTCTCATGAAATCCAAAATGAGCCAATATTTGGCATGACATTTCAAAATGTCTCACTTTCAGCATTTGATATGTTATCTATATTCTATTGTGAATAAAATATAAGTTTATGAGATTTTTAAATTATTGCATTCCTTTTTTATTCACAATTTGTACAGTGTACCAACTTTTTTGGAATCGGGTTTGTAGTTTCAAAAATGGCCCGTGTGGTCCGATCAAACAGACGAGCTACTGGAGCTCAAATTGCTCAAGAAGTTAATGCTGGTTCTGATAGAAAGGTGTCAGAATACACAGTGCATCGCAGTTTGTTGTGTATGGAGCTGCATAGCCGCAGACCAGTCAGGGTGCCCATGCTGACCCCTGTCCACCGCCGAAAGCGCCAACAGTGGGCACATGAACATCAGAACTGGACCACGGAGCAATGGAAGAAGGTGGCCTGGTCTGATGAATCACGTCTTCTTTTACATCACGTGGATGGCCGGGTGCGTGTGCGTGGCTTACCTGGGGAACACATGGCACCAGGATGCACTATGGGAAGAAGGCAAGCCGGCGGAGGCAGTGTGATGCTTTGGGCAATGTTCTGCTGGGAAACCTTGGGTCCTGCCATCCATGTGGATGTTACTTTGACACGTACCACCT
The DNA here is from genome assembly GCA_039654105.1 of Coreius guichenoti. Taxonomy (NCBI): domain Eukaryota; kingdom Metazoa; phylum Chordata; class Actinopteri; order Cypriniformes; family Gobionidae; genus Coreius; species Coreius guichenoti. The sequence goes on along the minus strand of CM077186.1, from coordinate 583,295 downwards.
ACCTAAGCATTGTTGCAGACCATGTACACCCTTTCATGGAAACGGTATTCCCTGGTGGCTGTGGCTCTTTCTGCAGGATAATGCGCCTGCCACAAAGCACAAATGGTTCAGGAATGGTTTGAGGAGCACAACAACGGGTTTGAGGTGTTGACTTGGCCTCCAAATTCCCCAGATCTCAATCCAATCGAGCATCTGTGGGATGTGCTGAACAAACAAGTCCAATCCATGGAGGCCCCACCTCGCAATTTACAGGACTTAAAGGATCTGCTGCTAACATCTTGGTGCCAGATACCACAGCACACCTTCAGGGGTCTAGTGGAGTCCATGCCTCGACGGGTCAGGGTGTTTTGGCAGCAAAAGGGGGACCAACATAATGTTATGCCTGATCGGTGTATAAGCACTCCTAATTTAGGGCAGAGGTCTTCCACCCTGCTCCTGGAGATCCACTGCTCTGTAAAGTTTAGATCCAACCTAGGGATATGATTAGGGTTGGATTTAAACTCTGCAGGACAGCAGGTCTCCAGGAGCAGGGGTGAAGACCTCAAAACATCAAACACGTGAAAATCAAAACTACATTGTTTTAAAAGACTTTCAATGTCAATATAAAGGAGTCATTGCATGGCAAATTGGATTAATGAAGGTATTCATTGGTTTAATGTAGACTACAAACAACCACTAGCGCTACAACCAATAAGTGTGAAACATTCACTTGAAGTAGCTTGTCAGTAGATTCAGACCACCAAGGAAGACATTAGACACGCCGAGCGAGGGATGCATTAACAGTGTAGCACATGTAGGAACAATAACAGTGTGATTGAGGGAGATGCACAGAAGAACACCATATTGGCTCACACTGGGATGCCTTTTTACCAAGACAATTTCAGCTCGTGTGTCCTGCCACCAGCCCCAGTGAAACACTACTGGCTTTGTCTGTGTGAGACAAGGATTGTTCCTACATTTAAGAACATTCCAGTCAGTGAGATTATTTGCTAGTTGACCCTGCAGACTGGGTCTCCTCTTACCTTTCTGTCAGGCCAGTTGTACATGGCAAAAACAGCGTCATACGTTTCAACGGCTCCATCCGTCACCAACATGATGGCCTGACTGCACACACTGCCTCGGCCCGTCTGATTAAACTGAACACACATACATGTTACATAATAAGAGGTTAGGATTAATAACCAATAATAAATGCTAGCTGAGGAAGGTTTAAATACACAGGGTAGTGATGAACTAAACAAGACACAGGTGAAGAACCTAATCAGTAACTATAGCAACAAATGAGAACACAGGGAATTGTAACTATAGAGGGTGTGCACGTGACGTCACCGTTGGCTTAAGTGACTGCGGTTACGGCCACTGAGTGGCAAAAAGACTGAGAGGCAGCATTGGTTTTCAGCGTGAATGCCGCCAAAAACACACAAAACCAGGTCTGGTGCCAGAGGGGGGGTCAGGGGGTCTTGGCCCTCCCTTGGACATCCCTGTGCCCCCTCTGGACCGAGGGAGACGGACTTGATAATAGCGTGTAATTTCCTCACTCAAACCACTGCCGCCGCTGCTTCTGCTACTGATTGCTTTGAGAGGGAAAAGCTGCCCATAACTGCTGGTCCAGGATCTGTTTTCTTCGTAAGAATTGGCAAAAGATCCAGTGCGTATCTGTATTTGCGCTCGTCAAATGATTCAATTTCCAACGTGTTTTCGCTTCGGTGAGTAATGTAGCCAATCACAGACATGTTTGTTGATTTCTTGAACGCAATGGCCAATAGAAATTAAAGTTAGAATCCACTCACCGTGTGCTGAGTTCTGCACGCACGCTAATCCTCTCTAAGTGTAGACATTATGTAAATAAGAGATTCATTGTGTCGTCAGCTTCACTGATTAATATAACAGGACTGTGTGAGATCACGTTCATTGAATGAGTGACAGCTTTTAGTGATTATAAAGGGAGCGCTCTTTGCACTCTGTCTAGGCGATATAAAAAAATAATTAATAGGCCTATAATATATTCAGAATTTGAATTAAACTTTTGTTTTCCATTCTAGACAAGCGGCCACATACACACTTCAATACATAGGCCCATCCACATATAAATGCGGGATTTAACGTTACTCTCAAAATTGTGATGACTGACAGTGATGCTCATATAAATGTCAGGAAACATGATTCCTGGCTGCATGTCAATATCCATGGATCACTGGATCTTTGGTAAGTTGTAAGGAACACTATATCGAGCCCAACCTTTAGTTTAAACTGATAATAGTTTGTTTTACTGGCGTTTCCCCCGATTAACTCCAGTCATGCCGCAGCTCTTCTGCCACTCAGTCCGGCTGAGGGGGCGTGTTCCGCCGGGAAAGTGACGTCGATGCATACCCTCTATTACATCACAGATACATCAGAAAGACATGAATATCAAAATCAAAAGTCCTTGAATAGAAATTAACACAACGCAAACGTATTCTGAGTTATGTGGAAGTGACCTTAATGAGCCACACCCTACATAAGCCAAGTTGTTCTTTTATTTTGAAAAACAAATGCATTATCAAAATCAACATCAGAACAATCAAATGTGTTCAAATTGAACTGTGTGTGTGGGAGTGTGTGTGTGTGTGTGTGTGTTTGTGTGTTTGTGAGTGAGTGAGTGAGTGAGTGAGTGAGTGAGTGAGTGAGTGAGTGAGTGTGTGTGTGTGTGTGTGTGTGTTTGTGTGTGTGTGTGTGTGTGTGTGTGTGTGTGTGTGAGCTCACATTACTGAGAAGTTCGAAGGCCTCAGTCAGAGCCACGTCCAGCATGCCTATTCCTTTAGCAAAGAGCTTATCAAGACGCTGACGGAAATGCTGTGGAGAAAAACACAAAACACAACCTAACGGATTAGATATGGATACGGATTGTGTATAATGTTTTAAGTTGCAAACCTTGTGTCAGATAAGACTCGGTCCAGCAACATTTCACATTCATTAAAGAAAAGCATCTGGACAGACACTAAAATAGTTCATTCTCTGGTTTTCATTTGACTCACCAAATTGATGTTATAGATCTACTGTATCTACTGTAAAAGCCGATTTTATCCAGACAAGATTCAAAGTTCTGGTTATAAGTCAATAATAAAAATGGATGCCAGTAGTTTTTCTTCCAGCTGGTTCTCGTTTCTAGCCTGTCTGCCTCTGGCATCGAGCGTTGTGTTGCCCTCTGGACTCTGCTCATCTGACCCTTCTGGTTTGGACCCTGGACTCTCTCTCATGCCTCCTCTGTCCTTGTCCTCTCGCTGCCAGAACCTGGACTGAGTTTATTATGCCTTTCCACTCATGGGCTTCAGAAAAGCTATTCTGAGTTTATCCAGTTATTGAGTCCTCTTTTGCCAAACCTGACAAGTTGACAAGCAGGCCAAAAACTATTAGTTGTGGTTTATATTCAGGAATAGCAGAAAATGCACTTACATCTTTGTTGGTGATGTCAGCCTGAACCAATGTTCCATTCAGACACGGCTCCACGTAATGCAGCTCCTCGTTGTACTGCCACACACAATATATGCATTGCTTGAGACCATTATGGGTAATGCATTACCAGATTATGATCCACAAATAAATGTAAAGAGAGTCACAAAAAACAAACAAATTCTCAAATTAAACAATGTGTAAGGGATAATCCACGGCTAGCTATGCATTAAACGATTTGAATGCATGATGTGGAGGCAAAGAACCGTCCGACGCGAAGCAGATAATAGCTGTCTCATTTTGAAGGCTGTGTTATCATCAAGAATGTCTGCCATAAAGGATAGAACGAGTGGGACTTTGCAGCCTAGCCGATCCCAAGATTCATTGCTCGCAGGTGACAACTGAATTTTTACTCTTATGTCATTGTGGCAAGCAGGACGAGGCCGTGAGAACAGAGCGAGGCCGGAGGAATGAGTGTTAAAGAGTCACACCTGCACAGCGCACTGGTCTCCAGCTCCACGGAGGACTTAAAGGGCACCTATTATGCAAAATCCACTTTTACAAGTTTTGCAAGTGAGAGAGAGAGTTTATGGATAAGACTTTAATGCTCACTTGTACTGTGTTTTATTCAGCTCTTACAGTGATTTTCTGGAGTGAAAACAGACGCTTCATCTTTTGTGTGATAAACTTCATAAAACTCTTCAGTAAAGTTTTGGCCATCATTCGGACAGGGTCCACTACAACATGCTTGTTCTAATAGTGGATAAAAGCAAGATGACAACTTATATATAACCGTAATTAAACTAAACTATAAACTAAACTTGTTCTATCTCCATACAGCATATATTCTCTGGCTCTGTAGGCATTATTGTCCGACTCCGGTTCGAACTGAACACCACTACTGACAGTTTCTGTTCAGACATTTTCATTCCATGAGATTGTCCTGACACCGGAGCATGAGCTCTTGAAGCTCCGCCCTCTTCTTGAAAGGGGGCCGGAGACACCAGCTCATTTGCATTTAAATGGACACACATATAAATAATGCTATAAATAATGATTTTTGAGGTATTTTGAGCTAAAACTTCACATACACACTCTGGGGACATCAGAGACTTATTTTACACCTTGTAAAAAGGGGCATAATATTCAGCTAATATGATATTTTGATATTGATCTAAACTCACAGCAATTATGTTAAAAAAGTCGTCATCGCCAAGTGTATCCAATATGGAGGAGACGGTCTGTCTAGCTATGGTCAGCCGTAGCCCCTTCATACTGCCACTCACATCCACCAAAATGACCACATCTTTAGGAGACGTCGCTGCCTGGATATACCTGTGAAGACAGAGATGTTACGATATGACAATTATGTTGACAATCTTAGTTGGGAAAAGTTTATACTAAAATTTCATATTTAAGGGATTAAGGGCCCTATCATACACCCAGTGCAATGTGACGCCAGGCGCGACGCAAGTGTGTTTTGCTAGTTTCACCCCGACGCAGTTATTATCATGTTCACGTCCAGCTCCACGTTGTTTAAATATCAAATGCACTGGTGCATCTGTTCACCCATGGGCGTCTGGTCTAAACCAGGTGTGTGTTCAGGAGCATTGTTGGAGCGTTGCTATTGTGAGGAACTGGCTTTTAAAGGGAAAGGGAGATGAGACTCTGATTGGCTTATTGCACATTATGCCCAAAACACACCCATGGCTCATTAAGAGACTAGAGACGACCCTTTTGGAAATTTTCCGCAAAACTAGCAAAAGTGGATTCGGACACGCCCTAAGTGCACCTGCGCCATGAGCTTCAGACCATGAGCTCAGATCAGTAAAATAGGGCCCTAAATGTTAAAAAGATATGAACTGGCACTTTAGCCACTTTTCCACTGTCGGGCAGAGCGGTTCTAATAACAGTAAGGAATGATTCCAGTTGAGCCTCAGCACGGTTGGCTAACAGCGTTGAATCATGCGTGTAGTGACTTCGCCACTCAGCATTGGTCACTTTTCTGTTTGCCTGGCTACCAGTTTCTCTGTATAAAAATAAAGGAAATATCGGATCATCCTCCAAGGCAGCGACCATAGCAATGACTGACGCATTTGTATTACATTCCAAAGAGCTCTGTTATCAGCCCCACTGTGGAGAATGAAACCATATCTGTACCAGCTGGGCCGGATCGGATTGAAATGGAACAATTAAGCAAAGAGAACGGTTTGGCCCGACGGTGGAAAAGCAGATTTTGTTACAATAAATTTCAATCCATAAGTCTGTTTACGGATAAGAGGTATACATCCTCAGCTTTATGTTAACAAGCCTTCAAAGCTGAGGGGGAAAAAATCACTTACCATTTCCGATTTCGACAGTCAAACTCTAGAACCCCATGTTCATCAGGTGTCCACTTTATACCTGTGAAGGTAGAGGATCGTCTACATTGGCTTATTACCCTATTGCCACATACAACTGCTAGGTATGCACTTTCTCTAAGCTTAACAACTGCATTTGCCCAATAAACAAGCAGAGTACTAGACAGAACATTGTATCCCATAATACAAAGCTCTTGACTTTACCTTCCATGAGAAATGAACCAGAAGCAATATCAATTATAATCTTAATATACTTCCTGGCTCATTATTTGACTGAACTGATGAAAGTCAAATGTCAACTAAATGAAAACTTAATGCATTTAATTCTGGGATAATAACTGGAATGTATAAAGATCTAGGCTGGTGAGAGAAAGTGCCAGAGAGTTAAAACACTTGAAGGGACAGTTCACCCAAAAATGAACATTTTGTCATCATGTACTCAACTTAATGTTCAAAATCTATGTGATTTTCTATCTTGTGTAGAACACAAAAGAAGATATTTAAAAATAAATGTCTCAATGGAAAAAAAGCAATATTTTCTGTTCACATAAGAAAGAAAGTCATACAAGTGTGACAGTAAACGAGGTTACTACCACGTTGAGAAGTAGGAAGGGTAATGGAGTAGATGATTTTTTAAGTCTTGTGGATCCTGATGAACTTTGGATCTTGCATGTCTGTAAGTTAGAAAAGCTGTTTGTATTTGATTTTGTATTTGAATCGTCTCTTCAACACTCTTATCTTTATTATGCCTATTTTCTCTCTATGTTTCTAGATTTCTTGCATTTAAAATGGAAATCATCTGCAGTAACTTTTTTGGCTGTCAATAAATGTATGTGTCATTAGAATGTAATTTGCAGTTACAGCAAAAAAGTAATGTGAATACATATTACTTGTAATGCACTACTTAACATGTTACATCAAAAAAGTATTCTAATTACATAATCCACGTTACTCGTAATGCTTTACTTGTTACATCAAAAAAGTATTCTAATTACGTAATCCACGTTACTCGTAATGCTTTACTTGTTACATCAAAAAAGTATTCTAATTACGTAATCCACGTTACTCGTAATGCTTTACTTGTTACATCAAAAAAGTATTCTAATTACGTAATCCACGTTACTCGTAATGCTTTACTTGTTACATCAAAAAAAGTAATCTGATTACTTAATCCACGTTACTTGTAATGCATTACTTAACGTGTTACATCAAAAAAGTAATCTAATTACGTAATCCACATTACTCGTAATGCATTACTTAACGTGTTACATCAAAAAAGTAATCTAATTACGTAATCCACGTTACTCGTAATGCTTTACTTGTTACATCAAAAAAGTAATCTAATTACGTAATCCACGTTACTCGTAATGCATTACTTAACGTGTTACATCAAAAAAGTAATCTAATTACATAATCCACGTTACTCGTAATGCTTTACTTGTTACATCAAAAAAGTAATCTAATTACATAATGCACGTTACTTGTATTGCTTAACTTGTTACATCAAAAAAAGTAATCTGATTACTTAATCCACGTTACTTGTAATGCTTTACTTGTTACATCAGAAAAGTAATCTAATTACGTAATGCACGTTACTCGTAATGCTTTACTTGTTACATCAAAAAAGTAATCTAATTACATAATGCACGTTACTTGTAATGCTTTACTTGTTACATCAAAAAAAGTAATCTGATTACTTAATCCACGTTACTTGTAATGCTTTACTTGTTACATCAAAAAAAGTAATCTGATTACGTAATCCACGTTACTCGTAATGCTTTACTTGTTACATCAGAAAAGTAACCTAATTACGTAATGCACGTTACTCGTAATGCTTGTTACATCAAAAAAGTAATCTAATTACGTAATGCACGTTACTCGTAATGCTTTACTTGTTACATCAAAAAAAGTAATCTGATTACTTAATCCACGTTACTTGTAATGCATTACTTAACGTGTTACATCAAAAAAGTAATCTAATTACGTAATCCACGTTACTCGTAATGCATTACTTAACGTGTTACATCAAAAAAGTAATCTAATTACGTAATCCACGTTACTCGTAATGCTTTACTTGTTACATCAAAAAAGTAATCTAATTACATAATGCACGTTACTTGTATTGCTTTACTTGTTACATCAAAAAAAGTAATCTGATTACGTAATCCACGTTACTTGTATTGCTTTACTTGTTACATCAGAAAAGTAATCTAATTACGTAATGCACGTTACTCGTAATGCTTTACTTGTTACATCAAAAAAGTAATCTAATTACTTAATCCACGTTACTTGTAATGCATTACTTTACTTGTCACATCAAAAAAGTAATCTAATTACATAATCCACGTTACTCATAATGCTTTACTTGTTACATCAAAAAAGTAATCTAATTACGTAATGCACGTTACTCGTAATGCTTTACTTGTTACATCAAAAAGTAATCTAATTACGTAATGCACGTTACTTGTAATGCTTTACTTGTTACATCAAAAAAAGTAATCTGATTACTTAATCCACGTTACTTGTAATGCATTACTTTACTTGTTACATCAAAAAAGTAATCTAACTACGTAATGCACGTTACTCGTAATGCTTTACTTGTTACATCAAAAAGTAATCTAACTACGTAATGCACGTTACTCGTAATGCTTTACTTGTTACATCAAAAAAGTAATCTAATTACATAATCCACATTACTCGTAATGCTTTACTTGTTACATCAAAAATGTTATCTAATTACGTAATGCACGTTACTCGTAATGCTTTACTTGTTACATCAAAAATGTTATCTAATTATGTAATGCACGTTACTCGTAATGCTTTACTTGTTACATCAAAAAAGTAATCTAATTACATAATCCACATTACTCGTAATGCTTTACTTGTTACATCAAAAATGTTATCTAATTACGTAATGCACGTTACTTGTAATGCTTTACTTGTTACATCAAAAAAGTAATCTAATTACGTAATGCACGTTACTCGTAATGCTTTACTTGTTACATCAAAAAAGTAATCTAATTATGTAATGCACGTTACTTGTAAAGCGTTACTTTATGCGTTACATCAAAAAAGTAATCTGATTACTTAATGCACATTACTTGTAATGTGTTACCCAAAACACTGCTCATTTCAGATAAGATTGAAAACACCTGATCACTAGTTTTTCCACAGTCTGAAAACATCAAAAGATCAGTGTAGATTTCAGTCTGAGGTTTTCTCAGAGAGGAGAGCTACAGTAGAAATTAGTTGTTTTTGAACATAATCAGAATTATCAGCTAATAAGGGTAAATCCACAGACTCTGGTAGACTGGAGGGAGCGTGAGTGTTTTCTACACTCGTCTGAATTGGGTTTCCACAGAGTTTCCACAGAGTACCTGCACCAGATCTTTGATGGAATCACATCCTCATGCTCTGATATCAAAGACACGCAAAGCTCAACTCGTATGAAGTGGACCATCTTCTCTGGTCCAAACTCTGGGAACAAACTCAATTGTGTTTGCAATAACTGAAGCTGTATTATATTTTTTGTATATATCTTAGTTTTCACATGATTGTATATCATTTTATTCATTGGTTTGATAAATACAATGTCACTGTATTATGTTTAATACAGTATATCTTCAGTTAAAAACAAAAACACATACTGTCCTCTCAAAAATATCTTTGAAAAATATGCGTAAAAACAAATACAAGTTCGGATCTTGTTTTTCATGCCTTGAGAGCAATAAAAATAAAACAATTTTTGGATCTCAATATGAGATTGACTGAGGTTGTTATAATTCATGCATGAAAGGGTTCATTTGTGGAATAATTTATAATAATAAATGCAAGTATTTATTGAACTTTGATGTCTTTTATGTTTATATGTTGCGAGGTAGACACTCAATAGCTCAGTGGACAGTTTTGTTGATTATAAGGAGAGTGTTCACAGGAATCAAGAACTCTCACACAGACATAAACTCACGCTAAACTGCTGGGCTCAGACATTCATGAAAAAATGTTCAATGATTATAATTGGAGCATTCAATTATTATTGTGTTCCTTGCTTGAGTTTTGTTTTCATGCTGCACATCACAAGTCATTTGCACACAAGCCAAACAAATCTACATCAGAGACAGTTTCTTCACTGCACAATTCTGGAACTGTCTGATGTCTTTTCTGCCCCGTTTGATGGACAGGAGGGTAATAAATGTTGATCATCAGCTGTTATTAAGCAATTAGCAATGTCTAATAGTGTAGATTATTACTTTTACTGGCAGATATTGATATGTGACACACTGGCACATCGCTAATGTGGACCAATTATTTCCACAGTCACAAGTGAGAAAATAAAGCAGAGCACATTTAGAATACGATTTAACCTGAACAATTTTGCCACAAAAAGGTAAATGTGATCAGGCCTTTATATCTTTTATGTTGTTGCTTCCCAACATATTTTACACTTCTCTTCCTGTCGGCTGTCATTGTCTCCATCACGTGTACTTCTACATGCTAGCATTGCATCAAAGCAGTGAGACTCGCCATGTGCCAGGGATACACGATTTAAAGGTTTCTTTTGTATCGCTCTGAACATTCTAAGGTAAGTGGATATTTTCAAAGCACCTCTCAAACTCTGAACGCTTATCAAGGTAACTCTGTACAAACCCTGCCAGCCTATGAGGAATGTAATCTGAAAACTCACCTGGATACTGTCTGAAGAAACCTTTGGCGCTACCAAAGTACTGCCATATGAGAGAAGGGTCTCTTCTGAAGTTGTCCACAAACACCTTATTGAGAGCCTCAGACCAGTACACCCCGTTCATTATGGCTGAGTCTGCAACAGAAGTCTGGATGAATTGCTCTGTACATTTAACAGTGAATCCAGTATTCTGAAATCACAATATATTGTAGCATTTTGTTATGAGATCTGGGAGCTGCTGTCCAGTCTTGAAGTATATTGTAAAAATGACAGCGGTTATGGAACGACATGCATGCAATGACTTATGGAGAGGGCAAGACTGAACATGAGATTCCTCAGAGCCAGGAATAATATACATATATTCAAGGGCGTAGTTTTGGTTTGAACATTGGGGGGGCTGAAGTGTGAACCGTTTAGCGGGTCCTGGGGCATGCTCCCTCATGAGATTTATTTATTTTGTTTAATTTTGCAAAATGGTCTTTTGTGGTATCATCCACATGTGTTGATAACATAGCTACAAAAAAGCAATAGCTTAGTTACGTTAACAATTACTTCTACATAGGCTACATAGGATATGATGTATTTGTATTTTATTTAAGCACCTAAAAACTTACCAGTTTGACAGAATTTTCTAAATTAAAGTGCTATGATAGGTCAAACTGTATTTCAAATTGTCTTATATTGAAAATGTTAATTTTCTGTCATCTTTTGGAATATCTGAAAGCCAGGTTTACCTAATATATGTAATTATTAGCAGAACACATTTTCCATTTTTAATTGAAGAAGGTCATCTTGATTGGCCTTATAAAGAAGGAACGAAGTTCTTGTAATTGTTACAATAAGGAGATGAGACCATTGGTGACTCCTCAATGCTAAGGCCAATGTTAACCTTTTTCTTTCTTTTGTTATATCTATAGCATTTATAATGAAAAATAGCAACATGCACGTTTAGAAACTTATAGCTACAACACGCCACAGTTGTAATATAAATCTATTCCCTTAACAGATTATCTTTTATAAATTTAGTCAAGTTTTAGTCAAAATTTACCACAGTAAATACAACAGAACGTGATGAATTCTAGTAAAGGTGGTCATGAATAGTTTTAAAAGCTTTCTAGTTTATGTTGGTGCAGGATGATGTTTTCTCTTTTTAGTTCATGTGGCTGTTCTAGGTCACGTTCGACTCTCTCCAGAGCGTTCAATTCGCATTTTATCAACAGCGTCGCAATAGGAACGGCTCGCGCAAATCTGATCACACTTTTGGAGCGCGCTGGTGAACGCGCGCACAGTTTACGGTGATCCGCGCGTGACTCACGCACAATTATAAACCGGGTTTCAGTCATATTGCACAGATAACTGGTCCGTTCAGTTCGTACAGGAGCTTAGTGCTTATAAAAGCTCTGGATGTGCGCGATGTATATAATTAAGGGGGTTGCAGCAATCACTACAGGTTACATTGTTACATCAGTAGGTGGTGGTCTTCATTAGTAGACCATTCATTCAACCAATTCACTCAAAAACGCTGATTCATTCAGGAACAAAACAAGGTGTTGAAATTATTTGAACTTTGAGCATCACCTTCATGGTTAAACCAATAGGCAATGTGTCGCAGCAATAATGCTGAAGCTGACTCTTCACTTCATGGAAACCAATGCATTGGCCAGTTTATTTTTTTTAGGAACACAGAACATTTTGGAAAATTATAAATAGGAAAACATTGATCACTTTGTCTTCTGAAGTAAGCCTGAAGCCAGTGAAGCAAGCTTTCTCTCAATTGCCAAAAAATGAAAAGGCATTGGATCTACACAAATCATAAGTTACATCATTTAAATTCCCATGGGTAACTGACACTATCTGCAAAATCCTAATTATAAATCATTATTATAAGACGACTATTGTGAAACAGGGTAAGGCAAGGAGACCGTTTTATTGATTTTATTGTTTTATTCCTGATCAGGATCCGGAATGACGTCATCAAGTATATACTTTACATGTTAAATGTCTGTGGAGGAGCTCTGACCTCATATGTGGTACCATGATAGCGTCACGGTTCACAGACTCACCTGGGGCCGTTTCAGAAAGGAGGTTCAACTTGAACTCTGAGTTGACTTACCCTGAGATGGGAAACTCTGAGTTTTGGGTTTCAGAACAGCTGGATTGAGTTAGTTCAATCAACTCCGAGTAGACTGACTCTGAGTTAAGCGCGTGCACCACGACTGTGAAAAGCCATGATCAATGGAGCTCCGAAATTACGATTCACCATGGCAACAGCACCCAACAAAAAGACGTCCGCATACTTCCGGGTAAAACGTAAGTTTAATTCTTAATCATTGTTATAATATCAGAGGTGAAAACTGGCAGAACGGTAAGTTATTGAACTAATATTCATTTTCATGTTATGCCACGGGCAAAAGAAGAAGAAAAAAAGAATGTGGTAGCAGCTAAAAATGAAGTATAAAAATATAATTCAATCAGGTAAAGCTTTAAGCATAAAAGGTTCATGGGTGTAGGTTTCATGACTTTACAAACATTTGACATATTAAATAAATATCATTCGGTGTCTATTTCAATGTGCAGCAGCCTTTTCCTCAGTCTAATGCTCTTTTCACATAATGTTCTCTAATCCAACCTGCTACATTTCTGAATTAGTGATGTAGTATAGTAATGAAATTAACATTTGACTTCTACTCGGCCAACAGCAGAACACCAGCACCACTGACAGATGAAGAGGAGATGGAGGAAGAATATTAAAATCCAACAGGAAAAAAAAAGAACTGTTGCTTTTGTATTTAGCAAATAGAGATGAGCAAATAAATTGTGAATAATCTGTGTTTATTTAACACCTGTGGTGTATGGCATATATTTCAGACTACCCTTTCATCTGGTATTCTTCCATTCCATACAGTAATCTGTTTCATTTTCGGAAGGTGCGATGATGGGAATACGCGTATCAATGCAATCAACCACACTGGAAATCCTAAAGGAAATTCTAATTATTAGGTTACTTCCAGAGGTTGCAACAAGATATGTGTGAACGTCATTTAACCTGATTTCTACACCACTGCCCTGCAATCCTGTGAAACTCCTCTCTGATGCTCTCATGGGTTTGTGCCCAGGAAACAACACTAACATATTCAGAAAGAGCTCACGTGAGAGTGAGGCACACTTCCCTTACCTCTCTGCATACAGCGGCCTTACTAATAAGCTCTGCATCCCTGATGTTATATAGAAAACCTACTTACCCAGCTTTCTCAGGTTTGACATACCTGCCATTCTGAAACGGAAAACGCAGAGTTTCCCTCATTTCATACTTTTCACTTAACCTCCTTTCTGAAACGGGCCCTGTTCATGCTGAGTGTTTGTTTTCATGTTGTCAGTGTTTGTGCTCGTCAGCGTGTCACTGCAGTGATTGCACTGATCAGTTCGCTGATCAGCCACAGGTGCAGGTCATTATGTGTCCTATATGGTGCGTTTGCTGTGTTCCTTGTCAGATCGTTCTAGTGTTCATGTCTTGTCGTTTGCTCCCGCCAGTCATCTCGCTCATCTCCAGCATCCTGTCTGTGTTTCCTGTTGGAGTATGCTCTGTTCTGAGTTTACTGGGGATCAGCATTCGTAGTCATCTCTCTCATCTCCGGTTTCCCGTCTGTGTTCCTGTTCAAATCGGATTTCTCTGCCTGGTTTCACTGAGGATCAGCACCACTCAAATCAGCGGACACAGCCCACTGCAGTCTGCCCATTACCAAGGACGGACTCCTGCTCTTCTTCATATCTGCTTACGATTCCTGGATATCTTGCATTTATCAATAAATACTGTTGATTACACTCGCTCTTGGATCTTGTTGTTTTACGAGCCTGACAGATAAGCTTAGAATGTCTACTTTCTGGAGATATGCATCCCTTTGGCATTTGTTTTACACACAGTAACTTATTTACACTAAATTACTCTGGGACCATTTCCGCCTGAATTTGGCCTACCCAAATTGAAAAGCTTCCCATACCTATATACAAACCCGATTCCAAAAAAGTTGGGATACTGTACAAATTGTGAATAAAAAAGGAATGCAATAATTTACAAATCTCATAAACTTATATTTTATTCACAATAGAATATAGATAACATATCAAATGTTGAAAGTGAGACATTTTGAAATGTCATGCCAAATATTGGCTCATTTTGGATTTCATGAGAGCTACACATTCCAAAAAAGTTGGGACAGGTAGCAATAAGAGGCCGGAAAAGTTAAATGTACATATAAGGAACAGCTGGAGGACCAATTTGCAACTTATTAGGCCAATTGGCAACATGATTGGGTATAAAAAGAGCCTCTCAGAGTGGCAGTGTCTCTCAGAAGTCAAGATGGGCAGAGGATCACCAATTCCCCCAATGCTGCGGCGAAAAATAGTGGAGCAATATCAGAAAGGAGTTTCTCAGAGAAAAATTGCAAAGAGTTTGAAGTTATCATCATCTACAGTGCATAATATCATCCAAAGATTCAGAGAATCTGGAACAATCTCTGTGCGTAAGGGTCAAGGCCGGAAAACCATACTGGATGCACGTGATCTTCGGCCCTTAGACGGCACTGCATCACATACAGGAATGCTACTGTAATGGAAATCACAACATGGGCTCAGGAATACTTCCAGAAAACATTGTCAGTGAACACAATCCACCGTGCCATTCGCCGTTGCCGGCTAAAACTCTATAGGTCAAAAAAGAAGCCATATCTAAACATGATCCAGAAGCGCAGGCGTTTTCTCTGGGCCAAGGCTCATTTAAAATGGACTGTGGCAAAGTGGAAAACTGTTCTGTGGTCAGACCAATCAAAATTTGAAGTTCTTTTTGGAAAACTGGGACGCCATGTCATCCGGACTAAAGAGGACAAGGACAACCCAAGTTGTTATCAGCGCTCAGTTCAGAAGCCTGCATCTCTGATGGTATGGGGTTGCATGAGTGCGTGTGGCATGGGCAGCTTACACATCTGGAAAGGCACCATCAATGCTGAAAGGTATATCCAAGTTCTAGAACAACATATGCTCCCATCCAGACGTCGTCTCTTTCAGGGAAGACCTTGCATTTTCCAACATGACAATGCCAGACCACATACTGCATCAATTACAACATCATGGCTGCGTAGAAGAAGGATCCGGGTACTGAAATGGCCAGCCTGCAGTCCAGATCTTTCACCCATAGAAAACATTTGGCGCATCATAAAGAGGAAGATGCGACAAAGAAGACCTAAGACAGTTGAGCAACTAGAAGCCTGTATTAGACAAGAATGGGACAACATTCCTATTCCTAAACTTGAGCAACTTGTCTCCTCAGTCCCCAGACGTTTGCAGACTGTTATAAAAAGAAGAGGGGATGCCACACAGTGGTAAACATGGCCTTGTCCCAACTTTTTTGAGATGTGTTGATGCCATGAAATTTAAAATCAACTTATTTTTCCCTTAAATTGATACATTTTCTCAGTTTAAACATTTGATATGTCATCTATGTTGTATTCTGAATAAAATATTGAAATTTGAAACTTCCACATCATTGCATTCTGTTTTTATTCACAATTTGTACAGTGTCCCAACTTTTTTGGAATCGGGTTTGTGTATATATATATATATATATATATATATATATATATGTTTTACAGGAAACCATTTGAAGTTACATAAAATACTGCTAAAAGTGATAAGCATTTAAGTATATGTTGTCTGAGCTGAAAAAAAATTCATGTTTGAAAGTGTATAACTCAGGCCCTGCGTGCTCTAGCACCCTGCAGACAGTTTTGGCTGTTTCCAGCATATGTCAGCACTGGAAAAAATTATTTTGTGACACTGATATTGCATTTATACCACTGTATATGGGAGACTTGGGTCCTGGGAGAGATTTGGGTAGGCGGAAATTACATTAAAAAAAAAGGTAATATTCCTCCCTTCAGATCCATTTGAATAAATCTTGCATACAACATGATACAGACAAAAAAATTTTTTCCAGTATTTGCTGCCATCTAGTGGAAACAGCCCAAACTGTCTGCAGGGTGCTAGAGCACACAGGGAGTTATACACTTTCAAAAATGAATTTATAACCAAAAAAATTTCGTCATCCCTCATTATCTGGTGTATTTAAGTTATATATAGTCTATATTATTATTAGTCAAAAACAAATTGTAGATCTCTGTTAGAACTACAGTTCAATTATACATTTCTATTAGCAATTAATAGTTGTATATACCATCAAAATATGAGGAAAATATTTTATATATTTTAAATATGAGGGAAGAATAAAACACTAAACTTGGTTTATTTATCTGACAAAATTATTTGGCAAAAAAGGCAAACTACAGCTATTTTTATGTTACTATGCAAAAAAAGAATAGCAAAACAAAAAGCAAATAATCTGTTATCAATATTTGGTTGGTTCTTGTTTTTGCATGTGTTCATAATTTCTTTGTATGTCAGCCTGGCCAAAAATGATGTCACTCAATTTGTGTTTCAATGCATTATCACAAATAAAACAATTGACTCCAAGAACAACTACGCAATATGACTACAAAATCTTTAACACGTTTTGAATAATATTCAAATAAAGAAATAAAGGTTGAAGGCCGGACATGACTGTTGGCCACTACTGTATTAATTTTGACTAGTAAAATACAATTAGTAATTGTAGTCATTTATTTTTAGATCTCTACAAGTGAAATTATGATTGTTGATAACAGCATTAGAGCTTCTACCCTGGCACTTCTGCTACTTTGCACATTTATATTCATTTGCCTCTTCAATTATTTGCTAAAAAAAATTGCATACAAAATGAATGGAAATTATCAAGTCAGGAGTATGACTACAAGTTCTAAATCCATTTCTGAGATCCATAATATTTTATATTGTTACTACTACAAATGTGTAGTGTGGCACTAAAGATCTTCAGTATCTTCTGATGTAATTCTTACTTAAACAGAAATCTTGATTTGAATTATGACTAATAATGCTGCGTTATTAGATCTATTGATCTGGGAAAGTGACTTTATTAAACCCACCCAATGTTTTGCATTTTTTAATGTTGCTTTTTCTTTTAAAATACTGCTTAAAAAAATCAGCTTGCATTTGATTTATTAATACGTTTTGTCCTAGTAAAATAGCATATTTAGAGGACTTTATACAGTCACAACACATGATCTCAAACAGTGAAACGTTCCAGTATTGTTATATGAAATATCAGCAGTATTTGAACATTGATTGGCCAATCAAATTAGGGGACTGAAACTTCTACTAGATAAATGTGTATATAAACCTAGAGCAGTGGTTTTCAAACTTTTTTAAGAGCGACCCTCTTTTTTTAATTTTTTTTATGGTCGCAACCCCTGCCAAGCATAAGAATACTTATATACAACAGGCCATTTGACTGTATTCTCCATTAAACCACTAGATGGCACAAAAATTCAGCTCAGCACTTTCCCACACAACCGCTTTTGATCCTTGACGCGTTGGCAGCGCAAAGTTGATTCTGCACTAATTTGATCCAGCTATACATGGGACGCTAATTAACTGGTTAACCGTTACCCAACAAGAATTTTAATCAATTAATCATTTGCTGCATGCTTAAAAATACACTACAAATATAAATATTTTTTTATGTTTTTGAGAGAGAATAAAAACAGGTAAGTCACGTAAGTCGCATTTTATTGCATTCAGAAATAATACCGGTAAATAAAGCGAAATGTTATAACGTACTACAAACATTATAAACACTACAAACACAGCTATAGGCCCCTCACTCCACAACAAATCCTTTAAATTTAACGGTATTCAGAACAGATCAAGAATGAAAAAATATAAGTAGGATAACTATAAACAAGCCAAAACGAAATCATTTAATGAGAAACTGAAATTAACCAGCGCTAGGCACACGTAGCCTAACTCTCTCATTCGAATCCAAATGTTTCCATATTCGCGATGTATTTGGATGCTAAACCATTATTTATTATAGGCTTTGTACTTCACTCGTGTCCCAATATTGACAGAAAAAATCATCCTCTTCACATGCGCAAAAAACATGCTTGGAGACACAGCGGAGCGACACTGAATGGCACAAATTGTACTACTGACTATTTAAACTGACCTGTGTAACTTTTTATATGTTAGGTTGAATATTTTATTTTGATAATGAACAGACTGCGATGTGTTGTGTGTGCGCGTGAGGCGCCGGCGCGATCCAACCTAAAATACTCCGTCATTTTGGTCATATTACAGATAATAAGAGTAGGACATTGTTCAAAACTGCAAAGTGTTTACTTACATTGTGCTATTGTAAAATAAAGAAAACAAGATGTGCTTTCTGTCGTCTGGGTGTCCTTTCCGTGAACTTGTTTGAGGAGTGCCGCGCCTCACAAAAATGAACCAAACTCAGCAGCACACGGTCACACAGTTTTTTCGTTCTTTTTGTTAATCTGTTTATTAAGTCAAATATATTTCGCGTATTTATTCCTTTTATATAGGCCTATAGACTATGATTTTATGAAAACAAATTTTGTTAATTTTTTTTTTTTATTTTTAATATAACTCCATTTTCCTTAGATCATCCTGGCGACACATTTTTTAAGTCTCGTGACCCTCGGGACCCAGGGTTTGAAAACCCCTGACCTAGAGCATCAAAAGCATTATTTTGTTGTATGAAATCGTAGGGTGAGTGTCTATGCAATGCTGATCATACCTTTGTTGTACATGTTAGTGGGCACCTGGACGACACTGAGGCTGAGGTTTACAGACAGATTATTGAAATGTTCATTTGGCTGCAGGATGAATTCTCCACCCAGCTCCACACTCTTGCCCTCTTCATCCACCTCATTGATTAACACTGCATTAAAGTACTCGTACTGTCAGGAAAGAGAGAGAAAGATATGACAAGGGTGAGATCATCACGAATTAAAACATTCTGTCATGAAGAACCTAAGAGAGAACTGTGGAAAGCGTTGTGTCGTGGCAGAGCGACTGTACATGTGAGTTGCAATACTCAGCAAAATTGGCTAATCATCGTTAACAAAATTCCTGAAAATATCTAGATATCCATTTTTGTCAATATTGCACACCCCTACACTATAGTCCATCCGCTTACAGTGATTGCAACATTCTCTGCCAAAATGCTCTGCAGGAGGTAGATCAATTTCTTTTTTTGGCTCCTAAACTCAGGAATAGCCAGTCCAGCATTGCTCTGTATTTAGACACACTGTCAGCTTATTTCTAGACTAAAAACACATCTTTCTTCAAGCTTACACCTAATTCGTCACCTAAACACACGGTTATGCTGTTAGGTCAAGCAGAACCATAAACACCTCTCAAATAATATAAATCGTAATTGTTATGTGAATGCCATCCATGCTAATATGAGTCTGTTAATTTGGGACCCTTGGAAGCATCCCGAGGATGAGCCAGTGAAGCAATAGACTGACAGATCCAGCTGTGGCCCGGCCAGATGTCCCACAGTCACACAAATAATAACTACTGTCTGTATCTGCACCAGCCTGATAGTGGAGGGAGTTCAGACAATCATTTTATACATCACTCCAGGAATCTGCGATGAACTTTATTTAGGATGAATTGCAAACTGACAACATACAAATACTTCAATGCCATCGACCACACCCCGATCCTAAGAGGGATTTTACCACCAGACACTCCATCCACATGCACCTCAGCGGACAATATGATTAGCGGGCTACTTCGTAGTATGGTATATGATTCCCATATGTTTAGGAATTTGGAGCAATGTAATCGCTGTTAATGCTTCTTCTGTCTGTTTAAAGATAACTGAAAATGCATATAATCTCACTCATCATAACACAATAATAGACTTTTTGATAAATGGATTCAGAAGATTCTGGGATGAATCAAAATACCCATTGCTAATTTCTAACTTTCTGTTATGTCTGTTTGTCATAAAGGCAAACAAAGCCCATAAATATACTTTATAAAAATAGTCCACATTAGACATTCTACTAACTATAAGTGACTTATACATACATATAAATACATACACTATATTGCCAAAAGTTTTGGGACGCCTGCCTTTACATGCACATGAACTTTAATGACATCCCATTCTTAATCCGTAGGGTTTAATATGGAGTTGGCCCACCCTTTGCAGCTCTAACAGCTTCAACTCTTCTGGGAAGGCTTTCCACAAGGTTTAGGAGTGTGTTTATGGGAATTTTTGACCATTCTTCTAGAAGCGCATTTGTGAGGTCAGGCACTGATGTTGGACGAGAAGGCCTGGCTCGCAGTCTCCGCTCTAATTCATCCCAAAGGTGTTCTATCGGGTTGAGGTCAGGACTCTGTGCAGGCCAGTCAAGTTCCTCCACACCAAACTCGCTCATCCATGTCTTTATGGACCGACGCTTTGTGCACTGGTGCGCAGTCATGTTGGAACAGGAAGGGGCCATCCCCAAACTGTTCCCACAAAGTTGGGAGCATGAAATTGTCCAAAATGTCTTGGTATGCTGAAGCATTAAGAGTTCCTTTCACTGGAACTAAGGGGCCAAGCCCAACCCCTGAAAAACAACCCCACACCATAATCCCCCCTCCACCAAACTTTACACTTGGCACAATGCAGTCAGGCAAGTACCGTTCTCCTGGCAACCGCCAAACCCAGACTCGTCCATGGGATTGGCAGACAGAGAAGCATGATTGGTCACTCCAGAGAACACGTCTCACTGCTCTAGAGTCCAGTGGCGGCGTGCTTTACCCCACTGCATCCCACGCTTTGCATTGCACTTGGTGATGTAAGGCTTGGATGAGCTGCTCGGCCATGGAAACCCATTCCATGAAGCTCTCTACACACTGTTCTTGAGCTCATCTGAAGGCCACAGAAGTTTGGAGGTCTGTAGCTATTGACTCTGCAGAAAGTTGGTGACTTCTGCTCACTGTGACCCTCAGCATGCGCTGACCCCACTCTGTGATTTTACGTGGCCTATCACTTCGTGGCTGAGTTGCTGTTGTTCCCAATTGCTTCCACTTTGTTATAATCCCACTAACAGTTGAGCGTAGAATATTTAGTAGTGAGGAAATTTCATGAATGGACTAATTGCACAGGTGGCAACCTATCACAGTACCACGGTAGGGTTCGGGTTAGTAGAATAAGTTGACGTAGTTGCAATGTTGCTTATAGTTAGTAAAATGTCTGTTGGGGAGCATCAAAATAAAATGTTAGCAGATATTAAGTATAATACTCTAATGAGAGTTAGTTGACATGTTGTTGCAATCTTCTGAATCTTCTGAATCCAAAAATGCCCCTTTATGAGTTTTTCTCTTTTATAATTACACTGAACAAAATTATAAACGCAACACTTTTGTTTTTGCCCCCATTTTTCATGAGCTGAACTCAAAGATCTAAGACTTTTTCTATGTACACAAAAGGCCTATTTCTCTCAAATATTGTTCACAAATCTGTCTAAATCTGTGTTAGTGAGCACTTCTTCTTTGCCAAGATAATCCATCCACCTCACAGGTGTGGCATATCAAGATGCTGATTAGACAGCATGATTATTGCACAGGTGTGCCTTAGGCTGGCCACAATAAAAGGCCACTCTAAAATGTGCAGTTTTACTGTACTGGGGGGGTCCGGGCAGGGGGGGGTCCTGGGAGGTCAAAAAAAAAAGTCAATATCTGGTGCGACCAAACATGCCAAACATGCTCAATGGGTGACATGTCCGGTGAGTATGCTGGCCATGCAAGAACTGGGATGTTTTCAGCCTCCAGGAATTGTGTACAGATCCTTGCAACATGGGGCCGTGCATTATCATGCTGCAACATGAGGTGATGGTCGTGGATGAATGGCACAACAATGGGCCTCAGGATCTCGTCACGGTATCTCTGTGCATTCAAAATGCCATCAATAAAATGCACCTGTGTTCGTTGTCCATAACATACGCCTGCCCATACCATAACCCCACCGCCACCATGGGCCACTCGATCCACAACGTTGACATCAGCAAACCGCTCACCCACACAACGCCATACACGCTGTCTGCCATCTGCTCTGTACAGTGAAAACCGGGATTCATCCGTGAAGAGGACACCTCTCCAAAGTACCAGACGCCATCGAATGTGAGCATTTGCCCACTCAAGTCGGTTACGATGATGAACTGCAGTCAGGTCGAGACCCCGATGAGGATGACGAGCATGCAGATGAGCTTCCCTGAGACGGTTTCTGACAGTTTGTGCAGAAATGTATGGGTTATGCAAACCGATAGTTGCAGCATGATAATGCACGGCCCCATGTTGCAAGGATCTGTACACAATTCCTGGAAGCTGAAAACATCCCAGTTCTTGCATGGCCAGCATACTCACCGGACATGTCACCCATTGAGCATGTTTGGGATGCTCTGGATCGGCGTATACGACAGCGTGTTCCAGTTCCTGCCAATATCCAGCAACTTCTCACAGCCATTGAAGAGGAGTGGACCAACAATCCACAGGCCACAATCAACAACCTGATCAACTCTATGCAAAGGAGATGTGTTGCACTGCGTGAGGCAAATGGTGGTCGCACCAGATATTTACTTTTTTTTGGACCCCCCCCCCCGGACCCCCCCAATACAGTAAAACTGCACATTTTAGAGTGGCCTTTTATTGTGGCCAGCCTAAGGCACACCTGTGCAATAATCATGCTGTCTAATCAGCATCTTGATATGCCTCACCTGTGAGGTGGATGGATTATCTCGGCAAAGGAGAAGTGCTCACTAACACAGATTTAGACAGATTTGTGAACAATATTTGAGAGAAATAGGCCTTTTGTGTACATAGAAAAAGTCTTAGATCTTTGAGTTCAGCTCATGAAAAATGGGGGCAAAAACAAAAGTGTTGCGTTTCTAATTTAGTTCAGTGTATATCATATGATATAGTTTAGCAATGCCCTTTTGAACAAAACGGTTGAATGAATGATTCAATGATTCACTCAATTGCTTTGTTTCTGAATGAATCAGCCGTTTGAACGAATCGGTTGAATGAATGACTCAAAGGGCCCTATTTTACCGCATGGCGCAGGTGCAGTTAGGGCGTGTCCGAATCCACTTTTGCTAGTTTAACGACGGAAAAAACGGTCGGCGCTCCCGGTCGCATGGTTTGAAAGGGTTGCCCCTAGTCTCTTAATGAGTCATGGGTGTGTTTTGGGTGTAACGTGCAATAAACCAATCAGAGTCTTATCTCCCATTCCCTTTAAAAGCCAGTTGCGCTCGCACCATGAGCGGATTCACTATTTACATGAGGAGAGACTGAACGCTTCTCCAGAGAGGAATCCTTTCACTTTTAATATTTAAAAATGTGTATGTGCTGCTCCGTGTCCCTGTGTGTAATAGAGTGTACGTGCGTTGTGCACCGCCTATAGGCTGATATTACTAACACTCCCTTTAAATAACACACAAATACTACGCTATTGACTTTAGAGCAGGTGTGTGTTGGTCAATGGCGCAGTTGTTTTCAGTTCCTCACAATAGCAACGCTCCAACAATGCTCCTGAACACACCTGGTTTTCAGACCAGACGCCCATGGGCGAACAGATGCGCCAGTGCATTTGATGTTTAAACAACGTAGCGCTGGACATGAAAATGAGAACTGCATCAGGATGAAACTAGCAAAAAGACACTTGCGTCGCGCCTGGCATCGCATTGTGCCGGGTGTATGATAGGGCCCAATGACTCACAAATTAAGAGTGACTTACTTACCACCTACTGGTGGTTTAGTTTCATATTTATAGTATCTTTTTTTAAAAATCGTTTCATATTTCAAAATTCAACACTTAATTTTTTTAAAACATTGATCTCAAAACATTATTATTAATATGCAATTGTAACTGCAGGTTAAATGCATTTATGTCCCATCTGTCCCAAAGTAACTTATAGTTAGTAGAAATCTAAAGTGGACTATCAAAATAAAGTGTTACAATGAAAAATCTAACCAAAGGCCAAGTACCAGGATTTCAAGGACAATATGGATAAATAAAACATGTTCAACACTCTGTTGTCACTTTGTATTCTATTCATTCTAAATAGTACGTGATTAGATTTATGGAGTCCCAACTCACAGTATGTTAATAAAACAGTATGCCAAAGGTGTCTCAAAGAAAATATTTTTAAGATAGGCCTTTTTCAAAATGTGCATCTGTGCATGCTTTACAGAATAATATTATCCACAATCCCTTGCACTAAATAAGGGACAGTCTCCTATTTAAGGGAACAGAAGTGCTTGACCTGTTTGTTGGTATCTTGAACCCACACAGGTGAAACTGTCTCTTTTCCCCGTTAAAACTGTAAGTACTGAATTTAGCTAGCTGTGAAGACTTGCACACCAACAGTACATGGCAAAAGGTGTGTTCTCAAGACCATTTTAAAACATGGTAAAATCTCTCACATCTATACATTTTACACTACACTCTCAAAAATAATCCATCACCAGCAAACTACAACCTTTTGCTGAGTAGTAAAAGTATACAAGGTGGGACACATTTCAAGTAATCAGGGCAAGGCAGGAAAAAGGAACAATATACCAATGAACAAGATTTCAAAATAAAAGTAGAAAACGCAACCCTGTAGCCTTGCGGGACATTTTGGAATACACTACATCAGATGAGAGACATGGAAATAACTGCACTGAATCCTGAAATCCTCCCAAAAAGATAAGGGATGCCAAACATTTGGGGAATATGGGGACAGAATGTGCTCTCTCAGGTTACACAGAAAGACGACCAGCGAAATTTGAGAAACGGCAGCGCTATCAGAACTCCAGAGAACAGCAGCATGTGCAATGTCTTAAACAGCAATAGAAAAAATGCTTTAAAAATTGATCTAAATACACATACACACTACCATCGTCATGCACGCAAAATCAAGTTAAAATGCCACATTATGACGCTGCATTGCTACATTTACACATTTATAAACACAAATATATACTTGCTCTGGCACACACAACCCTTTTGCCCTTCTCCACTGTCACAGGGTTCATATTTTTAGCACTGCAGTGTACTAAAGGAGCTATTAATAAATCATTCAGCAGTATTATATTTACAGCAGTGCTGTCATCTGCTCACTGTACTCTCTTTTCAGCACTGCTGTATTGTCACAAAAGACAAAAAACTAGTTTACAATAAATTATTTTGTGTTATAAGATCCTATACCAAAAATTATGACCAGAAAAGCAGAATTTAGATCAGAAGAAGAACTTAAAAATGTAAGTTCAATTTTTCGGCTTTGCCAACATGATCTCATTAGCCTTTGGAGGCTTCAGTACATAAAGTATGGTTATGAACATGTTTGAATAAACACTAAATCATAAAACATATTGAATATTGTATATATGTTACAGTTATGTTTAGTTCTGTCAGTTCATTATGTTTTAGTTTAGTTGCCAGAGTTCTAGTTCCCTGTTTGTTTCTATGGTTGTTAATTAGTTCTACACCTGTTCTGTTTTCCGCCGGCCATCTGACTGCTCTGCCTAGAGCAGAAGGAGCAAAATTTAGAGGACCACACTAAGGACTTAGATCTGGCGTGCCTCACACACTATCCAGATCGCTCACTTTATGTGTTCTACTTTACCAGCCACAGTGGGGTGATCCAAGGAATGGTTGGTCCTTTGGAAATTTTGCCACTTAAGTGGAGTAGGTGCTGGTGAATAACGGATCTCCGTTCACCATCTCCCCCACCGAGGAGGACATCATCAGCCTCACTCGGGACCCAGAGCCCAGCCAGCCGCCTCCCACACACTGCACGGAGCATATGCCAGAGCCCACCGCAGACACTGAGCCCGAGCCTGCGGTGATGTCAGCGCCAGATGGAACAAAGACTGAGCCAATCATCGCCCCAGAGCCCGAGCCCAACGGACTGCCTGACCAGGTGCGCAAGCCGGCTACACCATACATCACTGTGGGTGGCCTCATGGAGTTTGAGGGCATGGATTGGAGCCAATCCCTCAGTCCTCTGGCACCCTGACTCCACCTCGGATGCTTGTCACTTTGGCTCCACCTTGGTCTCCAGATCCATCGGTATCGTATGGTCTCTTTGGCTCTGGGTCTCCACCTCCATTGACTGGGTCTCCATCAGTTGCCCCCCTGGGTCTGCCAGCCAAGTCACCACCATGGCTCATCCCTCCTTCGACTGTGGACCTTGGTCTGGGACCCACCTGGCTCCTCCTGCTCACTTCTCCTCCCTGGTTCCTCCCTGCGTCTTCTACGCCCTGGTTTCTCCTCCCGGCATGTCCTGTTCCCTGTCCTTCACCAGTCCCTTGTCATCCTCCAGAGCCCCCACCCTCCCTCCTCAGTTGGACTTTCATCTTTTTGTTTATGCGCGCGAGGACGCAAGACGTTATGTTACAGTTATGTTTAGTTCTGTCCGTTCTGTCAGTTCCTCAAGCAGATGGCCAAGTGAGATTGAAGCTTACGAATGTTACATTTCTCACAATGCTGACAGTCAGCCCCCTCGAGCACTGACCTAGAATGCTCCTCTCCCATGCACATCACACACATCGGATGAGAGTCATTCGCAGTAATACAGCGTGAACAAGTGAATATTGAATGCTGACAGCTTAACTCCTGACTTGTTTTCACAAACACACAAGACAAACATGCACAACAGACATATGGCTTCAGAAGACAAAGAAGCTGTCGACACATTTCTTTTTTATGGATTCAGTGATGCGCAACTCTACGTTACGATGTCCATATGTTCAGCCAATCAGATTGCCGCATTTAGACACGTGCCTCATGCAGGAGCATTCCCATGGCATCAACAGCATGACGCAGCGTTGAGTTCCACTCGAAAGGGAACTAATGAGATAACCTTGGCTTTTCACATATTACAAGCTATGTATACTCTTAAACATATAAGGGGTTTATTGGCATCTATGGCTTCATGAAGAACCTTTAACATCCCTGGAACCTTTCCAATGCACAAAAGGTTCTTTTATAGTGGAAAAAGTTCTTCTGAGAGTAGGTCTCAGGCTGCAAGTATACATACGGGTGTACAAAGTGTCTGATGCTTGTAAAGTGACTGTGGCGCAGGAAAGAATATGCTGACAGGCTCAGGAAATTGAGTCAGCAGTCTGAGAAGGACCATTCAGCAAAAACTGTACACTGGTCGTCAGAGTTTTCATACATCTGAGAGGAGATATGTTTCTGAGGTCCTGATGTCTTAACTTACTTCACCTTAACAGGGGTGTGAACATACAATGAGAGGGAATATTTCTGCCTTCCTAGCATGTAGCCTACCTGTCATCTATGACTTCAGTCACATTCTATACTGCCCTATTGCACCTGAATGAAATGAAATGTCGTTCCAAACTATATGACTGCTTTTCTGCTGTGGAACACAAAAGAGGGTCTTTTTGATTTTATTGAGTGTAAGGAGAGACATTTTTAAAATATCACTTTTTTGTGTTGAGCAGAAGAGAGAGAGAGTCCTAAAGGTTAGGATTAGGGTGATGGAGTGATATTATGGGTGGTTACACTTTATTTCAATAGCCCACTTTAGTCCTTCTACTAACTATAAGTAATTTTGTAACTACATGTCAACTAACTCTCATTAGAATATTAGGAGACGGTTGGATTATGGTCAAAATACAGTGTTAGCAGACATTAAGAAGACAGTCTACTAGTACTCTAATGACTTCTTGTTGACATGTTGTTGCAAAGTTAATTATAGATTGTCTAAAGTAGACTATGGAAATACAGTGTTACCTCACGGGTTTCTTCTGCAGAGGAAAGTTTACATTTTGTCAAATTGAGTAGACTGTGCATCTATCCCTCACAGCCTGACTTTTGTTCATGTTAAATTAAATATGAACCAGATGAGGTAGGGGACTTCCTTGACATGTTCTCAATGCCTCATTTCAGCAGAGACGCTGGCAGTAAGAAGATCCAGTTTAAGGATCACCTCAAAGGAACCTTGAAAACTATATTACATCTTTACAGACACAACTGTGTAGCCAAAGCTTTCACACTTACTGCACAAGGACATATGGGTCACAGGCTGGGCTTCATATCCATCTTCACTGTCAGCACTGACTAAATTAACTTTTAATTCACTCTGAACATTCACTCTGAAATCAAAACACAGCTTAGTCTCATTGGTTCCTCCATTTCACATGACTTAAAGTCATTATGCCAGAATCAATGAGGACTGATGTTATTTGATTTGGGTTTTAAATACACAAGTTGTTCAATGTTTTGGTTTGATTTAAGTGCACTTACATTTCACACTGGTTTAAAAGTGATTGTGTCAATTTTTTTTACTACTTTCATGTCCTATTTGGAATCAAACTTTTGGACCCCATTGACTTCAAAGAATCTTCAAATATCTTCTTGTGTGTTCCACGGAAAAAGAAAATCATAGCATAAAGTCATAGTTTGAACTGGCATGAGGGTGAGCACATCACTGTTGGGTGAACTATCCCTTTAAGGCATTTTAGAAGTGCTTGAAGGAATTTAAAAGAGGGATTTATAATGTATCAAATACATAGCCTCCATCCATTCTGCACAATTACAGAAATGAGATTTTCTTGGGCGTCATAAATGTCATACGGCAAATAGAGCAGATTATGTGCTGAATTGATTGTGTTTAATCTGCATTATTTTTGATGGCAGGTGGACATTTTAACAACCTCAATTTTGAAACAACTGACATTTAATAGCACCTAAGGTTTTACTTAATAGGGCTGCCAACTTCAGCAGAGGAAAGTAAAGGACAACTTTTTCTCCACTTCCATACCACACATATTTCATTTCAGACTGGGGTTGCAAAGGGGCTGAAGTGTTAGGATGCAACCGCTTTGATTTTGACTTACTGGTAAACAAAGTCATTGCATCTGTTGAAAAAATTAATACATTTTGATGTCACACACCATTACTAGGATATCTTTTTTCACCGTTTCTCTATTCTTGATTCTTCTCTGTTCGTGTAATACCCAAAACTCATGCTAGAGTAGTAATTTTTTTCATTCTAATCTATAATTTTTGACATATTGCCATTTGTATGTTCTCAGACAAAAAAAAAGCCCTGTTCCTCTGGCAGCCCTGAGTAAAATCTTAGGTGCTATTAAGTGCCAGTTGTGTCAATATATTTCTGAGGGTGTTACAAACGTGTAGAAGGATGCTGGTGTAAATGCTGCTCATGTGCAGCTCAACACAGTCTCTGGTCTCCACCTGCCAGCAGAAATAACACAGATTAAACACAGCAGTGGGAATTCAGGACATAAGCTGCTCTCTGCCTCACATCTCTGCTGTCGTCTGACATTTACTACGCCCATGAAAATCTCGTTTCTGTAATTGTGCAGTATGGAGGCACAGAATTAAGCCCGGAGAAAATCCCCAGCAAGAGGAACGGTTTACTCAGAAACCTCTCTAGCATAAATATGTATGGATGAGAAGAAAAAGGGAAGAGGGAACCAGATTTTTATATTTGTGGCATTTGCCTGTGCAAAACTTACCACAATGCTTATGAGTTCTAGGTGTTTGCCAGGGTGGTTTCTAAGGAGCTACATGGTTGCTAGGGCGTTGGCTAGATTGCATTTCTATGGTGTTCTGGTTGGTTTCTACTGTAGGACATTGCGAGAGTATTCCAGTGAAAGGAGTCCTCACTCATAAAAGTAACAGCTTATCTCTCCTCAACAAACTGCATGATTTGAGGTATCATTTGTGTCCTTAAAATCCCCCTGTAGTCAATAATTTCATCCTTTAAAACTCATCTTTGATCACCAAAATGACATATTTAAATGTTTTTTTTTCCTTTGAAAAAAAATCTTCATGCCTTAAAATAGCTTGAATGTAACTCTACACCCTTGCTTTATTTACTATTCATGGATCCATGAATATGAAGTGCATCAACCGGGTATTTTAAGTGCACTTTTTCTTTTTATTGCTTTTTATTGGCTTTTTTTTTCCTATCACATATTTTAGTAATCATCATAAATTAACATAAAGTGTCATTTGAAAGCTTAAACGCTCAAAATTCATCCATTTTGAAATTGGACATTGCATTATGAAAAAGGTATTTTAAAACATTTTAACATAATATCACATTTAAATTTGGAACACAACTTGGTTAGACATATGGCTTTGATTTTCTAGCAATATTAGAGTCCAAATGATTTTGTTATGCAAATGAGCCCCGCCTCCACTCACTCACTCCAGATCCACTCGCTCATCTTTACTCAAGTTACTGTAGTAAACGCTGCACGATGGTATCGCTCTCTACAACGTCGGACACATAGCGGTAATTAACATGATTAGCCTTTGGCTTGATTATGCTATCAAACAGCTAATAATGTGTTGCTAATGTTAGCATGTTCCCGTTCACCATCTCAGTCTGCCTTCAGTATCAGTCAGTATCCTTACAAACGCTAACCCTAACTCAGAACGTCAGTGGAGAAAAACATATAGTTCATCATAACATCGTAATATACATCATATCCATAATTCACCTGCTATATTGCTAAATGTACATGATTTTTCATATCAGCAGAAAAAAATACCGGTGTGTCTTCTCTTGAGACTCCACTGATACACAGCAGTTAATGATATGCTAAGCCCCGCCCCTCTCATGACGTGATTGGTTACAAGTTAGTTTGTGACGTCAGAAACACCAGGTTCACTGCAGTTTTAAAGAGAAAATACTCAATGACTTATGAATTTGCATATGGTAAGCATATTAAAAACACCACATAGACATATAAACAACATTAAAAACTTGATTTTCCCCACAGGGGGACTTTAAATACAAATAGTGTGGAGTTACAAGTTAAAATTTAATATTAGGATTTGGGGTTTCTTCAAATCACTAACCCTTCTGACCATGAGTCTGGTTACCTGTGGCCGATCGCTTTGACGTTGGCCTTCATAAACATTATTTTAAAAACGTTTTGTCCTAACATTTACATAACGTTCCCTGTTAGCTGGGATATCTCTGAAACTGCACCCTCCTACCAAAAATACACTTTTACAAGTCTTTAGTTGCGTCCCAAATGACACACTATGTGCTCTACCGTCTAGTGTATAATTTATAAGGCTATTTTGTCATTCAACATCAGATTCTGATGTAATTAAATTCTACGTAATTAAAGCTGCGACTCTTGAGTGCATGAAGTGTCCAACAGTCCACACTTTGTTTTACCCGTTAATTAAGTGCATCAACCAGGTATTTTAAGTGCACTTTTTCTTTTTATTGCTTTTTATTGGCTTTTTTTTCCTATCACATATTTTAGTAATCATCATAAATTATCATAAAGTGTCATTTGAAAGCTTAAACACAAAAAATTTATCCATTTTGAAATTGGACAATGCATTATGAAAAGGGTACTTTAAAACATTTGAACTTAATATCAAATTTAAATTTGGAACACAACTTGGTTAGACATATGGCTTTGATTTTCTAGCAATATTAGAGTCCAAATTATTTTGTTAAAAAAAATCTCATAATAAATTGTTTGTGAAGTTCCTCATTTGTAAGTCACTTTGGATAAAAGTGTCTGTTAAATAAATAAATAAATAAATGTAAATTTAAATATGCACATAAATAATTTAACAGATCAGAGA
Organism: Coreius guichenoti; assembly: GCA_039654105.1. Taxonomy (NCBI): domain Eukaryota; kingdom Metazoa; phylum Chordata; class Actinopteri; order Cypriniformes; family Gobionidae; genus Coreius; species Coreius guichenoti. The sequence goes on along the minus strand of CM077186.1, from coordinate 551,260 downwards.
CTGAGAGAACAAAAAGGGGTAAAACCACGATGTGGGGAAAGCTACTGGTCAGCTCTCACCCTCACTGGATAACATACAGTTTCCACGCTGTGAAATCACATGTGTATAATCAGCTCTCGGCTGTATGTCATTTTCCTGCATGGTTATTTCCACGAGGATTGGCAGCATCAGACAGCGAGAGCGCTGGAACAGATTATGAAGCTGAGGAAGTGCTCTGCAGTGAGCAGATAAGAAAACACTCACTGCCAGCCAGAAACCCAACAAACAGCCAAACCAGAAGAGACCGTCTGTGAGGAGGATTCACCCTTCAGCAGCCTTCCGTGTTTATTTATTTATTTCTCACTTCTAATGTTTGACTTCTCCATATCATCACTACAGACTAAATCAGAGCAGGAAGGTTTTAATGTAAAGCAGCACCCCTGGGTTCATATTCACGGTTCATAAACCCTCAGCACAGCTGCACGTCTGAAGTCAGTGTGTCCAGAGCGGAGCTAACTCAACGATATTGCTTCATGCTTTAGGGTGCGTTCACACTGGGCAGGTTTGGATGGATTAAAACGAACTCTGGTGCGATTGCTCTGTTAGTGCGGTTCATTTGAATAAGTGTGAACGCTGCCATCCGAACAAGCGGACCGGGACCCCTACTGTCTTTTGTTTTGCCACTCTGAGCTCACACAGTTCTATTAGTTTGGCTATTGATATTATAGGCTGTTGCTAATAAGTAACAAAGGTATTTAAAAGTATATCATTGGGCGACTTTACAGTAAAAATGTAAACAAATTTGTATAATAAATAATAGTATTTATGGTAGGCTAGTGTCACGGTATCATTACCTGACTGTTTGTCCTCATGGTTTCTAATCTGATTCATCGTCACGTGCAGCTGTGTTAGTCTGTGTATTTAAGGGTGTGTTTACGCGACACCATTTTCAACTGAAAACGGAAAACTTCATGCGTTTTGGCCATTCATTTACATGGCAACGGTGTTTTGGGGGCCTGAAAATACAAGCTTTTGTAAATTGGTTTCAAAATGCAATGTTTTGAAAACCATACCTTTAAAGGCACAATATGTAATTTCCCGCTGCTAGAGGTCTCTTATTCAACACAAAGGCGCCTTGATTGGGTGGAGCTTTTATTCTGTCAGACGAGTGCTTCTGCTTCTTCCGCTCATGCGTGTGTGTGGTAACGCAGCGCTGTTTTATCATATTACACACATTTGAGTGTGTTAAAGTGATGTTATAATGCTACTCTGTGCGTTCGCTCGGCGCTACTACGAGACACTTGTTCACACTGCAGTGAGCGAGATCATATTAGGCATGGTAAAACATGGTACTCGCGGTAAATCAAGAACACCAGATTTAAACAATAAGACTAACTGTGTTTCGCTGTAGAACAATGATTAGTTGCTCACCTGTCTAATAAAACACATCATATATTAACCTCTTATCTTGCGCCCCTATTTTTGAGAATTTTCTTAAAACGACATACCCAAATAAAAATGTCTGCAGCTCTTAAACCCTATGGTCTATATTCATAAATCTGGTCTTATTTTAAACTAGACACTTGAAATTGTGTTACCCAAGAGTCATAATAACTCAAAGTAGTATAGGAACAGAGTAAAACAAGTTAAAACATACATGTAAGTGACTCACTTAAGGAAAAATGGATGAGACTTTAATGTTAAAGGGCTGAAAATAACCTAAATATAAAACTGAATGTCTGATCATGTTTTAATTCAAATTTGAGGATGATGCGCTCACAAATGTAGCTTCTGTAAGCTTTTATGTCAAGAAAAGTCTAGGCGTCCTTTCAAAAAGGTCATTTATTTCAGAACATTTGTAATTGTAAAGAGTAGTTTTTCATTCAACTAAATCTGCAATAAACTGCTAATTATAATGGATATACAGTTACTGAAAAACTAAAGCAACTATTTACAGAATTTACAAAGTGTAAAAAACTCATTTAGTTGATAAGAACTGTCAGTCATAGAGTCAGCGCGCTGAGCTAAGGTGTGTGTGTAAACTGGCAGACGCGCGCCGGTGTCATGGAAACGTAAGCACGAGTAGTATTCACCAATAATGCTTACAAACACTGCGCAAGATAATGCCTTTTGATTGGTTACTACGTCCATCAATCAAACCTTTGCTGGCAAGGCATTGGCTAGGCATTGACTGGCGCTATCCAACGAAAACCATGGGTGCTTTGATTGACAGCTCGCGAGCCAGTAATGCGCTTCCTGGATACATTGAGTCATCAGAACGCCTGTGATTGGAGGAGAGAGACGAGGGAGGGCTCATATTCAGCGGAAGACTCTAAACTGCAGGGGAGATCGTCAGAATACTGATTAGAATCGATATTTCATTGAAAATGGACATGATTGATTACTCTAACTCAAAACGCTCATTTTTTGAGGATTTTTTGTTTTTTTCCCTATTTTTTCGTTGTTTTGGATTAAAAAGTGGGATGCATTTTGAAGAGTGGACCCTTACACTGACATGTATGCTGGTGTTTCTTGGATTCGTCTGATCTGATCTGCACGATAGGAGATGAAAGATGAGCACTGCGTTTATTTTGTTCATGTTTACATGGCCGGTCCTTCAGCATTTCATTTAACCCTTTCCTCTCTGGTGTATTTATTGCAAAAACAAGTGCAGAAAATGAATCTTGAGTGTTTTAGCTTTCAAATGATGCATAGTTTGTGATAGTGGATTGAATATTTTTTATAAAACAAATGTAAATAAAAGTACAAACAAAAACCTAACCCTAACCCTAACCCTAACCCCAAAAATCCAGAAAATCACATTGTATGATTTTTAAATAATTAATTTGCATTTTATTGCATGACATAAGTATTTGATCACCTACCAACCAGTAAGAATTCCGGCTCTCACAGACCTCTTAGTTTTTCTTTAAGAAGCCCTCCTGTTCTCCACTCATTACCTGTATTAACTGCACCTGTTTGAACTCATTACCTGTATAAAAGACACCTGTCCACACACTCAATCAAACAGACTCCAACCTCTCCACAATGGCCAAGACCAGAGAGCTGTGTAAGGACATCAGGGATACAATTGTAGACCTGCACAAGGCTGGGATGGGCTACAGGACAATAGGCAAGCAGCTTGGTGAGAAGGCAACAACTGTTGGCGCAATTATTAGAAAATGGAAGAAGTTCAAGATGACGGTCAATCTTCCTCGGTCTGGGGCACCATGCAAGATCTCACCTCGTGGGGCATCAATGATCATGAGGAAGGTGAGGGTTCAGCCCAGAACTACACGGCAGGAGCTGGTCAATGACCTGAAGAGAGCTGGGACCACAGTCTCAAAGAAAACCATTAGTAACACACTACGCCGTCATGGATTAAAATCCTGCAGCGCACGCAAGGTCCCCCTGCTCAAGCCAGCGCATGTCCAGGCCCGTCTGAAGTTTGCCAATGACCATCTGGATGATCCAGAGGAGGAATGGGAGAAGGTCATGTGGTCTGATGAGACAAAAATAGAGCTTTTTGGTCTAAACTCCACTCGCCGTGTTTGGAGGAAGAAGGATGACTACAACCCCAAGAACACCATCCCAACCGTGAAGCATGGAGGTGGAAACATCATTCTTTGGGGATGCTTTTCTGCAAAGGGGACAGGACGACTGCACCGTATTGAGGGGAGGATGGATGGGGACATGTATTGCGAGATCTTGGCCAACAATCTCCTTCCCTCAGTAAGAGCATTGAAGATGGGTCGTGGCTGGGTCTTCCAGCATGACAACGACCCGAAACACACAGCCAGGGCAACTAAGGAGTGGCTCCGTAAGAAGCATCTCAAGGTCCTGGAGTGGCCTAGCCAGTCTCCAGACCTGAACCCAATAGAAAATCTTTGGAGGGAGCTGAAAGTCCGTATTGCCCAGCGACAGCCCCGAAACCTGAAGGATCTGGAGAAGGTCTGTATGGAGGAGTGGGCCAAAATCCCTGCTGCAGTGTGTGCAAACCTGGTCAAGAACTACAGGAAACGTATGATCTCTGTAATTGCAAACAAAGGTTTCTGTACCAAATATTAAGTTCTGCTTTTCTGATGTATCAAATACTTATGTCATGCAATAAAATGCAAATTAATTATTTAAAAATCATACAATGTGATTTTCTGGATTTTTGTTTTAGATTCCGTCTCTCACAGTTGAAGAGTACCTATGATAAAAATTACAGACTTCTACATGCTTTGTAAGTGGGCAAACCTGCAAAATCGGCAGTGTATCAAATACTTGTTCTCCCCACTGTAACATTGTTCTAGTGGTTTTTGGATATTTTAATCATATTGTGCCTTTAACATCTCCATGTAAACAACAGAAAAGTGAATTTGTGAAAACGGTGATGTCATGCGCATGTGAGTTACACGTTCACGCATGTGTATTACATGTTCGCGGGGTGTTTCTTGACAAAGCGACATCTCCAACTGTTGGCCTGGCATGCATAATACAGCCTTCTTAGTTATCAAAAACCAATTCACGATATCAAAGGAACTGCCTGCTGAGCTCATAGACAGGATTGTGTCGAGGCAAAGATCTGATCACAAGAGATCACAAGAGCACATTTAATTCTTAAATGATAGAAGTTTGGAACACCAGGATTCTTCCCAGAGCTGACCGCCAGCCAAACTGAGCAGAGAAGAGCCTTGGGAAGAGAGGTGACCTAGAGATCATGTGTGGAGATGAGAGAAACTTACAGGACAACCATCACTGCATTGCTCCACAGATCTGAGCTTTATGGAGGAGCGTCCAGACAGAGTGCAAGACACTTTTTTCCCATGCATGCTTTTAAGGACTCTCAAACGCTCAGATTGTCTGGTCTGACGAACCTCAATTCCAAGTGTCACGTCTGGAGGAAACCAGGCAGCGTTCATCAGCTGCTCAATCCCATCCCAACGGTGAGGTATGTGGGGTGTTTTCAGAGGACTGGTCAGGGTCTGGGACAAAGCTGAACGCAGCAAACATCCTTAAGGAAAACCTGATCCAGAGCACTCAGGACCTCCAACAGGACAAAGAGTGGCTTTAGTAACTCTGTGAACGTCCTTGAGTGTCCCAGTCAGTCAATGACACTGGGATAAACACTAAATCTGAGCAAAATGGACCATGTGCTCACAGTCTAGATTTTACATTTTTGTTGCATAAAGAAAGTCATATGCATGTAATATTTGTATTTTTATCACAAACTTATTACGTTTGACTGTAAGTCAAAAGCTTTCGTGGCTACAGTAATGACGTTGATTTGCTGAAAATCTCACTGTAGTTTATGGCAGTGAATGTGCAACGTTGCATAGAGCTCATGTGAAGTCTGAGACCACCTGAGGCGTTCTCTGTGAAGAAATAAATGGCTTTTTACGGTAGATTAACCTCCGACCTTTACATGAGCAGTGACAGAGGGTGTCTCAGTAATGGATGCCCTAGTGCAGTGCGTTCAGAGAATGATAAACAGCTACAGTTCTGCATATATGCTTCTTTTACATTGCTTTGTGCAACGCATTTGATTATTATGAGATTATACATTATATATGTGTGATCGAGGTAAGGTCAGATCAACAGAAGTTTCAGTACTAAGCAGTTACAGCTGAACATCTCTCGTTAAGTGCTGTTGCCCTGGTGAAGAGATGCAGTTGCCATGGTAACTCCAGTTGTTTCTCACCTGTAGGTCAGGATCCTCCTCATGATTCAGGTGGGCTTCCTCTGCTGCTTCCACCAGCCGCTGGAGGGCGAGACAGACGGATATTACTGTCCTTTCTGAACGGGTTCTGCTTGTGATCTCTCTATCATTCATTCACACTCACACACAACACATGCACACACAAGGCAGTCGACCCCTCTGTAAAATATTGGAGAAGACTAATCTGTTTTCTCTTACAAATATTATAAATTCAATTTAATCGAGGGGTGGGCGATATATTGGCTTATGGTGAAATATAAAACTTGATTTTGCTGATGATTAATGTGCTTTTAATCTGGCCACTAAGTTTCACAATCCCTCCATGTTATTATAGAGATGTTTAAATAGCTTCTGATTTACACTTCAAGTTCTTTTAAAAATAAAGATTCTTCATCTGCATTTTTGATCCAGGTTCCATGAAGAACCTTAACATCCATGGAATCTTTCCATTCCACAAAAGGTTATTTATAGAAGAAATATATTTTTTTTTAAATGTTTTTCACACTAATAAAAAAATGTTATTTTAAGAACTGTTCACTGAAAGGTTCTTTGGTGTGAATCATATTATTAAATCTTTTTTATTTAGTGAAAAACAGTGTGTAAAACAGAGATTGATTATTTTAATTTGATTTTGTACTGCATTTTACATCTTGCTTTAAGCATCTGTATTCTAACTCGCTACACTGTTGGAATGGCTGAAATGACAAGTTTTCTGTTAATTTCTTCTGTACTACTGCCTGTGGAGACACACACCAGTCTAATATTGTGGTTCTTGACGTGATGAAGTCTGATGAAGAGTCTTTGTAAGAATAGCCCTGTAATACAGTCTCTCTCTCTCTCTCTCTCTCTCTCTCACCTTTATGGCTTCAGCCTTCTTGTGGAACATCTGCTCCATTTTCTTAGCAAGTCTCTTCACCAGTTTGATCCCATCAATCTCCTCCACCCTCACCGACTGCTCAAACTCCTTGTACTTCTATAGAAACAAAAGACAATGACAATGACAATTATGAAACAAATAATCTCACTGCACAGCACCCACACCAGTCTGACTGGATATTCACAATACAGCATGATTGCAGGGTTATTTCACATATGTGAATTGTGCTATATGAGGCTACCAACTCGTTTGTGTTTTCGACCAATTTATATGTGAGACTTTTTGGTTCTTCAGGTATTTGTTTAGTTGTACATGTTTGCAGGAGTTGCACCATGTCCTGGACAAAATCCAGTCATTTCAACAGGAATCCACTCAATTTCAGAGTGAAAGATTTCCCCACACAGATTTTGCAACAGGTTGAGCATTTGACCAACAGAAATCTGCTTAGTTTGAAATGACTTCTATGTGAACTGTGCTTCATACATCACACTATTAGCAAAAGAAAATAGATATTTTATGCCCACAAAACTTCACTGATGTTTCATTACGTGACTGCACCTTCTTTAATTGTCATCTGCACTGAAATGGCACTTGCATCTTAAGATATTAATAACTTTTTGCTATTTGCACTTCTGGTTAGATCTGCCTCTGTACTCTGCAGAACAATAACAAATGCTGAATCGAACTACTCTAATGATGTTTTATGATTTACAATTGTATTTATACTGTTTAGTTTGTTTGTTTACCGTAAGGACAGAGAAGGAAGGAGAAAGTGTTCATGTGGGGATGAAACTGAATCTAATCCTTTTCCTGGTCCCATAACCTCAATCTCAAAGCCCTTCAATCCACTCCACTACACTCGAGGCCAAACGTTATCTCAAAGGCTAGAGACGTAACCAAGTGTGTCTTCCCAGCTAACAGAGGAACGTATAATATTCTCAAAACGTTAGCACGAAAACATTTCCCATTCAAAGTGGAAGTCAACACTGTGTCATGATGTCGACGTTATGGGAACGCTCCACGTGAGCCGGTGTCTGAAGCATGTGTGTTACACGACAATCTTGATTGGCTACCGCGGTCAGGTGATGGGTATATAAGGGTGCCTAGAGAGAAGAGAAAGTCATCAAGACTATGTTAACACGATTTCCTAACAGTTTGCGAGGAGTATTGGGACAAAGTTTAAAAGTGGACTAGCAGCTAGCGACCCACTCTCTGTCGTTCGCTGGAACTGTAGGAATAGGCAACCATCAGCCGACAAAAGCTACTCGGTAGAGAATAGTATGAGAGCGCTACGGCGCTCCACTCTCTCAGTAGCCCATCCATACGGGAGGTAATAGTCAGAGGATTATACGTCGACTAGTTCCCTAGGAGACCTGTTATTGGGTGGAGCACTTCCCTAGAGGTTCGGAGTGTTTCGGCCCACTGAAGAGGTCAGGCAGTTATGCCCCGTGATGGTCAGTGATGGAGAGCAGGAGGATGTGGAGCTGATGTGAAGCACCACCCGATGCTCTCTTGCCAGGTCTCCTGAAAATGTTGCCATAGGTAGAGCAGGCAGTTAAGAGAACAGGGTTCTCTCCTCAGGCCTTTCCCGGTCCTTACTTGCTCCCTTGGAATAGGTTGCCCACTTGGAAATGTAGCTTTTAGTGTATCAGAAAGACTCTAATGCCATTCATTCATACTAATAGGTCTGGCCAATCACTGCTTGACACCTGGAGTATATAAGCACTGAACTCTCTGTTTGTCGTTCGCAGTTAATGACGCTGACGTTCCCCTCCATCCTCCCCACCACCACCAGGTTGGCCCCTGTCCATCCTTCATCTTCAGGCAGGATCAGCCGAATCTGCATCCCCAGGATTTGGACTAAGGACGGGGCCTACGCCAAAGAACCTTTCTATACAACTAAACATGAATCACTGTAGCTCACTACCATCTGTTAATACTTTACGGAATAAATACCATGCAAGCGTTCACCTGCCCTCTGGTAGAACTGATGGGCGAGGGTCTGGGCAGCAAGTGCTCTACTCTGCCCCTCCTTACTGGTTGGAAGATGCAGTGAGTCTGTGATCTACCTAGCCAGTTCTGACCCCGGATCAGTTACAGTAATGAGCTGTAGGACACAGTGAGCAGGCATTTGTTCAGTATGGCGTATGGTATTTCGTTCCCATAGCGTAGACTCCATGACGCAGTGTTGAGTTCCACTTCGAAAGGGTCACTTTTCCACGAGGAATCGATTAATCTTGGCATCATGCGTGACGCTGCATGCACACTGCTAGTAAGTTAAAGATCGGCTGATGCAACATAAACAAAAGATTACAGAGCTCAATTTGAATGAATACGCACAAATCAGTGACAGTATGAGGATGGATTTTGCTGTAGTAGGATGCTAGTTTAACTTTTTTACTGTTTCCCCTCCAATGGGGATGTTCCGGCAGAGATGAACAAATGGGAGCGGAGGAAAATTTGCATGAAAGAAGGCATGAAGGAGGCCCTGAAGAAACGCAGTTAATGGTCCATGAACAGGGTGTGATGGAATCCATTTACCAACAAGCTGGTGTGTTGAGGCTTTGGAAACGGCACATAGTCAAACCGTTGATTTAAAAAATGACAGTGCATGAGGTGAAAGACAGGAATACACTTATCTGCTCAGGCTGTTCTGGGAACTGGGTATATTCTAAGAATATTATGATAATGTTCTCATTAAGTTATGCATGTTATTTCTGAACGTTCTTTTAAAAATGTTTTTTATTTCTTTGTTATACAAACGTTAAGGAAACAATCCATTTTATCATTCTGCAAACATTATTAGAATGTTCTGAAACAAGTAGTGACATTTCAGATCGAAGGGAGGGAGTTTGAGCCTATCACTTCAGCAATGTTGGAAGAGACTGTGCAAAAACTGAAACCACCCCGATGCGGAGACGAAGGGTGGACTGAGAGTTATCTACTTCTGTTTGTCCAATCAGATTCGTATTTTTATTTATTATCTATTTATTTTTCCTCTGTGGGGCTGCTTGACACAAACGTAAGCACACTCTCAGATGAAATTTAAAATGGTAAAGCACTTTAATGTGCAGTTGTGGCATTCTTCTTTCAGGCCTCCAACATACACGTTAACATTTGACTTATGACCTTGAGCACAGACAGTCATCTCGCTCAATCCTCCATAAAGCTTCCTATAACTGCTGATCTAGGATCAGCTCCTCATAGCCAAATCCAAACCTGAATTATTAGTGAAACTTAAAAAGTTGAATGTAGATCAGTGGCGGTGGACAGCTCCTTCATTGCATGACTTTCTGTGAGTATGTGCAGAGAAAACATATTCATTTATGAAATTATGCATTTATGGATTTAAAATCACTAAAGTTGTGGTAGCCTTAAGCCCTATTTGGAGAGGACTCGTTTTCCCAGAGGACGTTAGCGAAATTCGTGATTTACAGGTGAACTTTAATCCTGTCTAAATCTGCCATGTCTATTTTTCTCACACAACCTCCGCTACAGTTCCAGAGAAAACACTACCTGCTGTTTTTCGGCAAACTCAGCGGTCCTCTGAGGAATCGAATCCCGTCCGAATGCGAATGTCTGTGATGGATGATTGCGCACCAATCTTTCACATGCTTTCGTTTCATTTTAATATGGATGGTATCCGACGAAAAATTAAATAAAAAATTAATAAATGATGCAGAAACTGCAGAGTGTCAGCTAAGATACTTGTCTAGATTTCTATGCTGACTTATGTGAGTTTATCATAAACAGCCACTTCAATAAATTATTGTGTTATAATAGTTTCATTAAATAGGTTTTTTATAATAAATTAAAGTTATATCAATAAGTAATTCGGTAAAAGACACATACAGTATGTCATATGTAAAGCACGTAAGCACTCACATGACCTCTGGAATAAACACAGAGATGTGAGTCCGAATCGGTCCATCGGGTGATAAGATGTCACGTGTGCTCTGTGTCTGTCCTTGGACTTTCACACTGAAGTTGTTCCTGTGCTTTATTTTGTAGTTCTTTGTAGTTTTTCATGTTGATTAGTCTCCCCAGGTGTGTCCCATTTACCACGCTGTTATCTTGTTAGTCTTCCCTGTGTATATATAGTGCTTATGGTTCACTTGTGTTTTGTCAGTTGTTGTTTCTTGTAATGTTCCTGTTCCCAGTGCTCTCTGTGTTTTCGTTTTGCTTTATTTTATTAAACTATCCTGCACCTAGATCCACATCTCTGCCTGCACTGTAACACAACACTGCAACTCAAATGTAATTTAGAAAACTAGTCCCATCTGAATAGGGCTTTAAAAACATCTGTGTAAATGTCTCTTTTTTAGTTTCATCCATACTTACATGGTGGAATGCCTTCCACAGCACTATTCTTTCACCATAAATGATGTACCTTTGCTGCTTTCTTATATATAAAGTGTTTTTACGCCTTGTGTGTCGCATGGAAAATGGCTGTAAACCCACCGTTTTACTAAGTCAGCATGATCATAACCCTGTGTATTTTAAAATGCTTTTATATAACAACACATAGTGAATGAATGTCTGGTAATTAACATTTTAAAATGTCCCAGTCTACAGTATGTTTGCCACGCTGGTCCTATTTTTACAGTCCCGGGGGTGTTTTCGGTGCTGTTGCCTACACATCACATCTGCACTTCAGCTAGCACTAAAGCACCGATCTGATTTTGTTCTGGAACTGAGCCTGTGTGGAGTGCATTGAGAAAATCGCTTTACAAATAAATTTGAACAGAACTGACTGAATTATTTGCAATTTTACACAGGACAAATCAGCAGTTTAAGAAAGAATATTTTGACTATTTAAGGTTTAGTATTTCTTTTTTTATATTTATATAGATACACTCTAAAGAAATGCTGGGCAGCATTTTTAGAGTGTATCAAATTGGATATATACACTATATTGCCAAAAGTTTTGTGACGCCTGCCTTTACATGCACATGAACTTTAATGACATCCCATTCTTAATCCGTAGGGTTTAATATGGAGTTGGCCCACCCTTTGCAGCTAAAACAGCTTCAACTCTTCTGGGAAGGTTTTCCACAAGGTTTAGGAGTGTGTTTATGGGAATTTTTGACCATTCTTCTAGAAGCGCATTTGTGAGGTCAGGCACTGATGTTGGACGAGAAGGCCTGGCTCACAGTCTCCGCTCTAATTCATCCCAAAGGTGTTCTATCGGGTTGAGGTCAGGACTCTGTGCAGGCCAGTCAAGTTCCTCCACACCAAACTCGCTCATCCATGTCTTTATGGACCGACGCTTTGTGCACTGGTGCGCAGTCATGTTGAAACAGGAAGGGGCCATCCCCAAACTGTTCCCACAAAGTTGGGAGCATGAAATTGTCCAAAATGTCTTGGTATGCTGAAGCATTAAGAGTTCCTTTCACTGGAACTAAGGGGCCAAGCCCAACCCCTGAAAAACAACCCCACACCATAATCCCCCCTCCACCAAACTTTACACTTGGCACAATGCAGTCAGGCAAGTCCCGTTCTCCTGGCAACCGCCAAACCCAGACTCGTCCATGGGATTGCCAGACAGAGAAGCGTGATTGGTCACTCCAGAGAACACGTCTCACTGCTCTAGAGTCCAGTGGTGGCGTACTTTACCCCACTGCATCCCACGCTTTGCATTGCACTTGGTGATGTAAGGCTTGGATGAGCTGCTCGGCCATGGAAACCCATTCCATGAAGCTCTCTACGCACTGTTCTTGAGCTCATCTGAAGGCCACAGAAGTTTGGAGGTCTGTAGCTATTGACTCTGCAGAAAGTTGGTGACTTCTGCACACTGTGACCCTCAGCATGCACTGACCCCGCTCTGTGATTTTACGTGGCCTATCACTTCGTGGCTGAGTTGCTGTTGTTCCCAATTGCTTCCACTTTGTTATAATCCCACTAACAGTTGAGCGTGGAATATTTAGTAGTGAGGAAATGTCAGGAATGGACTTATTGCACAGGTGGCAACCTATCACGGTACCACGCTTGAGTTCACTGAGCTCCTGAGAGCGACCCATTCTTTCACAAATGTTTGTAGAAGCGTCTGCATGCCTAGTGCTTGATTTATACACCTGTGGCCATGAAGTGATTGAACACCTGAACTCAGTGATTTGGAGGGGTGTCCCAATACTTATAGTGTATTTGCACTAAGATGTGACTGAGATCAGAAAATATCAGTTTTTCATTTATTGTATGAAGATGTGTACAAACCTGTTAAAATAAATAGGGAAGTGAAGGAATAAATGTGTATGATGGCAAAAACTAGAAGTCAAAAAGGCTTCCTGAGCGCGTCAGAGGGAAAGCTGTTCTGGGCCACTGGGAAACTGTAAAAGATGGGCTCTTTCCACCATATTAATCCCCAAATCAAAGATGCTTCAGGAGGTTTCAAAGAAGCCCAGAACATCATCAGTGTGAATGTGCACCAGTCAACCATTAGAAAGAGTCCCAGAAATCTGGTCTGAAGAACACACCTCTGCTCTCAGTAAAGAAGGCAAGACTGGGGTTAGCCATCATCCAGCACACGCATGAGCCACAGGACACCTGTGTACTTCATTCTTCAATTTGCCAGTTCATACCAAGTCACAACCTTGCCAGAACGTTAGCTAAAGTTCTGAGAACGTTCCCTGTGCGCTGGAATCATATGTCTTCTGTGTGTCTGGATTGCATATCACAGCTGTCTGCTTACAAAGAACATTTCATCCCGTCTACAGAAGCTCATCCCAGTGACACTTGACATTAACACCCTTTAAAGACAAGCATGACAATGCAGAATACAGACTGCTGAATAGGATTTTGTTGTTAAAGTGCTGTAGTGACACAGTGATCTGCATTCACATTCATTTGCATACTGCTAAATAATTAACCTCACTGATTGTAATGGGTAATGTGCTATTCTCTGATAATGGATATCTGTGATATAGGAAGACATCTCGAACATTTTGTTCTTTGCACACAAGTTTTCCTGATATTTAAATTCATAGACAGTTAACTTAAATACACTCAACTCACACACACATGCAAACGACATGATGTTTAACTTGATTTACATCATTCCATTCACCATTCAAAAACGTCAAGGTGAGAATTGTAAATCAAACCAAAAATTTTTTGTTGGAGTGGAAAGTGGCTATTTTTCATATTATTTGGGGTTAGGGGCATATGCAAAATCCCCTTCTATCAATACACATCAAAAATTTGATGACTCATTCTTGAGTCTCATCAGATTTTCTGTCTAAATCTATTTAAATTGTAATACAACTGTGGTGTAAACAAAAAGATATTGGCTATTACATACAGAAATAACTCAAAACATTAAGGAAAAATTAGCTCTTTAAGCAATTTCGTCTACACAACTGGGTTTCCCCAAAAAGGATAACTCTGTCATTATTCACTCATCTCCATGTCATTCCAAACCTGCATGCTGTTATTTCTTTAAGCACATCAAGGACACAAACAAGATGTGGGAAAGCAAGCTTCAACTGAGGGGAAGATTATCAGTGGACAATGGCTTACATTTCAGGGACTAGTTTATATATATATTTTTTTTAATGGTGCTTTTTTTGGTGTTTTGGTCATTTTATGTAAAGAATTGCAAAATGATTCTTCAAAAATTTCTACAGAGAAAATTACAACATAAAATTGAGGCATGAGTGTGAGTAAAAATGAGAGAATTAGCTTTGAACAATTTTTCAGTTTAAGTTTTTCAAAGAACATATACACACACACACACATATATATATATATAAGCATTTATATGATGTACATACAGTATATGAGCATTTTAAGCTGAATATTTATATTGATCAGGGCAGGATATTGATCACTTCCTGTGATACACACACACACACACACACACACACACACACACACACACACACACACACACACACACACACTATAACAGACTCCTCGCTCATCAGTTTCCCTTTGATTTAACCTTGAAACGTGAGATATTTCCAATACATGTATTATTTGAGCTTGAGCGGTGCAAAGTGTGATGATGATGACGCAGAATGACACGGCACAGTTTGAACACATGCATAATAATGACAGCGGATAATATAAAAACACATTCATTCAATGTAAAGAATGCTTGAGATGGAAAAGAGAGGAGAGGTGAGAGACAGGGCGAAGGGTAAAGACTGAACAACAGACCGATGAAATACATACACAAAAAAAAATCATAGATAAACAAAGAAAGAACAAAGCGAAGCTAGATTTGCTTTCCTTTTCAAGGGACCTCACGCTGCGTCAATGATGCTTTGGGAAAACCTTTGCGTGATTGCATCTGAAGCACCTGTCAACTAGTCCAATGGCGAGAGTGAACGTCACGGGCGGGTGACGTCATGACCAGGAAAGCATAAGAACACATCCGGAAATGCCTCAGCAAGCGCTCTGTGTCAAACTGTCTGAATTACTGTTGTATTCTCCCATATAGTGAGTTCACTATATAAAAATAATGACATTGAGCCCGTGATGCGGCTTCTTCCGCCCAGGGAGAGAGCCCGGTGTTTCTAGCGCTGAGGAGGTGGATGTGCTGAGCATCGAAGTGGGGGACTGGATTCGCCACCTCTCCCTCCTGCCTATGAGGAGCTGGTGGAGGTAATTACACGCGCTGTGTCGAAGTTAAGCATTGACTGGCCAGCCAAGAAGCAGGGCGCTCGTATGAAAAGCAAACTGGACGAGCGCTTTTTGTCATCAAGTGCTGCACCTCCACCACGGGGCCTTCCATTTTTATAATAAGCCATATTAGTCCAGTCTTTTCAGCCCCCAAGTGCACGTTTATTCAGACATTAGGGGGTTGAAATAATATGGCTATGGGGCGATGCCTAGGGTTGAACAGACGCTTGCAAGCTCTCTGTCCCCTAGTTCAGCATCATCCCTGAAGGCCCCGACGCTACCCACTAAGCCCCTAAAAACAACTTCTGCGCTAGTGGGTAAAGCGTATATGGCGACAGGTCAGGCTGGTGCGTGTTTGCACACTATGTCTATACTGCAGGCATACCAGTCTGATCTACTGAGAGATTTGGATGGCGGCAAGGGGGTTGGGACTGAAGCAGTGCTTTTTGGTCTTCTGGAACCTCTCCACGACTGTATTTACATCATCGCCAAAGAGGTTCCAGAAGACCAAAAAGCAGGGGGAGGCATTCAGACGCTACCTCCCTTGCCGCCCTTAGCCCTCTGGGGCTGCTGGGCGTGAGCAGCCCCAGCAGTCAACCTCCTCATATAGGGCACAGCAGAAGAAGAGTGTCGCATCTCGTGCTTCGCCTCAAAAGCCATGGGGGCCGGGGTGACACTCTGAGCCGAAACCTTCTAAGCAGAAGCAGGATCTGAGGACCGTTCTCGCAAAGAAGGCTTCGACTCAAAAGAAGTCCTGACGCTAGTGGCGGTTCCAGTCAGGAGGGACCTTCTGTCTCAGGTGGAGGGCACAATCTTTCACCTTCGCCCAGAGATATGGAACCTGTGGGTTTGGCCTCTGAGGGGGCCCAACTCATAGACTCTGGTCTCTCAACTGAGGTTGTAGAGACCATACTTCACTCCAGAGCTCCGTCCACAAGGAAACTTTACGTCTTGAAGTGGAGAGTTTTCACTTCCTGGTGCAGTACATGACAGTGGGATCCTGTTTACTGCCCTGTTGGTTCAGTGCTAGAGTTTCTACAAGATCGTTTTGCATCTGGGCTATCCCCTTCCACATTAAAAGTTTATCAAATAAACTTGCCTTGCCTTGCCTAAAGGTTTATGTGGTGGCCATTTCGGCTTACCATGTCCCGTTGGGTGGTGCATCTGTGGGGAGAAACCCTCTAATAAGGGCAACTCGTACCAGGGTTCCAGCTTGGGACCTGGCTATTGTGCTAGAGGGTTTATCTGCGGCTCCCTTCGAACCTCTTGAGACTGTTTCAGAAAAATTTCTGACCCTTAAGACAGTGTTCCTTCTAGCCATAACTTCTCTTAAAGAGTAGGAGATTTACAGGCCTTATCGGTATCCCATACGTGCCTTGAGTTTGCACCAGGGATGGTCAAGGCATTCCTTTACCCTAAGCCGGGCTATGTCCCTAAGGTGCTGACCAACGTACCACAGCCTATTGCCGGTATTTCCGGATGTATTCTTATGCTTTCCTGATCGTGACGTCACTCGCCCGTGAAGTTCCATCTCGCCATTGTACTAATTGACACACATGCTTCAGACGCAATCACGCAGAGGCGTTCCCAAAGTGTCACTGACACAGCGTCTCGTTCCCTTCTCAGGGAACTAGGGCAGTGGTTTTCAAACCTGTCCTGGAGGCACCCCAGCCCTGCACATTTTGTGTGTCTCCCTCATTTATCACACCTGATTCAACTCATCAGCTCGTTAGTAGAGACTGCAAGAACTAAATAGGGTGTGTCTGATAAGGGAGACAAAATGTGCAGGGCTGGGGTGCCTCCGGGACAGGTTTGAAAACCACTGAATTAGGGTAACAGTCGTAACCTGAGACATTTCCTGAAGGAAACTCTAAAAACTAAAAAGTGAAAGAGGCCAACATAACCACATTAGCATTCATTAAGGTAAGAGTCAACTATATAACAAAAGTTGAAATGTTGAAACTATGAACATTTATCTGTTCTTGGGACAACAATTATTTTGGGTTGTTTAAAATATTGCAATTTGTACAGTTTGTTATTTAAAATATTGTGTATATATATATGCAATATTGTACATATATGCAAGATATGCATATATATATATATATATATATATATATATATATATATATAGTTCAGTATTCTCAGATCGTATGGAGACCGTCTCAATTACGTCATCCGTGGTACTTCATGGAAGTGGGCGGAGCTAAAGAGATCTGCTTGTAACGACTCTACAATTGGTGGAATTGTCTGTACAGCATCATGGGTAATGTAGTTTTTCACCACAAGTTCTGCTGTTCAACTTGATTATTTAAAAATAAGTTGAAATAATGCAGGCTGATGACTTCAACAGAAGCAAAAACCATTGATTAACAAGCTTGTAGCTAGGGCTGTCTTTAAAGTTTTAGAAGTTATTGTTCAAAATCAGTTTCCCTATGTTTTTACTTCTAAAAACTGTTGCACTCTATAAAGTTTAATTTGTTAACATTAGTTAACTACACTAGTTAACATGAACTAACAATGAAAAAACGTTTACATTTGCTGAAATATATTTAAAATAAAAAAGTTGCATTTGTTAAAATTAATGAATGCACTATGAACATCTCAGGTTACTTGACTGTAACCCTTTTCCCTGAAAAAGCTGAAACGAGATGCTGTGCTGATTTAGCGCTATGGGAAGACCTTCGTACGTGACCGGTTGTGAAGTATGTGTGGCAAACACGCCAATGAACTTGGCCTTAGATAACCTCTGATGATGACATCATTGGAATGCGCATTTGTGAGAGGGTATAAATAGATGTGAAACAGGTGCGCCTTCATGTATCACTTTGTCTGAAGACACGCCCCCAGTGCAGCAATGAAGCGCAGCATCTCATTCCCGCTTTTTCAGGGAACAGGGTTACAGTCAAGTAACCCGAGACATTCCCTTTCAAAAGATTCTCTCTATGCTGCGCTGATTTAGCACTAAGGGAGCGAGAATACCAACACCACCGCACTGGAAGTGTCTGGACCCCTCACGGTGTAGTGTGTGTGCACAAATACGAGAAAGGCCTCAGACATGTGAGCCCGGAGTAACATGAGCATCCAAACATTAAAATATGATGAATGTGTGCGGGGAGGACCAACCTGCCGCATTACATACTTGTTGCAAGGGGGCGCGCCTTTCCAAAGCTATGGAGGAAGCAACACCCTTGATAGAATGAGCCCTAACTCCTAGAGGTAACGCTTGACCGTGCGCCTCATAGGCTAGGGCAATGGCGGGGCATGTGTCTGCTGATAACTTTTCTTGCAGAAACTCCAGCACTGAAACAATCTGGCTGTGGACTGGTTCTGCATGGCATGAAGTACACCACCTTTCAAAGACACCCCATTTAGTGGCATAGATCGTTCTTGTGGAGGGATCACTAGCACTGAGAATGGCTTGTACGGCGTCAGCTGGAAGCCCAGCGTCCCTCAGTTGGTCCCTCTCAGGGGACAAACGTGAAGGTTCAACAACTTGGGACGGGGATGAAATATTTTGTGGGTCTTTTGTGATGACCGGTCCCCAGTCTTTACAAGTGGGAGCGTCACACTTTTGAGCCTCTCTCCTTTGAGAAGGACCGGGTTGGGGCTGGGTGGCCGACAGCCCCTCCCCTTGAGTACGGCAGGGAAGAAACTTCATGAAAGCTTCTTCATACTTCTTTGCCTCCCGGAACCTGCTGACGACTGTATTCACAGAGTCGCCACACAGCCCGGAAGGCGAGAGAGGGGCATCGAGCAGAAACACTCTGTCTCTGTCTTTGAGATTAAGCCACAGATGTCTAATCGTGGCGACCAAAGCACCCATCGAACGTCCGGTCTGTCCCTCCCCCTGGCCACCGGACAGAAATCTATCCTCTAATTTCGAGCATTTGGAGGTCTTTTGTTCCTGTGGCCAGTCCAGTTTTAACCTGGCCACTGCACAAGTCACCACCTTAAGTACTTCCTCTTGCGCTTTATCATCACAGGCTGTCTCTCGCTCCTCATCCAGATCCACTTGCGAGCCCCACAATCTCAATGTGGGAGCTGGCCCTTGAAAATACAAAGCACTTTAACAATGAACAGTTCACAGTGCTCACAATCACCATACTCAAACACAAGGGAAGCATACTATTCCCCCAAACACACAAAGCAAAACTGATGGGTATCATATTCAGGCATGGGCCGTGCACAAGGAGGCACACATCGCTTACTTGTTTGCATGATGATTTGCTTTTCTTTTCTCATTCACACACACACACACACACACACACACACACACACACACACAGACAGACACACAGACAGACATTTCTGCACACTGACACTAAAAAAGCAGACACACACACACACAATGCAGTCTCTGAAGAGAAAGAAACCTGAAGGCGCACCTGTTTCACATCTATTTATAGCCTCTCACGAGTACGTGTTCCAATGACATCATCGTCAGAGGTTATCTATTCGCATGGGATTAGTATAACCTGGTGACCTCTAGTGATTTGTAATAATTGTGGAGGATGTCTGTGATCTTAATCCCGTGCGAATCGGCCATGTCTGTAATTTGTAAAGTAAAAATTCCCCCGCAAATGACCTACCATATTTCGCCGAACACGGAGGTCCTGTGATAATATTAGTCCTGTGCGAATCGGCATCTCTGTGATTTGGCCAGGATTAGGCGGGTCGTGTATAATTTTTGCAAGGTTTTCGTTTTCTGTGCACATTTTTATCCATCTTTCGCGATGAATGGAGGCTGCATTCATAACACGCACCGTTCTGAATGCCTGTGCGGCCGTGCACATTGTACTTTCACTTTAGAATTAGCGCCAATTTGGGAGGAAATTGCCTGAACGGTGTGTTCAATATTATTCTTAATGAAAAACACAACAACAGAACAGTACAATGACAAGCTCGCTTAAATGGGCGCTTTTACATTTAGCTTTGAAACCAAATCTTCCGCCGTCATATTGTCAGCTCCTCACTCTCGTGATAAATGAAATCTGACTCCTGCTGCTGGTCTGTGCTCAGTTCAGTTTTTAAATGTAGCATCTGTTCTCTAACTGAACTAAATGATTTTTATTACTGTAAAAAAATCAAAATGACGGTGGGAAAGTGATGTAACCGGTGTAACACCGACTATCGCAGCAAGCCTAGATAACATAGCAGCATGCGGTAAGGAACATTCTTCTGTTTATGATATATCATACAGCTATATCTATAACGAAAAAAACATTTACAAGTCTTGACATCATATCCGGGAGACAAGTTAGTAAATTCGAGTAAAATCACAGGCTTTGCTTATCCCGTAAATCACACGAGGTCCCCAAATAATACTAATCCCGTGCGAATAGGGCTTTAGGCGTGTTTGCACACATACAGTGGGGAGAACAAGTATTTGATACACTGCCGATTTTGCAGGTTTGCCCACTTACAAAGCATGTAGAAGTCTGTAATTTTTATCATAGGTACTCTTCAACTGTGAGTGACGGAATCTAAAACAAAAATCCAGAAAATCACATTGTATGATTTTTAAGTAATTAATTTGCATTTTATTGCATGACATAAGTATTTGATACATCAGAAAAGCAGAACTTAATATTTGGTACAGAAACCTTTGTTTGCAATTACAGAGATCATATGTTTCCTGTAGTTCTTGACCAGGTTTGCACACACTGCAGCAGGGATTTTGGCCCACTCCTCCATACAGACCTTCTCCAGATCCTTCAGGTTTCGGGGCTGTCGCTGGGCAATACAGACTTTCAGCTCCCTCCAAAGATTTTCTATTGGGTTCAGGTCTGGAGACTGGCTAGGCCACTCCAGGACCTTGAGATGCTTCTTATGGAGCCACTCCTTAGTTGCCCTGGCTGTGTGTTTCGGGTCGTTGTCATGCTGGAAGACCCAGCCATGACCTATCTTCAATGCTCTTACTGAGGGAAGGAGGTTGTTGGCCAAGATCTCACGATACATGGCCCCATCCATCCTCCCCTCAATACGGTGCAGTCGTCCTGTCCCCATTGCAGAAAAGCATCCCAAAAGAATGATGTTTCCACCTTCATGCTTCATGGTTGGGATGGTGTTCTTGGGGTTGTACTCATCCTTCTTCTTCCTCCAAACACGGCGAGTGGAGTTTAGACCAAAAAGCTCTATTTTTGTCTCATCAGACCACATGACCTTCTCCCATTCCTCCTCTGGATCATCCAGATGGTCATTGGCAAACTTCAGACAGGCCTGGACATGCGCTGGCTTGAGCAGGGGGACCTTGCGTGCGCTGCAGGATTTTAATCCATGACGGCGTAGTGTGTTACTAATGGTTTATGTGGTCCCAGCTCTCTTCAGGTCATTGACCAGGTCCTGCCGTGTAGTTCTGGGCTGATCCCTCACCTTCCTCATGATCATTGATGCCCCACGAGGTGAGATCTTGCATGGTGCCCCAGACTGAGGGAGAATGACCATCATCTTGAACTTCTTCCATTTTCTAATAATTGCGCCAACAGTTGTTGCCTTCTCACCAAGCTGCTTGCCTATTGTCCTGTAGCCCATCCCAGCCTTGTGCAGGTCTACAATTTTATCCCTGATGTCCTTACTGAGCTCTCTGGTCTTGGCGATTGTGGAGAGGTTGGAGTCTGTTTGATTGAGTGTGTGGACAGGTGTCTTTTATACAGGTAACGAGTTCAAACAGGTGCAGTTAATACAGGTAATGAGTGGAGAACAGGAGGGCTTCTTAAAGAAAAACTAACAGGTCTGTGAGAGACGGAATTCTTACTGGTTGGTAGGTGATCAAATACTTATGTCATGCAATAAAATGCAAATTAATTATTTAAAAATCATACAATGTGATTTTCTTGATTTTTGTTTTAGATTCCGTCTCTCACAGTTGAAGTGTACCTATGATAAAAATGACAGACTTCTACATGCTTTGTAAGTGGGCAAACCTGCAAAATCGGCAGTGTATCAAATACTTGTTCTCCCCACTGTACTTCACAACCGGTCACACAAAGATGTTTCCCATAGCGCTAAATCAGTGCAGCATTGAGAGTCGCTTTTGAGAGGGAATTAACATGAACAAATGATGAACAATTATACTGTATTTTTACTAACATTAACAAAGATTAATAAATGCTTTAAAAAATGTTGTTAGTTCATGTTAGCAAATGAGACCTTATTGTAAAGTGTTACCAAAATATCTATAATTTAAAGTAATTTTATGTAGTATGTTAGATAGAAAAGTAAAAAATATTTTTAATTTGTGTAAAGAACATGAAGTGTTATGCTTGCAAATGAAGACGGTAAAAAATCTGCAGTATGGAAAAACATCCTATATTATGTAAAACAGTGTACGTTTTTAAACGCTAGTGTTCTTCTGATTTTAGGATGAAATCCCAACTCAGACACTTCTCTGTGAGATTCACTCACTGATGTGTTATTATAGATTGATCTGGCTCAACAGTATTTCCTACCGTTTCCTGCGGCTGTTTTTAAGCAGTTTTTGCTCCAGGCCTGATATTTTACATTGCTCCAGAAGCAGAAACCCAACCCTCTGTGAACGGTGTCTCGCTATCGCCTACCCAGAGCCACTCTGATGCACTTTTGGTCTGATGAGGTCACACACACACATTCTCTCTCTCACACTCACACACATAATAAGCAGTGCGTGAGCCGCAGGACACACTTACACCAGTTCATTCACATTACTTTACATTCTCAGACTCTTCTCTTTCTCCATGCACATTTCTTCCTCTGGGCTTGCTGTCATATGTCTCTTTCCTTTCTTCTCTTCTGTTGCCCTCTACTCTGTTATTTTCTCCTCTCTGCTTTTCTGTCTGCTCACCAGGCATGTTCTCTTTCTTCATTTTAACCCGTCACACAGATAATCTGCCCCTCGGGCTCCCATCCTCTTTGCTTTAGAAGCACACACAAGCGCACACACACACACACACACACACACAAAGGCACATATGCCACAAACATCCACTGTCACTGTCTTTTTCCTTACTATTGAAACGGTTTGAACTCCAACCATCCATCTGATCCATTACAGAAACGTTGTACACTCTAAAACTTAGGATGTACTCAAATGTTTTTGGTGAAAGATTTGAACACTTAAAAATATTGAGTTTTACATTTTAAAGCTGCAAAATTAATGAGTAAATGTAAGTAGATCTGAATAACTACATTTGGTACCGTGACAAATAAAAACGAGTAAACCCAAGATAACTATAATATTTGAGTAAGCCAATTTTTATTAGTAATGCAAAATTATTTAATTTGAATCCACTAAAATAGCTGCTGACTTTTACACAGCCAACGTTGTGTCAAGGTTCTCTCAAAGTTATGAACAAACGCTCTTCCAGTAACGTTAATAGAACGTTTGTTCAGAGTTATCTGGTCTTTAATAATGTTCTCAAAACGTTAGTACAAAAACATTATTTATACGTTTTTTCTGAAACATTTTAGGTGGACGTTCGTCTAGCATTTTTTAAATGTTGCTACTAAACGTTCAGAGAACATTCAAATGTAGCGTTCCCATAATGTTTGCAGAATGATACAACAGAATGTTTTCTTAACTGGATGTTTTAAACATTCAGAAATAACATTCCAATGATGTTTGCAATATGACAAAATGGAATGTTCCCTTAACGTTCATATAACCAACCATGCAATTTAAAAATGCATGTTGGGAAAACTAGAAAAAATACCTGCCAATGGGGTCAGAAAAATAAACTTAATTTTTTATTTTTGCAGATGGATACATTTTGCAGAAAACAAGACTTTTGCTTTTCCGGTAAATGTATCGTAATCTTGAAGTTTTAGATATTTGTACTGAAAATAATTTTGTGCAGTGTAATTTTGTCTAACTTACTCAATTTCTTTAAGTTACGTATAATTTCTCCATTCTAAAAGGTGTTGATTGAAATTTAAAACTTTAATATGTGGGGGAAAAAAGTTAATTATAGATGTAAATTCAACACAAAATTAACTGTTGTATTCTAAGGCGTTTATTTTGGTATGTCCAACTCAAACAATCACTTGATATTCAGAAATGTTATTAAGGTAGCATAGTTATTTCCAAAGTCACTGAACTATTTTCCACTATATTTCCCATAATGGCAGGCCTGGCGTGCTGACCTCACTGTGAAGAAGAGCAGAACACCAGCAATGGAGGAGCAACACAAAACCAAAGCAAAGCGGGGTTGCTGCTCGTGGGTGGTTTAATTAGC
Organism: Coreius guichenoti; assembly: GCA_039654105.1. Lineage (NCBI taxonomy): Eukaryota > Metazoa > Chordata > Actinopteri > Cypriniformes > Gobionidae > Coreius > Coreius guichenoti. Next base: position 526,866 of record CM077186.1, on the reverse strand, counting down.
GTAGATTGTGTGTGAGGAAGAGTGTGATAACAGAGAGCTGCAGGAACAGAAGCACACGCTCACGGACACCGCAGGGAGAGATAAAACCTTATACTGAGAGTCAGAAATAGCATGTGTGCCCCTTAAAAAGAAGTATGTGGCACAGTGTTGGCACTACCATGATGATGATTGATTACCAAATTCATATACCATGAGAAGGACAGGGTACACTTCAAAGAATGCAGCAGAAAACCTTAGTGTTTATAGTTAACTACCTTTTGCAGCAGCTGAGAGCCAGAATACTTAGCCGCAATGGATTTAATCTCTCCTCCAAACGCCGAAGCCCAGAGTTTTACACTGGAACGAAGGGAACAAAAACATGAGAAAATGAATTTGACAGAACCGCAACAAATTTGGGTAGGAAAGATAAGAGTAACAAGCCAAGCTGTATTTTCAAATCTTGTATAATTATTATACATGGAATGTGTATTTGACACTCTCAAAAATATGTGATGCCAGAAGAACCTTTCTTAAAAGAACCATTTTTTGCAATTTAATAATCTAAAGAACGCTTCCACTATGACGAACATGCTGTGGAATGGAAAAATTCTTAAACAGCCTTTATGGGAGCAATAAAGAATTGTATTTAAGCAAATGTCTCCTTTAAAATATTTTTGTCTCTGTCACTTTAAAATCAACAGAAAAGTTTAATAACTTTTGGAGGTGAACTGTTGAAAAGGTGCTATAGTAGTAATGTTGGTGTATTTTGTAGGATCAGTGTGGGTGTAATTTGCACAATTATGTCTTATAGCAATAACAGATTTGTGACAAAATGACAATATTTTAATATTCTGACAGAATCAAAATATTGAACACTATCATGTTTGATTGATGTTAAGTAAAGTGTACTCACACGGACAGGGGAATGCCTTGATGAGACGCACATACGCTGCTGTTGCGTGCAATCCATAGGAAGAGGACAAACACACAACACAGAACACACTTCATGGCTATAATGATGTCCAGACCTTCTGAAGAGAGGAAGAAGTGCCAGCTGCAGATTAACACATGTGTGTGTGTGTGTGTGTGTCGCGTGCGCTCCAGTCAGAGATGAGGACGAGGGAAGCGCGTGCATGTGTTGGTGAGGTAAAGCCTCACAGACTCCAGTCGTCGCTACTGCAGCTTTACTCGAATGAAGTGCGCTGATAGAGAGAGGTGAGAGCAGAACGGACGTGTCATGTCTTCCCTTTCATCCTCTTCCTCTTCTGCTGCTGCCTTTATTGTTCCTCACAGGAGAATCCGCGATCAAACGCGATGATGAAATAGAGAGAGACTAAACCACAATATGCACTCCTGTAAACTCATCAGCAGTTACTCAGATAAGAAATGTGTGTTACGTTTTTCTAACGTTCCCAGCGTTATTTCTGAATGTTATCGGAACGCTCAAAACGCCGTTTAAAGGGAACATGCCATGTATCATTTTGCAAACATTAACGTTACTTTTAAATGTTCTCTAAACATTCCGAAACATGTAACATAAAAAAGAGGAATGTTTCAGAAGAAAAAACGTTTAATGAATAATGTATAAATACATTAACGCTTTGAGATCATTATTAAAGGTAAGCCTATACACTATGTAACTTTTCTTTTTGTTCAAAATTACAAATTTACAAATTCCAATTCTTACAAAACATGTTTTTGTCTTGAGTGTTTACATTTTTTTACCTGTCGGGATGGTTTTCGCGGGAAATTGCGTACACACTTCACTCGCCCGTGAGTGTCTCGTCATATAAATAGAGGGTATGCATCGACGTCACTTTCCCGGCGGAACACGCCCCCTCAGCCGGACTGAGTGGCAGAAGAGCTGCGGCATGACTGGAGTTAATCGGGGGAAACGCCAGTAAAACAAACTATTATCAGTTTAAACTAAAGGTTGGGCTCGATATAGTGTTCCTTACAACTTACCAAAGATCCAGTGATCCATGGATATTGACATGCAGCCAGGAATCATGTTTCCTGACATTTATATGAGCATCACTGTCAGTCATCACAATTTTGAGAGTAACGTTAAATCCCGCATTTATATGTGGATGGGCCTATGTATTGAAGTGTGTATGTGGCCGCTTGTCAAGAATGGAAAACAAAAGTTTTATTCAAATTCTTAATATATTATAGGCCTGTTAATAATTTTTTTTTATATCGCCTAGACAGCGTGCAAAGAGCGCTCCCTTTATAATCAGTCTGTGATTGGCTACATTACTCACCGAAGCGAAAACACGTTGGAAATTGAATCATTTGACGAGCGCAAATACAGATACGCACTGGATCTTTTGGCAATTCTTACGAAGAAAACAGATCCTGGACCAGCAGTTATGGGCAGCTTTTCCCTCTCAAAGCAATCAGTAGCAGAAGCAGCGGCGGCAGTGGTTTGAGTGAGGAAATTACACGCTATTATCAAGTCCGTCTCCCTCGGTCCAGAGGGGGCACAGAGATGTCCAAGGGAGGGCCAAGACCCCCTGACCCCCCCTCTGGCACCGGACCTGGTTTTGTGTGTTTTTCACGGCATTCAAGCTGAAAACCAATGCTGCCTCTCAGTCTTTTTGCCACTCAGTGGCCGTAACCGCAGTCACTTAAGCCAACGGTGACGTCACGTGCACACCCTCTACAGAGAAAAGTTGCTCTGCTTTGATTTTCGTTTTCCGAGATTTTCGCTTTCCAAAGGTGGAGCATACATGAATATTCATGAGTTTCCCAGACATACAAATTATATATATATATATATATATATATATATATATACGCATAAAAACAATATAGAATAGTCATACATGAACCAACTGCCATTTCAGTTATCTATTTCTATGTTCTTCTGACTGTTACCTCACCTTGTGAAGATTTAAAACTGCACCACCCTTCTGAAAAAGAATGAAACAATCCACAAACCAATCAGTGGCCCAATAATCACACACGCACGCGCACTCACACACTCTCTCTCTCTCACACACAACATCAGACAAAGAACATGAGATACACCAGGGTTTAAATACACAAGGGGTGACACACCTAGGAACAATCAAAAAACTAATAAACAATAAAAACTACAAAGGACTACAAAACGTCACAAAACAGGAAATAACATGAAAGTCCACACAAGATCATGAGAATAAACATGCATGTTCTTAATGGGGATTTAATTAGGGGCAATTTTTAAACATGTCACATATCCTGGAATAAAGATGGAACTATGGCCTTGATTTGCCTTTGATTATGTTGGTGTAATGTGTCATGGAGTGGACATTTGATATTCTGTGAGATGGTAATGACTTTTAGTTTTGTTTTTGTGTAGAAGATGGGCCTCAGAATAACTAGCGGACTCTGAATCTATAAAAAAAAAAATGACACATAATAAAGCTATTCTCAGATCAATGTAAAAAATTAATGACATTTTTACCTCTCTTTACATTTTAATGAATGTTAAAATATTTAAAGCTTTTTTTTAGAACAGGAAAAAAATACAGTGGCCCTCTAAAAATATTTGCTCACTTAAACACAACTGAAAATGCATAGGCCTAAATGCATTTACATTTGTCATGAATTGCTCCGAGACACAAGGTTGAGGATCCAAACGCAGTCATTTACTAGGATAATCCAAAATCATAATCCATTAAACAGGCAATAAGTCAAAACACACAGGAAAACCATCCAAACAGGCAGGAAACACAGGCTGACAGGGTAATCCAAATAACCAGGCAAACACATCAAAACCGCAAACACGGAAAACCAGAAAAGCACTCAGAATTGCAACACGACACAAACAAGACTTAGCTAAGAATGACTGAATAAACCGGGCTTATATAGGCAGAGTTAAAGAGGTAAACGATACACAGCTGACAGCAATCAGAGATGATGAGTCCGGCAGGGAGTTCTGGGAAATGTAGTCCAAGCTGATAAAGGACCAGGGAGGAATGCCCTCTGGTGGATATGAAAGGCACTCCAGCTGGTGATCCTGACAGCATTAAATACCATTCAAAAAAATGTTTGATATTTTTTTCTTTTATTTGAAATAAATGCTGTTATTCAAACTTTCTGTTCATCTGTGAATCCTGAAAACAGACACATGAATCACAGTTTCAACAGAAATCTGAAGCAGCACAACTGTTTTCAACACTGATAATAATCATAAATGTTTATTGAGCAGCAAATCATCATATGAGAATGATTTGTGAAGGATCATGTGTCACTGAAGACTGGAGTAATGATGATAAATTCAGCTTTGATCACAGGAATAAATTACACTTTACTATATATTCACATAGAGAACAGCTGATTTACACTGCAATAACATTTCAAAATATTACTGTTTTTGACTATTGTTATCAAATAAATGCAGCCTTATTGAACACATACATAACATTTTTTTGTATTAATCCCACACTTTTTAACGTAAGTGTCTGTATAAAACATATCAAATATAGGCTATAATATATACAACATATCAAAATTTTAAACGATTGTACCAGAATAGATTAAAAGTATTAGTTCTAGTTCATGCAGGTTTATTTTAGTTGTTACAGTGATGTATTCAAAAAAGTGATGACAACTAATAATATACCCATTGTATAAGTAAGTTATAGCAAGCTACAAAGGAAGAGCATAATGAACTGTAATCAACATATATGACTGATCATGGATGCACAGAACATGCATACAGAACATTAAAAACTGCTATGAAAAGAAAAACAATCATAGTTCTAGGCATAGTTCAGTGCTAAGCTGAAACTATAATTAACTTTATGAAATAACCAACTAAACATGCTGAGATATGCAGTTGCGCACGTCTAGGAAACTCGAGATGAATATTCAAGTACGCTCCACCTTCACAAATCAAAAATTCCTGACCAGAGTCCAGTGATGGCTCCAGCCCCTGACCAGAGTCCAGTAATGGCTCCAGTCCCCGACCAGAGTCCAGTGATGACTCCAGTCCCCGACCAGAGTCCATTGAAGGCTCCAGTCCCCGACCAGAGTCCAGTGACGGCTCCAGCCCCCGACCAGAGTCCAGTGATGACTCCAGCCCCCGACCAGAGTCCAGTGAAGGCTCCAGTCCCCGACCAGAGTCCAGTGATGGCTCCAGCCCCAGACCAGAGTCCAGTGATGACTCCAGTCCCTGACCAGAGTCCAGTGATGACTCCAGTCCCCGACCAGAGTCCAGTGAAGGCTCCAGTCCCTGACCAGAGTCCAGTGATGACTCCAGCCCCTGACCAGAGTCCAGTGAAGGCTCCAGTCCCTGACCAGAGTCCAGTGAAGGCTCCAGTCCCTGACCAGAGTCCAGTGATGACTCCAGCCCCCGACCAGAGTCCAGTGAAGGCTCCAGTCCCTGACCAGAGTCCAGTGATGGCTCCAGCCCCTTACCAGAGTCCAGTGATGGCTCCAGTCCCTGACCAGAGTCCAGTGATGGCTCCAGCCCCCGACCAGAGTCCAGTGATGACTCCAGCCCCTGACCAGAGTCCAGTGATGGCTCCAGTCACTGTTCAGAGTCCAGTGATGACTCCAGCCCCTGACCAGAGTCCAGTGATGACTCCAGCCCCTGACCAGAGTCCAGTGATGGCTCCAGTCACTGTTCAGAGTCCAGTGATGACTCCAGCACCTGACCAGAGTCCAGTGATGGCTCCAGTCACTGTTCAGAGTCCAGTGATGACTCCAGCCCCTGACCAGAGTCCAGTGATGACTCCAGCCCCTGACCAGAGTCCAGTGATGACTCCAGCCCCTGACCAGAGTCCAGTGATGACTCCAGCCCCTGACCAGAGTCCAGTGATGGCTCCAGTCACTGTTCAGAGTCCAGTGATGACTCCAGCCCCTGACCAGAGTCCAGTGATGACTCCAGCCCCTGACCAGAGTCCAGTGAAGACTCCAGCCCCTGACCAGAGTCCAGTGATGACTCCAGCCCCTGACCAGAGTCCAGTGAAGGCTCCAGCCCCCGACCAGAGTCCAGTGAAGGCTCCAGTCCCTGACCAGAGTCCAGTGATGACTCCAGCCCCCGACCAGAGTCCAGTGAAGGCTCCAGTCCCTGACCAGAGTCCAGTGATGGCTCCAGCCCCTTACCAGAGTCCAGTGATGGCTCCAGTCCCTGACCAGAGTCCAGTGATGGCTCCAGCCCCCGACCAGAGTCCAGTGATGGCTCCAGCCCCTGACCAGAGTCCAGTGATGGCTCCAGCCCCTGACCAGAGTCCAGTGATGGCTCCAGTCCCTGACCAGAGTCCAGTGATGGCTCCAGCCCCTGACCAGAGTCCAGTGATGGCTCCAGCACCTGACCAGAGTCCAGTGATGGCTCCAGTCACTGTTCAGAGTCCAGTGATGACTCCAGCCCCTGACCAGAGTCCAGTGATGGCTCCAGCCCCTGACCAGAGTCCAGTGATGACTCCAGCCCCTGACCAGAGTCCAGTGATGACTCCAGCCCCTGACCAGAGTCCAGTGATGGCTCCAACAATCATCCTCTTTATCACACCTCATCAGTGTCTGGTCTTGTCTTATCTACCATACCCTACTGACTACCCATCTGTGTAACTCACATGAGCTACTTACCTGTTATAATAATAATAATAATAATTTAATAGGTATAGTACATAATAATAGCCTATTTGATGCGTATAGGAAACAATTATGACAACAGTGACAATTATTACTGTAAATTATTTATACAAAGTGGTGGCGAGATAGCGCTGGATCTGACGTAGTGCTGGGCGGTATACCGGTTCATACCGAATACCGGTGTTTATTTTTGTTATGATATGATTTTTTATTATACCGCAATACCAGTGTATTTCGCTTAAACACTGTTTGAGAGGGGTCCCGTTTCACTGTTGCACTGTAGTGAGGGCACAGCTGACATCGCATTACAGCGGAGAATGCGGCGCGCGCAAGAGAGCGGTTTCTGCGGCGCGATGAGTTTAACAACGCTCACCACATGGATCATATAGATCAGATACAGACCGGAGTGAGTGCGTTTAAGTTTTTTATGGACATATTTCATATACTCGAGGGCTCTAACATGAACCAGCGCCATATATGCGCACATATTTAATCATGTCTTCTTAAAATGAAATATATGTGCAAATAAGGACACTGATACAGCTGTACGTCTGATCATGAACACGATGACACGATGGATTATTCTGATACACAGAAGACAATGATGTAGACAGAAAATTCAAAGAGGAATGGGCAAAAAAGTAACTATGTCTTTATTCTTTCTGTGTTAAACTGACGTGTGTCGTTTGTTCAGAGACTAGTGCTATTATTGGTTGTTGTCTCCCCACAGCATCATTTTGTGGGGCTTTGCAAACCTGTATTTATTCTAGTGTGAAATCTTTCTACAATATTCACTCGTCATGACAGTAAAATAGGGCATTCTAAGTCAATCTACTGCAGTATTTCCTCTCTCAAGCAGTAGAAAATGTGGTTAACACCCGGTCATGCATGGGGGAAAAAAATACCGTCATATACCGTGAAACCGGTATAATTTAAAAAAATACAGTGGTGGTCAGAATTATTGGCACCCCTGGTAAATATGATCAAATATGGCTGTAAAAAATAAATCTGCATTGTTTATCCTTTTGATCTTTTATTCAAAAAATTCACAAAAATCTAACCTTTCATTGAAGTAAAAGAATTGAAAGTGGGGGGTAAATCACATCATGAAATAAATGCTTTTCTCCAAAACACGTTGGCCATAATTATTGGCACCCTTTTATTAAATACTTTTTGCAACCTCCTTTTGCCAAGATAACAGATCTGAGTCTTCTTCTATAACGCCTGATGAGTTTGGAGAACACCTGACCAGAGATCAGAAACCATTCCTCCATACAGAATCTCTCCAGATCCTTCAGATTCCCAGATCTTCTCTTCAGGTCATCACTCATTCTCTATAGGGTTCAGGTCAGGGACTGGGATGGTCATGGCAGAAGCTTCATTTTGTGTTCAGTGACACATTTGTGTGTTGATTTTGATGTTTGTTTTGGATCGTTGTCCTTATGGAAGATCCAACCACGGCCCATTATAAGATTTCTAGCAGAGGCCGTCAGCTTTTGATTTTTTATCTGCTGGTGTTTGCTAGAATCCATGATACCATGTGTCTGAACAAGATGTCCAGGACCTCCAGCAAAAAAATAGGCCCACAACATTAAAGATCCAGCGGTGTATTTAACCGTGGGCATAGGGTACGTTTTATCCCTGTTTGCACCTAAACCCATCTGGTGGATTTGCTGCCAAAAAGCTCTTTTTATAGTGTCATCTGACCACAGAACCAGGTCCGTCTGAAGCTCCAGTCATGTCTGAACTGAATATGCTGGACTTTGTTTCTGGATGAGCGAGGAGGATTTTTCTTGAATCCCTCCCAAACAACACGAGGTGATGTAGGGGTTGTTTGATTTTTTTTTAGTCTTTCTGAGCCCAAGACTGAACTAATCTCTGTGATTCTCCATCTGTGATCTCTGAGAGTCTTTGGCCACTCAAACTCTGCATTAGGATGATATACACACACGTCAGATTCATCACATCTTTAGTTGATTGGAACTTCTTAATTATTGCCCTGATGGTGGAAATGGGGATTTTCAATGCTTTAGCTGTTTTCCTACAGACACTTTCTATTTTGTGAAGCTCAACAGTCTTTCTCTGCACATCAGAACTATATTCTGTGGTTTACTCATTGTGATGATGATTAAGGGAATTTGGCCTTTGTGTTTCCTCATATTTATACTCCTGTGATGTCATGGCTGGACAATTTCATGCTCCTTCACCCTGGTGTGCTAAAACATGTAAATATTAATGGGAATATACTTCAGAGATAGTTTACTCATAAAAAATTCTAGGGGTGCCAATAATTGTGGCCAACCTGTTTTAGAGAAATGCATTTATTTCATAATGTGATTTTCCTCCACTTTCCTGATATACATTTTTGGTCATACCGGCCAGCACTAATCTGATGCTTCACTTCACAGAGATCAGTGTCACATGAAACAGGAAAGCAGGTCTCATCGCATCCACTTGTTGGAGAAAGTGTTAACAGCAGGATGAACTAACAGCGATTATCTTGTTATCTTGAAACCTTGTTATCTTTATTCTTGGCGTTTTACTCAATTTTAACATTCAAAAGTTAGTGAGAAGAAGAAAAAAGAAAAAAAACTTTTAGATATCAATCTGCATATGCAATGAACATCAGTTATCTTCATCTTTAGTATCTCCATTGAAGGCATTGTGAGCAAAACAGCTCCATATTAAACGAAGCACATAAAAATAACCTGAACCAGAAGCGATGCAACCTGGTTTACAGAATACGGAAGTTTGTTGTGCATAAAGACTGATTTAACCGGAATGTCTTTCGCAACGTTTAGCGCATATTAGAAAAACAATGGAAAAGCTGTGCAGTGGAATGCAAATGCCATTCTGTGTGTGTGGGTGTGTGTATGTGTGTGTGAGAGTGTGTGTGTGTGTGTGTCACAGCCGTGCTGTTATAGAGCCATATCTCACTCCTGCTTTATACTTTATGCTGATATTGCCAATTTATTTAAAGTGTAAAATATGTGTATGTTATGATGGTGTATTGTATAGCTACTGTCTCGTATTGTTTTTAAAAAGAGAAAATAATCCAAATAATAAACCACAATTTTATTTATGAATCAAATTCAAAGGTAAAACATCTGGATCCAAAACAAAACTACCAAAAATACAATGATAATACCATAGTATTCTTCAACACATATCATGGCAGGGACTACAATAGTCATTCTGCACCGTGGTATAATATCCAACAAGTCCTCCAACCCATACAGTAATATGTAATATCATAGAGTTTTTTTAAAACCCTATTACATTGCCTTGTGAATACTTATCAATTCTGATATTGTAGTACCAAGAGATATTATCACCTAATGCAGTAACTGTATCACACAACCACAGCACTTTTTGTAAAGGCTACGGGGCAGTTTAAGGAAATTATTATAATTAACATAATCTCTATAACATACAGGATTTATCCTCTGGATTTTGAACACAGACATATGTAAAGCTCAAATATGGACTGCAGATACCTAGAGAAGTGCATGTTTGGCAAATCCAAAACCAGGAATGAATTATTCATTGCCTGGATCAGAGAACTTCAAAAATGCATGAACAGTGCGGGAGAATTATGAGGAAAGACCAGCTTTTCTGGACAGTTTATGCACTGGTTATTATTGCTGTAATGTCATTTTGGCAGCTTTAATGGTCGCTTCAGCCTCTGCAGATGTTTTAAAACTGTCTTCTGCATTTGGCTCTGCAATAACAACCGTCTGCTACATTCATTAGTTCAAAATAGGCTATTATTGTCAGCGGGTGCTTTTATTATACTGTATTTGAATACTTAAACCACACTAGAAAGTTATGTCATGCATTATAGTAAATTACCATACCAAGTGACATCTATTAGTAAATAAGGACAAACAAGCAACATATTTCATTTCACACTGTGACATTTTGTGGTAGAAAAACAGCATTGCTGAATTCATAGGCTGTTAAAAAGTGAAATTATATGAAATTATCCAGAAGCTGTGGTTGCCAGAATTTTTTACAGTAAAAACTATGATAGCACGTTTAAGTTTTATGGATTTAACTTAAATTTGCACTAAAAAACATATATTATAGTTATATAACTCATATTATACCGGTATTAATATACCAACATACTAAAAATTTTCTCAGGTTACATACACTATATTGCCAAAAGTATTGGGACGCCCCTCCAAATCACTGAATTCAGGTGTTCAATCACTTCATGGCCACAGGTGTATAAATCAAGCACTAGGCATGCAGACGCTTCTACAAACATTTGTGAAAGAATGGGTCGCTCTCAGGAGCTCAGTGAACTCAAGGTACCGTGATAGGTTGCCACCTGTGCAATAAGTCCATTCCTGACATTTCCTCACTACTAAATATTCCACACTCAACTGTTAGTGGTATTATAACAAAGTGGAAGCAATTGGGAACAACAGCAACTCAGCCACGAAGTGATAGACCACGTAAAATCACAGAGCGGGGTCAGCGCATGCTGAGGGTCACAGTGCACAGAAGTCGCCAACTTTCTGCAGAGTCAATAGCTACAGACCTCCAAACTTCTGTGGCCTTCAGATGAGCTCAAGAACAGTGTGTAGAGAGCTTCATGGAATGGGTTTCCATGGCCGAGCAGCTCATCCAAGCCTTACATCACCAAGTGCAATGCAAAGTGTGGGATGCAGTGGGGTAAAGCACGCCACCACTGGACTCTAGAGCAGTGGAGACGTGTTCTCTGGAGTGACCAATCACGCTTCTCTGTCTGGCAATCCCATGGACGAGTCTGGGTTTGGCGGTTGCCAGGAGAACGGGACTTCCCTGACTGCATTGTGCCAAGTGTAAAGTTTGGTGGAGGGGGGATTATGGGGTGGGGTTGTTTTTCAGGGGTTGGGCTTGGCCCCTTAGTTCCCGTGAAAGGAACTCTTAATGCTTCAGCATACCAAGACATTTTGGACAATTTCATGCTCCCAACTTTGTGGGAACAGTTTGGAAATGGCCCTTCCTGCTCCAACATGACTGCGCACCAGTGCACAAAGCAAGGTCCATAAAGACATGGATGAGCAAGTTTGGTGTGGAGGAACTTGACTGGCCTGCACAGAGTCCTGACCTCAACCCGATAGAACACCTTTGGGATGAATTAGAGCGGAGACTGCGAGCCAGGCCTTCTCGTCCAACATCAGTGCCTGACCTCACAAATGCGCTTCTAGAAGAATGGTCAAAAATTCCCATAAACACACTCCTAAACCTTGTGGAAAGCCTTCCCAGAAGAGTTGAAGCTGTTAGAGCTGCAAAGGGTAGGCCAACTCCATATTAAACCCTACGGATTAAGAATGGGATGTCATTCAAGTTCATGTGCATGTAAAGGCAGGCGCCCAAAAACTTTTGGCAATATAGTGTATGTAACCCGGTTACAAGGAAACAAGATGCTGCATCATGGCATTGATGCTATGAGTACGCTTCTGTGTGACTGGTGTCTAAAGCACGTGTGAAAACGCGAAAACGTGACGTGAGGTCAGGTGACATAGCGTAGTGCATCAGCAAGACCATAAAATGTCATCTACGTCACGGAATACTAATTGTCTGAAGGAAGCCAAAAGTGTGGCAATATGACGCAGCAGCTCATTTTCTTCTCAGGGAAACAGGTTACATACGTAACCTGAGACGCTCCCTTTCAAACGGAACTCGATGCTGCGTCATGCCGTTGACACTATGGGAACGTCAATACTAACGCTGTCACACTGAGGGAAGATGCCTACCCATCAAGACTGAATCAACCCAGAAGGACCTGTGATCCTGAGGTTCAATCTATGTCCAGACTGTAAATTCTTATGAATATGTGTGGAGAGGACCTTAGGGCGTGTCCGAATCCACTTTTGCTAGTTTAACGACGGAAAAAACGGTCGGCGCGCCAGACACATGGTCCAAAAGGGTTGTCCCTCGTCTCTTAATGAGTCATGGGTGTGTTTTGGGCGTAACGTGCAATAAACCAATCAGAGTCTCATCTCCCTTTCCCTTTAAAAGCCAGTTGTGCTCGCACCATGAGCCGATTCACTATTTACATGAGGAGAGACTGAACGCTTCTCCAGAGAGGAATCCTTTTATTTTTAATATTTAAATGTGTGTGTGCTGCTGCGTGTCCCTCTGTGTGTAATAAGCAGAGTGTGTGTGTGTGTGTGTGTGCTGCTGGACCCTGTGTGTGTAATAAACACAGTGTACGCGCATTGTGCACCGCCTATAGGCGCATATTATTATAAAAAATACTGCGCTATTGACTTTAGAGCAGGTGTGTGTTGGTCAATGGTGCAGTCGTTTTCAGTTCCTCACAATAGCAACGCTCCAACAATGCTCCTGAACACACCTGGTTTAGACCAGACGCCCATGGGTGAACAGATGCGCCAGTGCATTTGATATTTAAACAACGTGGAGCTGGACGTGAAAATGAGAACTGCATCGGGCTGAATCTAGCAAAAAACACTTGGGTCGCGCCTAGCGTCGCATTGCGCCGAGTGTATGATAGGGCCCTAAGATTTCAAATGGAGCCTCTGATTAATCTTCCAGGACCACAGAAGGGTCCCAAGATGGAATTCGCTGCCTGCAGATAGGCCTTAGCTGTCCGGAACTGTGCGAAAATTGAGACACCAAGGGGTCTCCCAAAAGAAGCTCTAACAATAGGTATGTGTCTAGCAGAAATAGTGGCCACATATACCTTAAGTGTAGCAGGGGCTAACCCTGCTGAGAGGGGCGCTTGGAGGAGCTCCAGTACTGTACCAACCGGCTACAAAAAGTCGCCATTTTAGGCCATACAGTTTCCTTGTGGAGGGAGCTCTGGAACTCAGAATCATCTCCACAACCTCAGTTCAGAGGTCAGTCCCATATTTTTCAGATCTCTGGCCGGGGGTCATAGATTGAACCCTGCACTTGAGACAGGAGGTCTCTCCGGATGGGAATCTCCAAAGGAATGGTGTTCAGGAGAGACACTAGATCCTAGAAACAGACTCGGGCTGGCCAGAATGGAGCCAGTATTAATAGGTGAACTCAGTCTTGGCGAACCCTCACTGGAACACCTAGGAGTGGAGCTATTCAAGGAAAGGCATACAGATGAAGCCTTGGCCACATCTGTACCATGGCATCCAGAACCAAAGGAGCTGGAGGTGTGAGGGAAAACCAGAGGGGACAATGGGTCAACTCCTCAGACCACTTCCGCTCTGCTGTACCTCAATGTCCCTGCCAAATGAAAACTATAAATGGCACTTTGTGGTGACCATATCAGCTTAGGGGGGCGGTGATAGCAAGCCAGAACTATGGCTCGACAGAGATTTTTTTTCACATATTAACTCCTTCAAAGCTAGATGCATTTTTAACATTTAACTCCAGAGTCAAATGCAGTCAGTGAATTAACCAGACAAGTTGTTACACAGGCTGGTTAGAATATACGGTGTTCTTACTAAAGCAACTCGGGATCAGTTGCACGCAGCTGTTGAGAAAGAAAGGGGAACACGCGTCTGCTCTCGCCTCAAACTGCAAGCATAATCCACACGCTGCGGGGTTGCTTTCAGAGACCCGAACCACGAGGCACAAATGCCTGACTCTGATCGCTCAAGAAGAGAGCCAGGCAGGAGCGGAGCTTCCTCATCACGAGTCTTTTCAAGGGCGCATCAATAAAGTGGGAGCATGTTAACACACAACTCCTACCTTAGCATTTCTGCTGGCCATACTGTCTAAAACAGAGTGAGACAAACAACATGATGAACGATATCACACAAATGCAAACAGACAAGCGGTTTCCTGAAGACAAAGAAGCTGGGGATTCCGTGACGTAGATGGCCTTTATGGTCTTACTGACGCATTACACTATGTCACCTGACATCATGTTAGCCAATCAAGATTGCTGTGTTTTCACACGTGCTTCAGACACCAGTCACGCAGCGTCGAGTTCCATTCGAAAGGAAACTGTTTTATACCTTTATAATATGCTGACATGGTAAGACACATGACACTAAAATGCAATAAACATTCATTTAACAACACAAGATGTAAACATCAAAAGTGAAGTGTCACACAGAGAATGTTAATTTTTATTTTTTTCACTGTAAACTATAAAATGACTTTTTATTTCCAAAAGCTTTATATTTAACAGTATTTTACATTTTCCCGTTAAATGTCTCCGTAATAAAATAAGGGAATTTACTATTAACAAATTAACAGGTTTTACCGTTAAAATTACAGTATTTTTTTACAGTGCAGGTACTACAGTAATGAAGTAAGAATTTGCCAGTACTGGAAAGCCTCGTGCACTCCAAGCAAAATCTGTGTCTGTAAGAGATGGAATGAAAGTGAGAGCAAGGAGGTGAACACGAAACGAGAAAGCTCCAGCTCTCACCAAAACACAAATATTCACCAAGGATGCACTTTGTCACCGCACAACAGGGAGAAAACATTCAATCCTGCTGATCCTGTGCAGGGATGTGAGTCAAGCTTGCACAGTAACAAGATGTATGAAAATCTGAAAATCTGATTCAAATGACACAGAGCTCCAGTTTCATGCACACTGATGTGCACCTGGAAGGGCAGAGATTAAGAGACGATTAAACTCCGGCCACCAATAAATTGTGCTTTTATTCAGGCTCCAGCTACTGACACAGCATAAAAGTGACTGCATATGTCGTGGTCAACCAATATTGATTTTTTGATGGCAGATGCCGATATATATGCCCAATTCTGCAGTACTTTCAGATACACCAGGCCATATGTGCAGAAGACACCAGTGAAACATACAAAGTTGATTACAACAACAACAACAAAGCAACACACACAACACACTCATCAATTCCATACCAGGATGAAGCAGCACTCCAGTGATTCCTAAGATCATACCTTAGCAAAGACTTTAGATATAGAAAGACGGTTCACTCCTATTACTTATGAATGGGCGAAACTGCAACACGCAATATGGCGGAATAGTCCCGCCCTCTAAAGTAAAAGAGCCAATTGCTGATTGGTAAAGTCATTGCGACACTGCAGCTGCCGTTAGACGCTCCGGTTCCCATAGAAACCTGACACTCGCGCTTAGGACTGCACATTGGCTCGTCTAGCCTGAAAAATAAGCTTTTTCAACGCTATTTGATAAAAGGAAACAACATTTATGGGACAGTTCATGTTAGATTTTGTTGCTGATTTTATTTAAATGTGAGTTCGGCAAGCTTTTTGAGATTCCAGGATTCCCCCATTCAAATAGACAGGACTTGGTCTTGTATGCCTGAAACAGCTGCCCGCCGAGTGAACAGACTTTCCTTGAAAGGGACTTTTGACTTTAGTCACTGTTACAATAATGTTCTGTATCCCGACCTCAATAATACACCACAGGAATACCACAAAAAACATTGATAAGGTCCATCCCTTCTCCAAACCACTTGTCCTATGCAGTGTATGCCAGAGTCGTAGGACAGGCCATCACAGGAAAGAGTGATTCACAAAGCATAAGTCATTATAAAACACTACAGCGCACTAACATAAGCAGGGAGGACTCTAATTAACTGCTATGATTCAGAAGGCAGCAATCTCATTTTAATTTTATGAAAGGAAGGTTAAAAGAAAGGTTCTTTGATTAATACACAAGGGCCTTCTTACTCTGAAATGAACTTCTGCAAAATGTCTTCAACTCTGACCTCATCAGTCAATAAGGCAGGACGATGGTCAAGATGCAATCAAGATGAGTGCCATCATAGATCTCCAGATCTCCATAATCTGACAGAATTTTTCCATTCACAATCCGGATCTAAAGATTTTCCCTGTAAGCCAGCAGGCCATATTCAGAGATAAAAAGAGCAGATCCCTCCTCACAGACTCTCAATGTAGGTTATATGCTGTTTTCCTCAACTATACCTAGTGTTTTAGCTGTTGTGTGAGGTTCTGTTTGAGAAAATGGGCATACTTGCAGCAGAAAGCGCTGTGCCAGCCAGTGCAGTGAATGATGCCATCATGCCAAGGATGGGCTACACTATTCTGGCCGTTATTATTGGGTTCTTCTCAGTTTTTGGCATCATCTTGAACACGACCGTGATCGTGGTGACGCTGAAGCACAGGCAGCTGCGGCAGCCGCTCAACTTCGCTCTGGTCAACCTGGCGGTGGCCGATCTCGGCTGTGCGATGTTTGGAGGACTGCCAACCACAGTGACCAATGCCATGGGCTACTTCAGCCTGGGCAGGGTCGGGTGTGTGCTCGAGGGCTTTGCCGTGGCCTTCTTTGGTGAGTCTCTATTTGGAAAGTTTTTTATGCATATCTTATTGGGGGGTTTTTGGCATGAAATGGTCATTTTTACCATGTCTGTGGAGCTGCTTTATACCTGAATCAACATCTCATAATTGACAAATTTTGTAACATCAATATTATTGAACTGCATTCGGACACGCCCTAAGAGCACCTGCGCCGTGAGCTCAGATCGGTGAAATAGGGCCCAAAGACTTTCAATTTTATTTTTTAAAATATTTGCAGCTCTGAAATATTTACACAAACTTGCATAGAACTAGATTGAAGGAGGGCTTACATTTTCCACCATTAACATGTGTGATAATAATTTAGAGCTGCTTTACAGCAGAATTTGTCTCATATTTGATGAAGTTTGCATCGTTGTTTCTGCTTATCACTGTGAAGCTGCTTTGAAACAGTCTGTACTGTATAAAGCTTTAGACACAGAGCTGCCATGCCTCACTCCTCCAGGTATTGCTGGCCTGTGCTCAGTCGCCATAATCGCGGTTGAACGCTGCCTGGTGGTGTGCAGACCGGTGGGATCCATCACCTTCCAGACGAGACATGCGGTCGCCGGAGTCGTGCTGGCTTGGGTCTGGTCCTTCCTCTGGAACACCCCGCCTCTGTTCGGATGGGGTAGATATGAGCTGGAGGGCGTGCGGACGTCCTGTGCACCAGACTGGTACAGCAGAAACTGGGCCAACGTCTCCTACATCATGTGTTACTTTCTACTCTGCTTTGCTCTGCCGTTCTCTGTCATCGTCATCTCCTACACTCGCCTCCTGTGGACCCTAAGGCAGGTAGGAAACGTCTCAATCTGCCATGTTGTAGTATGTTTTTATAGAGGTTCGCAACACTTTATACATGCAAATGCTGTTGAGTTCTAGTCTTTCATTAGTTGTCCATGAGAGCTCCGACTTGTACGACGTGACCACTGCACATTTAATGGCTTGTTTGTTCCACCTGCAGGTGAGCAGACTGAATATGTCAGAGGGAGGAAGCACGGCCAGGGCCGAGACACAGGTGGCCTGTATGGTGGTTGTCATGGTGATGGCCTTCCTGCTCACCTGGCTGCCCTATGCCGCATTCGCGCTGTCTGTGATCTTAGACCCGGACCTTTACATTGACCCAGTGATCGCCACAGTTCCCATGTACCTGGCCAAGAGCAGCACAGTTTTCAACCCCATAATCTACATATTCATGAACAGACAGGTGAGTCCGTGAACCCGGTCTATTTCAAAAGCACATTCTGATTCAGCCTCATGAACTGAACACACACACACACACACACACAATAAGCAGTTCTGTGGGTTCCATTAACCCTTGTGCATCAATTAAAAGTTACACATAGGTCAATATTAAAAAAAATAATATTGGGAGCACAGACTTAAGTTTTGTCTCATTTTAAAGAAGACCCATGGCAGATTATTGTTGAAGTCAAACAGGTTTAAAAAGTGAAACCAAAAAAATGTTATAGAGGTTTATGTTTATGAAAATATATATTTTATGAAACATGTTCAACTCTAAAACTGCTAGAAAATCAAAACCATAAATCTTAAAAAGATGTGTTCCATATTTGAGGTTATTATCTCAAAAAATGAGCTTTCAGTCAGAGTTTGTTTGGGCGCAGAGCCAGATTTTCCCCATTAGATGCAGCAGAGCTCCACTGGGACACACAGTCGAGTTTTTCTCTCTCAAATATTACAAGCACACACATGCACACACACTTTTTTTTATTACACACAACACTCTGACATCCATACTAACACACACACACAGTTATAGCTGCATCATTTATCCAATTGGCTCTATAATATGCATAAACAGAAAACAGGAATAAAGTGAGTATTTGCTTTATAGGCCAAACCTGAGAAAATTGCACCATCTGGTAAAAAAATAGTAAATATTCAAATTTTGAAGCCTTGCCAACAGAATGAAAGCCTATTATCAAAGATTGCAACATTTTATAGATAAATGGGCCTGGGCTTAAAAATTGCAGCTTTAATGGGGGCATTTTTCATGACGGTGCTAAGAGGAACTATTGTGTGTACCTAGTGCAAATTGGATTTGGGGGTGAAATAGTAAAATTCCAATAAAATTACACACCTGTGCCAAAATGTATGTAGTTAGCATTAACACAGGCAAAATGATAAAAAAAAAACAAAGACAAAAATGTCCATAAGGATGCACAAGGGTTAATATCAACATCATTTTGTGTGTAACATGAAAATAATGTATGCATAAAATCTTTTTTAAAGTTTTCAGTAACACTTTATTTTACAGTGCGTCCTCGTTACTCGTTACATGTACTTATATTAGTAGCTAATTATGCATTTAATCATGCAATTAACCCTAAACAGGAACGCATGAGAATACTCAAGGCTTAAATACAGGAGACTAATTAACAGAAACTGAAACAGGTGCGTAACATCATCAGTAACAAGGGAATATAGACGGCTGCGCAGACAAAACTAAAACACAGACAGACTGAACATAACCTGACAGTGGGTTTGTGACTAATTAGCATAATGCCCGCCTCTGGTCGTGATTGGCTGAACGGCGTCTCTTTGCCCCGCCCTCACACACTGTAGTGTCTCTGAGACTGGAAGAGTTTGGTTGGTGTTGTTCATGTGGAGAAGACGCTGTTTTCTGCTGAGATTGAGACGGTCAAACCCTCGCCATCGTTACTGTTCGTATCACTGTGTGTCAAGAGCTGAGATTCAGATATGATAATGAGCGTTTGCTTTCTGACCAATCACAGCAGAGCAGCTCTCAGAGAGGCGGGGTTTAGAGAGACTGAATCCTTGATGGAAGCGTTTCAGACACTGAGAGAAAAGAGCTGATGCGTCAGTGGAGATTAGGAGAGAATTAAAGTGTGTTTGACCTCGGATGCATGAGAACCTGTTGGAGGAGACGCCAGAACAACATGAGGAGCCTTTAAAACAGCATCATAGTGGCACTTTAATCCTCTATCATTAAGAGTTATGACAGTTGATATGTCTGATGTGACCCAAACTCTCTCTCTCTCTCTCTCTCAGTTCAGAGACCGTGCTGTGCCGTTCCTTCTCTGCGGCAGAAACCCGTGGGCCGCTGAGCCGGGAGAATCAGAGCAAGACACCACAGTAACAACGGTCAGCGGGAGCAGCAGGGTCTCGCCTTCATCAACCCCTTCTAATGGATGAACATATATCTCACTGCAATTGTCAAGTACTGGCATGCTCTCTTACGGCTGTTTCGATGAATAAAAAAGCTCTGCGTTCATTTAAATTGGTTGTATATTGCAATAGTTAAACGAATGTGCTAATCCACTTAAAACTCCATGTAATCATATTATAGATCATATTCTTGACCTGTTCATCCACCATATGTCAGTCTTTGTGAGAGCGGATTAAATGGACCGTCTTTAGATGATTAATGTTCCCACACCACAGAAACATGTTCATAATCAGCTCACAACCCTTCTGATGTTTCACCTACACAGAGGAGACATTAAATGATAGGGGGGAGTGGGGTAAGATGAGCCAGTGGGTAAGTTGACCCACCCCCTTTATCTTGGCAACTATATTGTCATGTGACCATTAGGGATGGGCGGTACCACTTATTTTGTTTTTGATACGATAACGATACTTTAAAGGCCAGTCTCACCGATATCGATACCGATACGATACCTCTAAACTGAACTTTTAAATTATTACATTTATTAAATTATTACAATTACTAAGAGTAAAATGGGTAAAGATACCTATTTATCATTATATTTGAAAGACAATCTAACCTTCAATATGCCTTAATTGCAATTTATTAGTTTTATTTTTGTTTACACGGTTAAAATATGTTTACTTGTAGTGGTAACCATGGAAATCTACAAATACTATATTGAGCTACGGTCACTGTAGTAAAACCATGGTTCATTTTCATAAGGGACTGCCAGTGACAGTTTATTCGGACAGTGTATGATTCATATTAACATTAGTTACAGAATTGAACATGGTCAATATGAACTTTAACTTTAAATTTAAATGTAACTTGCACAAACTATGTAGGCTACAATTTCAATTTGTTTATTGTGAAATAACTGTCTTCTGATGAGCATTGTTCTGGGCTGCATCAGTGGTTTGTTATGATAGTTTTGTGAAACGCAGCCCTGTTTGAATGCAGTGTCATCAGTGAGCGAACGCTCGCTCTGTGATTGATTGGTTCTGTCTTGCAGCATTTGCGTGTGTTCAGATCATGGTTCAGATGAGCAGGAAAATTGTTTTATACTACACAATTATTCGCTAACAGGTTATTCATATTGTACGCATTAAATAATCTTTTTAAATAAACAAATTACTGGTAAAAAAAAAAACACCTTGGTATAGATATTTTTACACATCAGTATTGATATATTGATACTTCATATCGATATGCCCATCCCTAGTGACCATATATTTTGGAACCACCCATCATTTGTGCCAGACTGTGAACAGGAGAAGCACACGGGAGGAGTGGAAGGCACACGTTTACTTTAAAAACTGTTTTTGGCTTGTCAAAGTAACATTTTAGCAGAACAGATGTAATGGCTGAACATCAAAGCAAATTTGTCCAGGTCTAAAATATTTATGATCCATATTGGTGATTAAGCAATGTATAAAACCATGCAAATCATTTAGCTTGAATTGGTGAGCTAGCTAGTTTTATCCAACATGGCAGCTATGGGGCAAAGTGAGCCAAATGCTGTGGGGTAAATTGAGCCAGTGTTTTAACTTACCTCACCATAAAGCACTGTAGGAAAGTTAAATCTCTGAAGTATAAACTGGTGTAATTTCAATGTAATGTTACACAACTGGTTTAGTTTATCATTTTCTTAAAAAAAAAAAATGTTTATTTTGAGTTTATTTGATAGGAACGATGTACAAGCACACACAATCCTGCTCTGATAATGACCAGAAGACGCTCAATCATATATATCCTTCCACCTGTATCCCTAATGGCCTAACATGTTCAGTATCGCAGAAAAACTGCCATGACAACAACCGTCTGACTAAAATGTTTATTAGTTTCAATGACATTCATTCATTCATTCTAATTCAGTTTTTATTTGATTTAATTTTACTCAAACTCTGTTTAGGCTGTTTTTGGGAAGGTTACAACTTTGGTGTTCAACATATTGTTTCAGAAATGCAAACAATTAAAGACATTCAAAATTTCAACTTCATTTGGTTGGTTTTATGTTGTTTAAGTGCTTTAAGAACAGAAATATGACTATTTGTAAAAGGAAATTTGTGTTTTTAAAAGAGATAAATTATATTTACAATTTCACATTTGATTCAGATTCAATCAGATGGTCCGTTTACACCCAGATGGTGCAACTTACCCACTGACTCGGATCAACTTACCCCTAACCTGGGGTAAATTGAGCCACATGAACACTTTTTTTAATAAGAAGCCATATTTTTAGAACCCTTTGTCATAGGTGCATTCTGATGATTTAAAATGATAGCAAACATCCTGAAATTACTTTAGATACTTTCATTGCACTTCTGCCTAATTTTATCTTATCTTGAGGACAACATAAGTAAAATATGACTCATCTTACCCCACTCCAACATTAGTAAAGGTATATTTTTGAATCTGAATATATAAATGTAAATCATTATAAATCCTGAATTCTAATTTAAATATAAGAATTGTGACCACTAAGAAGCTTCTGTGAATCTTAACAAATCTCTATTGTGTTATTGCAAATCATATTATTTTAATCCTTCCTTTATAGAACCAAAACTGCTTGTGAGCAGGGAAATGGTGTGAGTGTCTGTTCGTTTCTCAGTTTCATGTCCTCCAGATGTTACTGATGTAGTTTCACTCTCTTTAATCACACAAGTATGAATATGGAATTTAGCTACAAGATAAATGTGATCATTTCTATATTACAGGAGCTCATGTCTTTACATCTAAACATCAATGTGGTTGAAAATAAAACTAAATGGACAAATAAACAGCATCTATAATGAAATGCCATGCTTTTTCACACACACAAAAAAAGGTCCAGTAAAATACGTCAAACGTCACGACCAAGTGCGCAGAACCGGAAGAGCAGCGCAGTATCCGGTTAAACGGCACTGACGATGGTTTATGTATCAAATGGTAAGTGCTAAAAACAAATCGTGTCTTTAAGAAAAATAATGTTATTTTTTAGCGTACAAACATGTCCCACTCTTATCATATATAGCAAACTGTCATAAGTGATTAAGCGTCATTGTGTTTGTGAATACAGCCGTTATTACTGGTTTTCCTGTCACGCTGCCTAACATATATATAACAGAGAGGTGTGATATGTTTGTATGGACTATAAACGATAGCCAACATATGGTTTTGTTAATGTTACAGATGATATCCGGGTAGGAATGTTACGAACGAAATGGTAAACACACATCTCCTGAATATTAATTAACCGAAGCTGACGAATTTGTAATCTTGTATCTCATTGGCTCGTCAGTTTGAATATTCATGCGTGCATTCTGTTCATTGGCTCGCTGACCTGCCACGTCATGTGTTAAATATTCACAACAACGCGTTCACAATAGGATTCAGGATTTTTCTAACCGTGATGTTATAATATGTGTTATATAATATTTCCATGTGTTTTCAGGTCAGGTTCTGGACAGCAGGAGCCGGTCGCCGTGGAGATTGTCTTTCCTCAGTGACCTCTTCTGGACTGCTGTCGAGTTCATTGGCTTGTTGTAAGGTTTTTTTTTTTTTTTTTTTTTTAAAGTTTCATCACAATTTCTTGTGAAAGGTAATTTTCCAAGAAGCTGCAAATTAAAGGGATAGTTCAAATCATAGGGCAATTTTCATTTTTGGGTGAACTATCCCTTTAAGCAACTAAGTTCATAAACACACTAGTCATGAAACAAGATGTGATATTGCTTAAATATATCACAGAAAACCAAACATATACGTTTGCAAGGCATGAAAGACTCTGATTCTCTCTCACACTGATTTGAGGAGTCGTTCATGTCTGATACTCAGTGTTAGAGGTTTGATCACATGACTAAGTGACTAGGATCACATGACCGGCCTGTCCTAGTGATCTGTGTAATGTCTCCGCAGCTTCCAGACTCTTATTCAACCAGATCTGTCCAAAGATGGACACAACGGTGCGTCGTCCCGCTTCAGCGACGGCAGAGGGTACGTCCGGCCTCGAGCCCGCGCCGGTTAGCTTGTGTTCATGTCACGTTCTCTGTGTTTACACTGTGATGTTCTCGCAGTCCTCCGGGATTCCCTGGCCGCAGACGGATGGGTAGAATAAACCACGGCGCCGGTCCCACTCCTCCTCCCATGGGCGGAGGCGGATGAGGAAGGTCAGTAAGAGCCAACACACACACACAGAGGGATGATCACTGAAGCAAATGATTGTCTTTATTTTTCTTACTTTGACCATGTTAACACTGAATACTGTCCTGTGGTGTGCAGGTAAACGCCTGCACGCTGTTGCAGGCGCTGAGGACAGTGACGCGCTGGCGCTCATGTAGGGCTCCGTCGTCACGCTCCTCTTCCCTCGGCCGCCGCTGCTGACCGCAGACTCATGACGTTACTCTGGGAATTCCTCATCCGAGGGGCCAGAGCGGCTGATCATGGCGGCCAAACCCCAGCCAACACACACACACACGCACGCACACACACACACACACACGCGCACACACACAGAGCAGACATTGTATGTACAATTTGCGTCAATAAAGATAAGTTATGTTGATGGTCCTTGACCTGCTTCTGTTATTTGTATCTTGTAATAACTGCACATAATGTAATAAGTTTTACATTATTATTATTATTATTATAAAATGTTCCTAATGTAATAATTTTCTCAAAATGTAACAAAATCTTGAGCTCATAATGTAATACATTTTACATCATGAGAAATGTATTACATTATAAACTCACCAGAAACATGTCATATTTTCATTATTGTGATAGCTTTTAAAACATAAAAAATATTAGTATTCCCTTACAGTACATTTAAAAAAACAAAATCCAGTCTTAAACTGCCTGCGAAATGCAACAGATTAAAATATTCATGCTATTATTATTATTATTATTATTATTAATAAACAAAGCATCAGTATTCCTTTACAGTACATTTTAAAAATCTGAGTTCTAAAAAGTTCAGATTTTATTTATTTATCTGGATTTACATTTTTAAAAATGTAGCCTACTGTAAAGGAATACCGATGCTTTATGTTTAATAATAAAAATAATAATTGCATGAATATTTAAATGTTGCATTTCGCAGGCAGTTTAAAACTGGATTTTGTTTTTTTTAAAATGTACTGTAAGGGAATACTAATATTTTATGTTTTAAAAGCTATTATAATAATGAAAATATGACGTTTCTGGTGAGTTTATAATGTAATAATTTTCTCAATGTAAAAATTATTACATTATGAGCCCAAGATTTTATTACATTTTGAGAAAATTATTACATTAGGAACATTTTATTATAATAATAATGTAATACTTATTACATTTATGAGTTGCTACAGGGTTCCTACAGTCACGAAAACCTGGAAATATCATACTTCACATTCGGAAGCTTTAAAGGGTTTACTGACATAAAGAGATCATAAAGAGATCATAAACCTAATCCGTATGAATTGAGCGGTTTAGTCCAAATTTTCTGAAGAGACACGATCGCTTCATATGACTAACAGATTTAATTTAGGCTTTTATTCACATTTAAAGGGTCATAACACACACAGTTTCTGCCAGTCTCATGTTAATCTTGAGTATCTATAGAGTAGTGTTGATCCTTCATATCTCCCAAGAGTCTTTAGTTTATCATATTTATAAAAGACAGATACACTGTACCGATTCTTTCAGAAAACAGCCGAGTCCGTGGAGGCGTGCAGTGGGTGGAGCTAAAGAGACACACACACACACACATACACACACTAGTGATGCAAAGTCCGATTCATTTCCGCGTACCGGTTCTTTTCGGACAGTCCGGCTCAATGAACCGGTTCAAAAAGCCAATTCATAGATTCCTAACGTCATCATGCAACGATGTCACTACACATCTCCTTTCTAACAACTCAGTAGACTTGTTGGACATGAAGCGACGTTGCAAAGACCGATCAGTGTATGACATTAAAGTACAGCCACAGCAATTCAAAAGAATACAGAGCCGTATGCTCACGGTAGGCTAACTGCCATGTTATTATATTTGAAAAATGCAAGTAATCTGTGTCAATGCATATTGAAACATTGAATTAAAGTTATTTTGTGAACACATTCAGCTGATTGTTGCCTTTTCATTCACTCAAGTTAATGGTGTTTGTGTTCAGTGTAATTCACATATCGTTGGATAGCCTCTGCTGACCAGCCTGCATCTTGGATAAGTTTCCTAAAGGTTTCGCGCCTGCACACATACAGACATTGTATGTAGGCCTATTTAATAAAACCAGTTGTAAGCATTTCCAGTACGTGGCAAGTTATTTGAACAGGTGTGCTGAATTCTTAGTACATCCCCAGTATTGGTAGGTTTAGGATTAGGTGCAGAGGATGGGCTAGGATAGAGTCAGGTAGAGACTATAAAGAGAGTCTAGGATGGGGTTAGGATAAAGAGGTGTATTTTGGTTTTGTTTCATGTTCTTATTTTGTTGTTCACTGTCATGTTTCCTGGTTTGTCATGTGATTCCATTGTGCCCTCATGTGATCATGTCATGTGCTTCCCTAGGCTCTTGTCATGTCGTTGGTTCATTGTCTTGGTTGTTCACAGGTCATTAGTCCTTGTGTATTTAAGGTGTTTGCCATGCGTCTTGGTCTAGTATTGTCTGTGTAACCGCTGTTGGTGAGTTTTGTTCATGTAGTGTCAAGTCTTTTGTTTATTTTGCATCTGTTCACTTGGGTTCAGCTACGCTCGCCTTCAGTGGAATCCGTTACAGACGGGGGATTTGGCAGGGAGTCCATCTCATTGATCGGGATTTTAAACTCCCACCTTTTGAATACGGGTTTTTTTATTGTCTTTTTGGAGTCGGATACAACCAAAAAGCTACTTTCAACATTTTTCAAATTACTGCCTAAACTGATAACTTAATATTCATAAAATGCATTTTTAAATAAAAGGAAAAAAAGTGGATAGATTTTTTTTTTGTAAAAAAAAAAGTCAGAAACGACCAAGAAAGAGGAGCAACATTTGGATCCACTTTGACGAAATAGGACCAAGCAAAATGCAAACTGTGCAATAATGTGTTTTCAGGCTCAGGAGGATCCACATCAGATTTTAGGCGTCACCTACAAACAAAACACCCGACTGCCCTGCTCACACAAGTCAACAGTCCAGATGAGTCCGTAGCATTCCCAGTCCCCACTGAGACCGCTGCCACAGTTCAGCCTCTACTAGACCTGTAGCAGGGACGGATTCTGTTCAGCACTGTGAGACAGCCAGCTGACCCTGCCAAACAGAGTAAAGTGGATGAAGAGCTCGTAAAAATGATTGCTCTCGACTTCCAACCCTTTTCCATTGTAACAGACAAATGAATCCGAGCTTACACAAAGGCACTGGATCCATCTTACACTCTTCCAAGCAGACAGACCATTTCAGCAACACTGAACAGTTAGAGCTGATGGTTCAAGTGAACAGTGCCTCGGCTGTATGTCCGACACCTGACTGCTGGACGTCTTTAACCACAGCTAGTTTTATGGAAGGTTTAAAACATATTCAGGGGGCTGTGGCAAACGTAAAAACTATTGTTGAGCACTTCCACAGGAGCACCATTGCATCAGAGCGTCTCAGAGACAGATGGGCTTTGAAGAGTTGAAGCTCAAACAAGATGTGGTAACAAGGTACTTATGCAGCAGAAGGATGCCATCATTGCCACACTTGCCCTTGTCTGCCCCAGCTTGCCAACCCTGACCACTGATGAGTGGGAGATTGTGAACAGTGCCTGCAAGATCTTAAGACCTTTCGAAGAAGTTACAGCTGAAATCAGTGCAGAATTCAGCCTTACATTAATAAAAAAAAAAATTAAAAAAAATCAGATTTATGAGTTATTTTAATCATTGTCTTTCAAAGTAGAAAATATATTTTTTTCTAAATACAATTTGACCCTTTGCATTTTACATGGTTTTCTTTGCTTCTATCGCAGGTATGTGACAGCATCTAAAGTTATTTTAATTGCAAGGGGGCTGCAAAAATCATCCAGAAACAGCTAAAAGTCTGACTGTCCATGACTCTTTCTTTCTTTTGTGTTATGCTATTAATTATTTACAAAACTTAAAAGTAAAAGACTATTGTCCCATCTCTCCATTTATCTCCATTTAAAATATAACCTAACCTATAGCCTAATGTAAATATAAAATATAGTTTTTTAGTTTAGCCTACATGTCTCGACAGAAAGGTTTTTGCAGGTTTTAATAAAATGTTATTTAATAACTAGTCATATAAGCATATTTCCAGGACGTGCCTCAGGCTTGCATATAGTCAACTCAATCATCAGAATCCTCGGCAATCCTCGGCAAACTTCGACAGCTGGTTGAACGGCTCTTTCGGTTCTTTTTTAGTCGGACGTGCTACTTCGGCTTTTGCGTCTTGCGTCATCAACCCGGAACTAAAGTTCGATTCAGTTCGATTAATGAACCGGCTCAACCGGTTACTTGCTGAGAACCGGCTCAAAAGAACGATTCGTTCAAGAACCGAACATCACTAACACACACACACACACTCCCTGCATAACTCTCGATCCACTATACTTTGGTGTTGTTCACATTATATGCACTTACGCGCTGATTGCCAACAAAAAACACACTCTCACTCACTCACTCACTCTCTCTCTCTCTCTCTCTCTCTCTCTCTCTCTCTCTCTCTCTCTCTCTCTCTCTCTCACACACACACACACACACACACACAGGATAACTCTCGATTCTCTATACGTTGGTGTTGTTCACATTATATGCACTTACACGCCGATTGCCAACAAAACACACACATTTGATGCAGTTTCACTCACCGCCTGCGGTTTCCACTCATGACCGGGAACAAACACACACACTTGCAGAACTCCGGAAACACAAACTGCATCCACTGTTCCCTTAACGCTGGGTTATTTGTGAAGCTGAACAAGGTGATCTTTCCCTCACACCAGAAACACACTTCTTTAGTGACATTGTTGATCTCGTGTCTAAACACACAACGCCAGCGCCGCCGACGGCTCCCGTAACCCGAACGAAGCTCGTTGCCTCAGATTTGATAAAAAATATCTTCATTTGTGTTCCGAAGATGAACGTAAGTCTAACGGTTTGTAACGACATGAGGGTGAGCAATTAATAAAATAATTTTCATTTGTAGGTTAACTATATCTTTAACTACTAATTCTATGGATTCACTGTGTGAGGATGAGGATTATAGAAGTTATAGTTTAGGTTAATGTTTGAGTTACGGTGATGCGGTCCTGTTTGGAGTGAAAACTGAAAATTACAGCAAACAGTGAGTTCACATGACGTGTGTCTTAAGAAACAGGCACAGTGCACAAAGCTTACTGTGTGTGTCTGAAGCACAACAACACTCGCATGACGCGTGCAGCAGGTGGCGGTGATATCCCAGAAGAAGAGCTCCACACTCCAGTCCAGCAGAGGGAACCGCCACTGAACTCAACAGAAGAAGAAGAAGAAGTGTGTGTGAAGACTCTCGTTCATTTGCAGTGTGTTGATAGATGTTCAGTTGATAGTTCATAATCATCATCATGACACAAACAGACAGAGATGCGGAGAATGGAAGAGACCGAGAGAAAGAGCAGCGCGGAGTGAAGAGACCGATCGTTCCCGCCGCGGTACCGGAGCCCGTACAGGAGGTGACGATATTAATAATATATTATTATTAATAATAATAATGATCAGTAATAAACCGGAGAGCGTACAGGAGGTGACTGACCTTCATTAATAAACATCATTAATAAGAGTGGTCAAAACATAAACTTTCGGTGCACTAATAGTATCAGTGATAGATGAAACAAGTGCCTGTATAATGGGTAATAACGATTTAGATTTTACTATTCATTTGATATTAGTAAATATTATTCTACTTACTAATATATTTAATTCTTCCTGATAACAGTTGTTTTTACTGTCTATTTAAGTGCCATAAATCTCCTAGTTTTTGTTCGCTTCTTGAAATCTGAAGTTAAAAATTGAAATTAAATAACTGAAATGTACAGTAATAAACTGACATACACCGCTCAGGCATAACATTATGAGCACTGACAGGTGAAGTGAATAACATATATAATAAACATATATTAGGCAGCAAGTGAACATTTTGTCCTCAAAGTTGATGTGTTAGAAGCAGGAAAAATGGGCAAGCGTAAGGATTTGAGCGAGTTTGACAAGGACCAAATTGTGAAGGCTAGACGACTGGGTCAGAGCATCTCCAAAACTGCAGCTCTTGTGGGGTGTTCCCGGTCTGCAGTGGTCAGTATCTATCAAAAGTGCTCCAAGGAAGGAACAGTGGTGAACCGGCGACAGGGTCATGGGCGGCCAAGGCTCATTGATGCACGTGGGGAGCGAAGGCTGGCCCGTGTGGTCCGATCCAACAGACGAGCTACTGTAGCTCAAATTGCTCAAGAAGTTAATGCTGGTTCTGATAGAAAGGTGTCAGAATACACAGTGCATCGCAGTTTGTTGCGTATGGGGCTGCATAGCCACAGACCAGTCAGGGTGCCCATGCTGACCCCTGTCCACCGCCGAAAGCACCAACAGTGGCATGTGAGCATCAGAACTGGACCACGGAGCAATGGAAGAAGGTGGCCTGGTCTGATGAATCATGTTTTCTTTTACATCACGTGGATGGCCGGGTGCGTGTGCGTGGCTTACCTTCATGGAAACGGTATTCCCCCGGGATAATGTGCCCTGCCACAAAGCAAAAATGGTTCAGGAATGGTTTGAGGAGCACAACAACGAGTTTGAGGTGTTGACTTGGCCTCCAAATTCCCCAGATCTCAATCCAATCGAGCATCTGTGGGATGTGCTGAACAAACAAGTCCGATCCATGGAGGCCCCACCTCGCAACTTACAGGACTTAAAGGATCTGCTGCTAACATCTTGGTGCCAGATACCACAGCACACCTTCAGGGGTCTAGTGGAGTCCATGCCTCGACGGGTCAGGGCTGTTTTGGCAGCAAAAGGGGGTCAACACAATATTAGGACATAATGTTATGCCTGATCGGTGTATCTTCTAGTTTTTAGCACATCAGAGTTTAGGTGTTAAAGTTACCATGATATCAAAATTGACAATTCTTATTATTTTATGCAATACTGCATAATTAAAAATTTTTTTAATTATATTCATGTGTCTCGTAATCTTTAAATAAATGAATCTCCCTCTTGCAATCTTTATAATAAATCATTTATTAAAAAACATAAGAATTATCTATTTTGATTTCATGGTGAGTTTAAAATGGAGAATATGTTTGTTTTTTCCTCAAACGGTCTTTGTCATTCTTAGCAAATTCAAGCCAACTTCATCGTTGTGATTCACCCCGGGTCGAGGACGCTGCGTTTGGGTCGAGCCACAGACACGCTGCCCATCAGCGTCCCGCACGTCATCGCCCGCAGACACAGGCAGCCCGGCCAGCCCCGCCACCAGGACCCCAGCCTCCTGCGGGACGGCCTGAACGTACGTTACCCTGCTGTGATGAGTATACGCCTAATGAAGTGCGTCAGTGAGTGACTGAGTCTGAATGTGTCTTGTCAGGCTGCAGACAGTAGTGAACAGAGACAGAATGGGATGAAAATGATCGATCAGGTGATCTGGTCCAGGAAAATGTCCAACGGTGTGAGACGAACGCCAGTGTCCGCAGAGCAGGTGTGTCCTCCTGAAAATCCATATCGGCAGGTCTGTGTGCTTCAACACTGAGTGTGTGTGTGTGTGTGTGTTCACAGGCCAGATTATACAACAGACAAATACGACCTGCTGTTCTCGAGCCAAACTCTAAAGTCAGCTGGACAAACACAACTCATCAACCCCAATATCTCGTAGGAGAAGAGGTGAGACGAGAACGCTGCTCATAAACACCACATAAAAATATTAAAAACGCTTGCTTTCTCAAATCTTAATGTGATTGGCAGGGCTTGACATTAACTTTTTTGCTCACCAGCCACTGTGGCATTCCAATATAATTTGGCAGCCTGTATATTAGGCTGCTGTCCCTTTAAGACCTGGCGCACGGACCCATAGCTATAGCCTACTGTGCGTGCACTTTAGGTGTGAGCACAAAATCTGTGGGAATAAGTAAAATTAAGTGCAATCACGCGCAGAAATTCAAGCCCTGTAACACCAACAATGTTCATCCGGAGCAAATGAAATGAGTGAGTAAAGGGACGGTTTGTGTAACTCGCTGTCAGTGAGTGTGAGAGTTTCCTAGTTAAAAAAATTGGACACAAACGCCCTCTCAAGTCAACGACCCTTTACACAAGCTTTGAATACTCCGTCAACAACAAAACAGGCGAATCTCACTCAGCCAAAATGTCAGAAATAAGCAGCTGTGGAGCAGCCGTACATGTTTGAACCAGAGTTGATACAGATGAGAGACTCAGGAAGAGGTTGACACTTTTAGACTAAATGTGTTTATGAATCACGCAGACGGTGAGTGTTTTCAGGATCAAACTAACGACACAGCTCTAGTCTCTGTGAATACAGTCAGAGACGATGCTAACTTTAGCCATATTAGCCATACAGCGTTATAGAAAGATCATTCAGAAAGGACATTAGCAAACATTCACAGAATATGAAGTGCCATCCTCACTTGTTCTGGATATGAAGTTAGAGCTCGAAGCGTTGGTATTGACCCGTCCTTCAGAAACTACTTCTCAAATCCAGCGTTACTGACCCTCGTTGGTGAAGCAGTCGTGTGTAAAATGATTTGCTCAAATATATAACATTTTACCGTCATTCTTCGGCACATTTCCTTCATAAATGAACTTCACCCTCGGTGTCCTCAGTGGCTCTGGTGCTGGAGTCTATGAGACTCGTGTGTTCGCTGGTTCATCAACAGAACATTAGTAATGTTTTTGGCGCACACATTGTGATACTCGAGCGCTGATACAGCGAGTAAACAGGAATGGCGTTTCTGTGCTTCTCACTCAGGGGCGTGTCTATGCTAAAAGGGCCAATCATCAATAAACAAAGTTATTGTCCTAATATAGTG
The DNA here is from genome assembly GCA_039654105.1 of Coreius guichenoti. Classification (NCBI taxonomy): domain Eukaryota; kingdom Metazoa; phylum Chordata; class Actinopteri; order Cypriniformes; family Gobionidae; genus Coreius; species Coreius guichenoti. Next base: position 493,881 of record CM077186.1, on the reverse strand, counting down.
TTGGTCCTCCTGTTGCTGCCAAAACAGCCCTGACCCGTCGAGGCATGGACTCCATACATGTCGAAGTAACATCCACATGGATGGCAGGACCCAAGGTTTCCCAGCAGAACATTGCCCAAAGCATCACACTGCCTCCGCCGGCTTGCCTTCTTCCCATAGTGCATCCTGGTGCCATGTGTTCCCCAGGTAAGCCACACACACGCACCCGGCCATCCACGTGATGTAAAAGAAAACGTGATTCATCAGACCAGGCCACCTTCTTCCATTGCTCCGTGGTCCAGTTCTGATGCTCACGTGCCACTGTTGGTGCTTTCGGCGGTGGACAGGGGTCAGCATGGGCACCCTGACTGGTCTGCGGCTATGCAGCCCCATACGCAACAAACTGCGACAAACTTTTCTTCTTTTCTTCTTTTTTTTTATCCATGCATAGTGCATCCAATACAGTAAAGGAGGCTCAACCGTACTTTCTCAACATTTGAGAACAAACTCTCTCTCTCTCTCTCTCTCTCTCTCTGTCTCTCTCTCTCTCTCTCTCTCTCTCTCTCTCTCTCTCTCTCTCTCTCTCTCTCTCTCTCTCTCTCTCTCGATCAGGCGCTGTATGTGAACCCTACCGACTGCTACAGCATCCACTGGCCCGTCTGCAGGGGTCATCTGAACATCCACAGCGGGCCGGGCGGCTCTCTCACGGGAGCACTGGTGGACCTCGAGACCATCTGGTCTCATGCGATTCAGAAGCTTCTAGAAATCCCTCTGAAGGATCTGAAGGTACAAGAAGCGCGTGCTGCTTCAGGCTTCATTCGACTGACGTGTGGAACCAGATGATTTGACGACTTGTCTTGATGGTTTTTAGTATTACAGATGCATCCTCCTGATCCCAGACATCTATAACAGGCAGCACGTGAAGGAAGTGGTCAATATGCTGCTGGTTAAAATGGGCTTCTCAGGTATGTCACGAAGACCAGTTGCTCTTGCTGACACCTCGTGTTCCTGATCTTTTGTGATGGAATGTATCATGTGATATTCTGTTGTAACTCAGACATTGTTACATTGCAGAAATAACATGTTGACTTGTCTTGCACACACTTGTATGTTTCCATATCGTGTTGATCCTTGTTGACTAGTTCAGTGCTTCTCAAGCCAGCCGTCTTCAGACCTTCAGATCATTTGCTTTCTTCTGAAACTGGGACTTAAATATTTACAATGTTGCGTTTCTTATTGGTTCGGTTCGCTTTTACAAAGCAACATTTCAAAGCGTAACCAAAATGTGTTAATGCAAGTCACATGTGAGTCCCTTTGGTTTGTAATGCGTTTAGCCACAGAATCAGACACTGCTGCTTTTTATCTATTTATTTCTCATTATGAATTATGATACAGCTGCAATTATGGAACTGCTGCAGATTTCAATTCTTCGTTAGGCGATCGATTATTTTGGTACGGATGCGAGCATGATTTCCAAGCTCATGTATGCCTAAACGAACCGAAATAACGCAGAAAATGCTCCAGGTTCAGAAACAAACGCCCCAGACGAGCTGTGAAGAAAGCACTGCACACTGATAAAGGCTGTAATGGGTCATGTGAAACTGTGTTTGTAGCTGTCATTGTGCATCAGGAGTCGGTGTGCGCGACCTTCGGCAGCGGCCTGAGCAGCGCGTGTGTGGTGGACGTGGGCGACCAGAAGACCAGCGTGTGCTGCGTTGAGGACGGCGTGTCCCACCGCAGCTCCAGGTGAGACAAACACACTGTAGGACTGAGGCCATGTTAAAGGTTTAGTATCCCAAACAGTGTTAGAATCAGGGCTCATTTCTGAAGACAATAGCCCTATTCAGACAAAGCCGCTTGCCTTACGAAGACCTTGCATTATATTAATCAGCTGTTAAAATGAGCAACAGAGCTCATGATCTCTTACTGATGTGTTGTGCTATCATACAGCACAGTAAACCCTGTCCAGAATACTCTTGAGCTCTCGTGCCGCCTGTGTCGCAGGTTGTGTCTTGCGTACGGAGGCGCGGACGTGACGCGGTGTTTTTTCTGGCTCATGCAGAGAGCTGGATTTCCCTACAGAGAATGTCAACTCAGCAACAAACTGGACAGTGTCTTACTGCACCAGCTGAAAGAGTCCTTCTGCCATCTGGATCAGGTGACCTCGCAGCACACAGCGCAAAGGAATTATTCACTGTTATGCTATTTTAAAGGTTCCTAGTTGTGTTTTGGCGTCTCCTACAACAGCATCACATTCATACAAGGTCAAACACACTTTAATTCTCTCCTAATCTCCACTGACGCATCAGCTCTTTTCTCTCAGTGTCTGAAACGCTTCCATCAAGGATTCAGTCTCTCTAAACCCCGCCTCTCTGAGAGTTGCTCTGCTGTGATTGGTCAGAAAGCAAACGCTCATTATCATATCTGAATCTCAGCTCTTGACACACAGTGATACGAACAGTAACGATGGCGAGGGTTTGACCGGATCAATCTCAGCAGAAAACAGCGTCTTCTCCACATGAACAACACCAACCAAACTCTTCCAGTCTCAGATACAGCTACAGTGAGTGAGGGCGGGGCAAAGAGATGCTGTTCAGCCAATCACGACTAGACGCGGGCATTATGCTAATTAGTCACAAACCTGCGTAGTGTGAGACTGAATTACTGACGACTCGTTTCAGTTCAGAATCGATTCTTTCTTTTAGGAGACAATAACATCTCTAATACACACTACATGAAAGGGAATACCCCAAAAAGCATAACAGGGGCAATTTAAAAGGCTTAAAAGTGTTTGTGTGTGTGTGTGTTAAATATTCATATCATCAACTTTATATCATCTTTCAAACTGGCTTCTCATGCTGTGTGATCTGATGTATTATTGATGTTTCTGCAGGATATTTCCGGGCTGCAAGATCACGAGTTCCGCACACGTTTCCCAGATTCCCCAGTGCTGCTGTATCAGTTACGGTTAGGAGACGAGAAACTCCAGGTACAGATGGACCGGATTAGCTTTAGCGCATGATGTCAGCTATATTTCTATAGTGCATTACACAATACAGATTGTTTCAAAGCAGCTTCACAGGAATAAACACGAAAGCAACAGAATCAGAGATGCAAACTTCATCAAATATGAGACAGCTCTAAAAAGACACTAGTGTCGTTATTTAGCTCGAGTCGGTCCAGTGTTGATTCAGTTCGGTTCAATAATGCCGAGTTCACACTGCACGATTTCCAAACTCGTCGGATCGCTGTTCTTTTCACACTGCATGAGTATCTGGGGTAGCATTCAGTGTCTGCTGTGTTCACACTGACTGATGGATCGGCGACAGGGGCTTTCACACTGCATGACTGTACAAGAGGAAGAATCAAGACAACTCTGTCCCGTCCGCAAACTACGTTTCACAACCAAACACACACGGTTTTGAAGTGAAAAAGAGAAAAAGAAAATAAGATTATTGTGGAGGAAATGGTTGGGGAGACGCGGGGAGCAAGGGTTGAGTTCTGCAAAGAGAGTTGGAGGTCAAGCAAATGTTTGTGCTTTGTTTCTGTTTGATATAATTGTAAATATATGTATTAAAATACTGATATTCTGCTCTATAACTCCTCCCCCCTGTATCCAGCTCTCTCATTGGCTGTCAGTCATCGCCGATGTCATTTTCAGTCAGAACACATTTCACACAGCAGGATTTTGATTCTCTCGGATAGAGATCGACCGATATATTAGTTTCCCGATATTTAAGCATTTTCCCATAATCGGGTATCGGTTTTGTAATATCGGATTCACCGTTAAATGGCGCCATCTTGTGGACGTTCTGAGAATCGCGTGCAAGCCCGCCATTAAAGCACTGCGTCTGAGGGGAAACGAGTCAGCAACGGTGTTCGAAGGTAAAATAACTTGCATCCCTTAATTGATAAACTTTATTTAACATAACAGCAAGTAATGCTAAAAATGAGAGAGGCTGTGTATGTTATGTAGTTTAAACTTGGCGCTAGTCACGTAATTCGTCATGTCCCAATAAAGACGTAACTTCACATGAATGAAATAAAACAGCCATGAATGAGTGCATGTTGGGAATAAAAGCACTGAATTTATTTCTCTCTCTTTATGCTCGTCTCATGAAGTGGCGTTCAGCCGTTCTCTCGCCGGGTTGATGCTCCAGCACGGCCACCGTATGTGACTTTTAACTAAATGTATTGATGTAGAAGTGTGTTTTGGTGTTTAAAAAGTGTTAAATAAAACAGTTTGTTCAGTTCAGTGCTGTTGCTATAATTGTAAAAAACAGAAATAACACAATAAATAAATATCGGTTCTGTATATCGGTTATCGGGCACATAAACATGCAAATAATCGGTATCGGTTATAAAAAATCAATATCTATCTCTAATCTCGGATCGTGTCTTTGATAATTCGCACTGCGTGATTGTCACTCGCGTGAACGAGCACCGATTCGCCTCTGATTTCGGCCATTTTTCAGCGATTTCGCAAAACCTGTCGGCGAGTCAAAATCGGGGCTAAAATCATGCAGTGTGAACTCGGCATAACTGTGTCAATGTTGCAAACATGATCTACAGTCATCGATCTGCTTTACAGGCTCCCATGGCGTTGTTCTACCCTGCTGCGTTTGGAATTGTGGGTCAGAAGATGACATCACTGCTGCATCGCTCTCAAGGGGACGCAGAGGATCCACATGATGAGCACTTCCTCCTGACCACACAGAGCAAGCAGGACCAGGCACGGCTCTCTCTGAACACACATCAGATCAGTTTGAGCGGTTCTACTGTCGGACCATTTCAGCTGATTTTGGGATTTAAAGGGGCAGTTCACTCCGAACCCGTAAGACCTTCGTTCACCTTCATTTTTGGGTGAACTGTCCCTTTAAACACTGGCTGGCGCAAAAGAACAATACTTCCACAACATGTGGTTCATCGCGCTGTTCCTGCAGAAAACATGCAGTTAGGGCTGCGGATTGACACATTTCACGATTCGATTTCCATTCACAAGCTTGCGATTCAGTATTGATTATTGTACAGTACATGGCAAATTTTCTTGAGGAAAAAACAAATCTCTCAACTAATGCTGTAAACTACACATGGGTGTCAGTCGGTGCTACATTACTGTAATATTGAAGGTTAAAATTAACTGATTTAAATACAAACATGTTTTTTATAATAATAAAGTTATAATACTAACTTTGCAATTACATAATCATATTTATAAAAAAAAAAAAAAAATCTAAAACTTGATGGATTTATTCAAACATGCATTAATATTGAAGAACATTAAAAATTATAATGAATATGTAATATGGTGCATATATCAAAATGCTCATCTCTAGGGTTCATTTTCTAGCTGACTAACGAGTTTATGGACACTGAATATGTTTTTTCTGAGGTAAATGTGACGTTAGATTACTGGCGTTGAAACACACCTTCAGATGCTCATCCGTGTCTGCTGTTAAGGCGGAGCAGATGATCGTTCTCTTGAACTGAGCTGCGCTACAGCGATCTGTCACGCCACATTAAACAGCGCCAAAGCTGTATTTATTTATTTTTATTTCGTAATAATATGGACGTAATTTGAAATCTGAGACTTTGTTTCATATCAAAGGTAACAAAGCACAAAGATTAATGTGATTTATTGGATGGGAGTCCCGTTCATTCATCAACTGAATCGATATCGGGTCATAAAAATGACAATCGATTAAAATCGAGAAATCAATGTTTTTTTTGTGTTTTTTTTTTTGTTGTTTTTTTTTTACCCAGCCCTAACCAGTGTAGATGATTTTGACTCAAATGAATCAGTTCTGTCAAAATCTGCCAGCTCATTTAATGTGATCATTTCATCATACTGTGATCCTGTCATATTTCAGAAATGTTCATTTATGAACTCTATGAAGGAAGTGGCTCAGCTTTCCCTGTGCTTTATTAACAGAACGCTCAGTTCATTACCTGATAGACTGCTAAACTCAAATCTGCTTTCATGCTTTTGACTGGTTTTAATAAAAACAATAATAGTTTGTTTAATAATGACCATTATAATACAGAGTTCCTGTGTATAAATATGTGGATTTTGTTATTGTCATCAAGCAAACTTACTTTAAATTTACGCTGGAAGTTTTAGAACGGCTCTGCAGGAAATCTAATTAAACTAACGCAATGACTTGCAGCACAAAGTTCATGTTTCAAACATAAAATTAAAGAAAGAAAATTCCTAAAATAACATGAATTGAATGCTTTGGTTCCCAAATAAAGCTAATTCCTTAATAAAATAGAATTCTAATTAGTGATGAAATTGGTCTTTAAAGTCACCATGAAATCAAAATGAAGAGTTCAATTTTTTTTATGGAATATTGCAGTGTTTATTGTAAATGATTTATGGGTGCACATCATTTTTGTTTTAATAATCTTGAATCAGAATAACTTCATCTCTGATGACGAGGGCGGGGCAACCTGTCACTCACATGAGATCCACCAATAGCAAACCACAAGCATCCAATCAGAATCAAGCCCCGCCCTACATTTGTTCTTGTTTGCGAAGCGTTTCGCTCGATATACGGCACAATAGGTTTTATAGTGTGCTCTTTTGAGGGCACACAAAAGCTGATGGACAAAATCTAGGAGATGCAACTATCAGGACTGTCTGACAAACATAATCATTAATCTCTGTTTCTCTTGTTATAACATGTGAACCGGATGAGGAAGGAAGGTGTGTGATCTCAGTGTGTTTCTCTCTCACACACAGTCTTCCAAAGCCAGCGCAGACCGCAGATCATTCCCTAAGCCGGCCGGGTTTGAGGGCGAGTCTGACCCGTCGGAGAAGGGGAATCTGGCTCAGGATGTTGACCTGGGCCACGCTCAGGCCGAGGGCCTCGTCTCTGGGGCCGAAGCAGAAGAAACGTCCTCAGCTCTGCTGTTCAGGAAGACGGCCGTGACTCAGTTTGAGGGAAAAGCACTCGGCATGGATAAAGCCATCTTGCACAGCATTGACTGCTGCGGTAAATACTGATGCGTTTGACTGTTTGCCAGCACATGGGTGAATCTCTCATCTTATTGGTTGGCCAGTTTTATTGGCAGTGGAATGGAAAACATGATTAATGGCATACACATTAATAGCTGTTGATTCAAATGAAAGTGTTTGACTTGTTCTTCGTCTTGATGTGAAGAGGCTTAAAGATCGTGGTGCTTTTATATTAGGTGTCTTTAACTACTAAGTACTTGCATCATAATAATAATAATAGTTATGTCCAATGTGCTTATTGTGTTGATGCTGTATTGTAAAACACTTGTAGATACAGGTAAGGTTAGGATGAGTTTGCTGGTATGGGTAGGTTTAAAGGGTTTGTTCACCCAAAAGTGTAAATCCTGTCATTAATTCCTCTCCCTCATGTCAAACCCGTCAGACCTTCATTCATCTTCAGACACAAATGAAGATATTTCTGATGAAATCCGAGAGCTCTCTGACCCCTCCATAGACAGCAATGTAATGAACACTTTCAAGGTCCAGAGAGGAAGTAAAGACATCGTTAAAATAGCCCATATGACTCCAGTGGTTCAGCCTTAATGTGATAAAGAGATGAGAATACTTTAGTGCGCAAAACAAACATAAATAACGACTTTATTAATGACAGAAATATCATTTTTGGGTGAACTAACCCTTCAAGTGTGGGTCAACTGTGTAATTATAGATAGCTTATTTAGTTGCATTTTTATATTTTAGGACTAAAGCCTCACAGCACATGTTTCTGGATCTGTTTCCACAGCCTCCGATGAAACGAAGCGTAAGATGTACAGCTGTATTCTGGTGGTGGGCGGCGGGCTGCTCTTTCACGGAGCGCAGGAGTTCCTGCAGCATCGCATCCTCAACAAGATGCCGCCGTCCTTCCGCTGTCTGGTGGAGAACGTCGATGTCATCACACGACCGAAGGTGTGTGTGTGTGTGTGTGTGTGAAAACAGTAAAGCTGCATTCATTATTCAATCACCTCAGATATTGTTTATTAATAGGGGTGTAACAATATATCGCAATATAAAAATGCAACAGTATGTATTGTGAATAGTTACTATGTGAGGAAAAAATTCAAGTTTACAGTTTTAGTGTCAGTACTACATTAAACTACTATATAATGTTGAATATAATGTATAATATTGCAATGGAGGAATATTTGTGGGTCCTGATGCCAAATGTCTAATGTTACCAGTAAAAAGTGGCCTACATTATTTTAAATATATCTAGACATATTCGTCTAAAATAATTCTATATTTTCAGCTTCAGAATCATGAATATTTTTATTCTGGTGTCACCATTGTCCTGTGCATTACCAGCACCATAAGTACCATAAATCGAATCGTGACATGAGGGTATCGTTACACCCCTATTTATTAATCCATGATTATGGCTAAAATTCACAGGTTGTTCACAATATAAAATTGACTATCACCGATCAGTAACCGAGTTCATCTGATCACATGTTCTCTTGCAAAAAGTGCTTTATAAACACCGTTAGAGCAGCCGGAGAAAAACTAATGTTTAAAAAGAGTCAAGAGCGCAACTAAAGCAAACACTGATCACCATAATGGTGACTTCAAACTTTATTTTTCAATTAGACAACATCTAAACCATTGTTAATTCTCAATAAGAACTTTAGTATGAAAGAAATAGTCAAACTGGACTGTAATAAGTGAAGATGCTGAGATCTGTTAGTGTTTAATGTTCTGTTGCTGCCAGTCAATTGACTTTAAAAAATGTTTGATCATAACAATTGAGGAAATACCTGTAAAATAACAGTGTTTTTCTGTAAAACGGTTAAAGGGACAGTTCACCCAAAAATTAAAATGACCCCATGATTTACTAATTTAATTAATTTAATAATTAATGATTTATAATGGCAGTGAATGGCTCTTTCTGTGTGTGGAGCACTTTTATGATCGATGGATGCACATTTTGGGCTTCAAATTTTTGGGCAGCCATTCACTGCCATTATAAAGCTTGGAAGAGCCAGGACATGTTTTAATATAACTCTGATTGTGTTCGTCTGAAAGAAGAATGTCATACACACCTAGGATGGCTTGAGGGAGAGTGAATCATGGGGTCATTTTTGGGTGAACTGTCCCTTTAAAGAAAGTTTCTGTAAAAGTTTTTGCACTTTTTAAAAATTAGGATATTTTACTTTAGATTATGTGTTTTTTGTTTGGCAGCATCTTTTTACAGCGTGAGCATTGATGCCAACTGTCCCTTTGCGCCATCTGGTGGGGATTTCACAAACTGTCACCATTATTTTTGTTATTATACATACATTTGTATGTAATTTAAGAAAATGGAGAAAAAAAAATACTGTATAAATAATACATTAATTTTTTCAGTATAAAAAATGGAAATCACTGTAATAATTTGTCATTAACGTCATATTTAAAATAAAAGCCAAGTTGTAAATTTTTATAGATGTTGTTGGTAAATTTACAGAGTTTTGAGTACAATTTAAAATAAAAGAAAACAACTGAAAAAAAAAATGAGGGTTATTTTTTTTACACACCGCTGATGAGCTGCACACACTACAAGACATTTGGTCCAGAGAGTCCTGACTAACACAGGAAAAAACGTTTTTTACAGAAATTCATGCAAGTGATTACGAGATTTTTCCGTCTGCTCTGTGATTGGCTGGATTAGTTCCACCGTGTCATTGCATTGCACACACTACAAGATCACAATAATATCAAACGGGTTTAGGATAGATGCATTTTAAATGTTAGGATGGGCGTCCCTCACATGAGGATGATCATATTTTTGGGGCCCGTCTGAAAGATTGAAATGTGAACCCTACCCAGAATTCCTTGAGCTGTGTCTTCTCACACAGGACATGGATCCCCGCGTGACGGCGTGGAAGGGCGGGGCGGTGCTGGCGTGTTTGGACACCACGCAGGAGCTGTGGATTCACCAGCGCGAGTGGCAGCGCTTCGGCGTGAGGATGCTCCGAGAGCGGGCCGCCTTCGTCTGGTGACGCCTCGTCTGCTTCAGTCTGCCACTTCAGTGCTAGGAACCATGGGAAGGAGTTTGGGAAGTGCTTCTTAAGAACTAGGACAGAACATGCCTGTCAAATAAACAATATTTCATATTCCAGTGGGAGTTTTTCATAAAAAGTAAGTATTTTTTTGTATTATTCCTAACCAGGTCAAACTGTTCCCAAAAGTGAGATGGATTTAACAGATACTTATTAAAAAGTGCTTCTTCATCTTTAAGATAAGTTGCTATTTCATGTTTTTTCCCAACAGTTCTGGAACTGAACGTTTGTAGAATCAATAATTGCATATAATGTGATAAGTCAAATGTAATGTACAAATTTTCTCAATAAAAAAGTAATACAATTGTGAGCACAGTGTAATAATGTTTTACTGAATTATTACTTATGACAGCTCGTAGTGTAATAAAGCACTGCATAATCAAATAAATTACATAATGTAATATATATATTGAGTATCATGCATAATGTTATTTTATGAGAAATTGATTACATTATGAACTCACCAAAAACGTCATTTCTTTCTAGGGTTACATTTTATTTTACATTTACATTTAATCCTTCATTATCCAATCACCTCAGATATTGTTTATCGCTGAATCCATGATTATGGCTAAAATGCAAGGGTTCTTCACAATATAAAATTCTCAATATTAAATAACTTAATCAGAGATTTGACGCAGTGAATTCATCATCACATTTTCTCTTGCAAAAAGTGCTTTATAAACACCGTTAGAGCAGCCGGAGAAAAACTAATGTTTAAAAAGAGTCAAGAGCGCAACTAAAGCAAACACTGATCACCATAATGGTGACTTCAAACTTTATTTTTCAATTAGACAACATCTAAACCATTGTTAATTCTCAATAAGAACTTTAGTATGAAAGAAATAGTCAAACTGGACTGTAATAAGTGAAGATGCTGTAAAATGTTTAATGAGAATTTCTGTCAAAGTTTTTGGACTTTTTAAAAATTAGAATATTTTACTTTTAAATTGTGTTTTTTGTTTGGCAGCATCTTTTTACAGCGTGAGCATTGATGCCAACTGTCCCTTTGCGCCATCTGGTGGGGATTTTACATACATTTGTATGCAATTTAAGAAAATAAGTACATTTACATTTAATCATTTAGCAGACGCATTCATCCAAAGCGAACATAAGCCGTTCGTCACAGATCCAACAATATTCATAGTGTGATGAGACCTAGATTAGGACCTGAGCTGCAGATTAAGAGAAGAGAAGCGAGGGTTTTGTGTGTGTGTGTGTGTGTGTGTGTGTGTGTCATTAAGGTTTGGAGTGATTGTTGCGTGGGATGTGACGTCTGAAGGTCTCGGATGCTGAAGACTTGATCAGAATGAAGTGAGTTCATGCTTAAACAAGACAAAAAGTGTCTGTGAGGTAAGAAAAATAATTTCCCTTTGAATTCAGTTTATTTTTCTGACTCCATTGGCAGATATTTGTTCTTGTTTTAAACACAAACTAGACTTTATATCTTCAGTCATTGTGCTTCTCCAGTAAATGTATCTTGATTTAAAGGTGCAATATGTAAGATTTTTGCAGTGAAATATCCCAAATGTTTCCAACTATTTGTAAATGGTGAGAAAATTGTGATTTTACCAAAGGAACCGAGACTTGTGAGTGGTCGCCTGTCAATGCCGTCAAATCTGCGTTACCCTCGGTTTCCGCTTTTACTGCCGTAGAAACCATGGCAACACACGTGGACGACTGCGTAACGTCTAGCGCTGTTGTAGTTTCGCTCAAACATTACGGACATGGCAAGCAGACTTTGGAACAAAATGAGAAATCAAAAGAGGGCCAGTATCGACGTGGCGTTTTCGAGATGGCGAGAGCTTCGCAACAAACTTCGACTTGACAGAGATGCCGTTCTTGTGCTTTATTAGACAGCTGAGCAAATGTACATCAAACGAATCAATATTATGTAGCTCAACACGATGAAATATGAGAGTATCATCAGTATGATGTAGCTACCGCTAGTCTCATACAGCCAACAAACTCACACACATTACAACTCAACACACTCAAACGCAGTTCAGATAGTGGAGAGCATTGAGTTTCCTCAGTTTTAATTGGTCAAATACTAGGGATGTCAATTTACACAAATTCCCATGATCGATCGTCGTTTAAATTACTGATCAACTACATCAGTGTCTTATATTCGACAGCATGACGGTGTGCAAACGCTGCTCAGAGCGATTGAGACGGGTTTTTAATCTGAATGAAGGGCTATAGGATTGTCAAATGAGAGTCCATGTGATTGATCATTTATTAAATTACTCATTTAATAATCAAATATAACCTCTAATACACCGTGTCACCAGCGCCGCCTCAGATCTGTTGTTCAGAACGCGTGCACGCTCTTCCTGGAACAACAGCAACTAAACCCCATGAATTCACAACCATTTATTACAATAGTGTTCTCATTAATGTTATGTAATATGACAGTCTCAATCATAGTTATTATTAATTGTGCAGTGCAGTTTGAGCTGAAGATGATCACCGGCACGCTTCACTACCGCTCTAATTCTTAACCAAATGCATCCTATATGAGATAAATCAGATATAGAAATAAAATAAACACAACAGTTCACAGGCTGTGAATGCACACACACACACACACACTTATAGTCATGATGAAGGTGTAACTCCAGCTGTAAACGGTCTCAGACAGAACTCCGGCGCGCTCGCTTCATTTCCTCGTGAGCAGGCCCTGTTTAATGATGATCGATTAATCGTTAACATCCCTAGTTCATACTTTAGACTGTAAAGTACAGATTGCGTCATTTGGGACACAACTTTGCAGCACTGTTGGTTCGCCGGGAACACACACTGATGAAACCCTGAGTAAATCACTTCAGATCAAAGTGTGTGTCGAAATCTACAGGAATCCAGAACCCAAAGGGAGCAGATGGAGTTCAGCTGTGTCAGCGTTTGTTCAGGTCAGCAGCCGTGACCTTTAACCCCCACCGCACCGCCTGGTCTGATGTGTTTGACATGCACTAAAAATAAAGCTTCCAAAAGTCCCTCCAGCACGAGTTCTTCTCTCTATCAGTGTCAGTGTTTCTGAACTCCTGAAACGCCTCATCTTGAGTTTTCCTCTGGGAACCAACACGTCACAATATTTCTCATTATAATAATTCATACGCAGAATAAAGGGGCGGGGCCTGGTTGAGTTAGTCATGTGTTGAAACTGGCGGTTATGGTAAGGGGCGGGACATTTCTCAAACACCAATCACAACACACTGCTCCAGCCGACCAATCAGAGCACAGTGTGCTTTTCAGAAGGAGGGGCTTCATAGAGACAGGAACTAAACAGAGCGTTACTGACAGACTGGGAAGAGAGGAGCCGCAACAATGGAGAATATGAGGAAATAATCAACATTCAAGCAGGAAAACCTGCTCTAGTAGAGCCAGAAAACACATCGTTTAGTTTTTTCACTGAACCATCGATGCCAATAATGCAGCTTTATTTTCCCGTGTGAGTTGAACAGCATTAGGCTGCATTACTCCAGCACAGACAGCTTTAGGAAACCGAGCAGAGATGGGTCCGTGTTTTCTGCAGTGGTCAGAGTCTAACACAAGAACAGGAGCGCCAGACACCAATACAAACATCTCTTTATCTCACTATTCAGTGGTTTTGATTTCATTTCTTTATAATTGGTGCAATAACTGTGTTGTAGCCAGGTGAATTATTAATTTAATTTACCAACCGCATAAGACAAATCAGTTTATGCAGTATTTGTGGCAATGCAGTACAGCAGAAAACAGCTGTTTTTAATTTATAAGACATTTGCCTGTCACTTAATGTATTGTCATCATTATAACAATAGAAAAGACAATAGAAAGATCCGCTAATCGCATACTTGGATTGCTCCTGTCTGCCTCCTGTTTGTCCTGCTGCCTGCTGTGCTCGCGTGTGCTCTGCTTGCTTTTGAATCTTTATTTGATATCATTCCCTGTTGTTTAAACTGCTAAATATAATTTACCCATCACCATATATTGTCTAATATTGCCTACCATATTAAATCTGACACCGCTAGCTTTTAATCTAAATCACTATCACGCGTTAGCATTTCGCTAGCCTGTTAGCTTGCCATCTCTGCACTCGGATCTCTTGTTTTCTGAGTTCATTAAACAACTGTGGTAAGTTGGATTAATCAACAAATACGGTAAGCCATGTCTTCTTCTCCTGTCATTGTCACTTGCACTGCATGTTTCATGTTTAGTATATCTTTCTCCGTTGGCGAACAGGGCTACACATGTGATAAATGTAAGGAGATAGTCAGGCTGACGGAGAAGATTTCAGAATTAGAGACACGCATCCAGACTTTATTTGAGAGTAGTGAGAATGTAACAGTTTTAGACACTGCTTTGGATGCGAATAGCTTAGTGAACTCTGTACATTGTTCGGTTCCGGCTGTAGAGCCCGTGCAGCAGGGCAACTGGGTGACTGTGAGACGGCATAGTCGCGGATCAAAAAACCACTCTTCCGTTCCGATGAGAACATCAAACAGGTTCTCCCCACTCAGTGACGCACCCACTGAGAATCCTGTTGAAAGTGCCCTAGTTATTGGCGATTCTATTACACGGAACGTGAAAATAGAGACACCAGCCACCATAGTCACATGTTTACCGGGAGCCAGAGCGCCTGACATCAAAGCAAATTTAAAAGTGCTGGCTAATGCTAATCGTAAATTCTCTAAGATTATTATTCACGTCGGCACTAATGATGTTCGACTTCGCCAGTCGGAGATCACCAAAATTAACATTAAAGAGGTGTGTAAACTCGCAAGTACGATGGCAGATGACGTTTTTTTTGCTCTGGTCCCCTCCCCATTAAAAGGAGTGATGAGATACTTAGCAGACTATCATCACTCAATGGCTGGTTGTCTAAGTGGTGTCCGGAAAATAACATAGGGTTCATAGACAATTGGAAAAGCTTTTGGGGCAGACCTGACCTGTTGAAAAAAGATGGAATCCATCCTTCCTGGGATGGTGCCGCTCTTCTCTCTAGTAATTTGGCACATAGTCTTAGAGCTAAACCTTGACTAACTGGGGCCCAGGTCAGGAAGCAGACGGACTGGCTTACCCGACCGCCTGCTAGCTGTCTCACGTCACAGAAGTCAGATAAATCCCAGCACATAGAGACTCTTTCACCTAGATATTATCACATAGAGACTGTGTCTGTTCCACGAATTAGTAAATACAAAAAACCATCAAAACCATTCAACGGTAAAAATTTAATTGATGTCCAACAAATAAACAACAGATATAATACAGATGATCAAATGATAAAGCTCGGGCTGCTGAATATTCGATCCCTTTCCTCAAAAGCGCTTATTGTTAATGATATGATTACAGATCATAACCTAGATGTGCTGTGTTTGACAGAAACCTGGCTAAAACCTGACGATTACATTACTTTAAATGAGTCCACCCCTCAAGATTATTGTTATAAACACGAGCCGCGTCTGAAAGGTAAAGGGGGAGGTGTTGCTGTAATTTATAATAATATCTTCGTTATTACTCACAAGTCTAGTTTCAAATATAATTCCTTTGAAGTTTTGGTGCTTTATGTAACGTTATGTAGTGAAATCGATAAATCCCGCTTGACATTTGTGCTGGCTACTGTATACAGGCCACCAGGGCACCATACAGACTTTACCAGAGAATTTGCTGATTTTCTATCAGAGTTAGTACTGGCTGCAGATAAAGTCCTAATTGTTGGTGATTTTAATATCCATGTAGATAATGAAAAAGACGCATTGGGATTGGCATTTAGAGACATTCTAAACTCTGTTGGAATAAGGCAACACGTGTCAGGACCCACTCATCGCCGTAATCATACGTTAGACCTAATATTGTCACATGGAATAAATGTTGATACCATTGAAATTCTGCAGCAGAGCGATTACATCTCAGATCATTACCTAGTATCATGTACACTTAATTTAGCAAAGGCTGCAAAGCCGTCCCCTCGCTTCAAATATGGCAGGACTATCACTGCTGCCACTAAAGATTGCTTTGTAAATAATCTTCCTCATCAGTTTCATCTCCTCAGCATCCCAGATAGCCTAGAGGAACTCGATGTTGCAACAGAAACTATTGACTCTCTCTTTTCCAGCACTTTAGACACAGTTGCTCCCCGGCGCTTAAAGAAGATTAAAGAAAATAGTCCAACGCCGTGGTACAACGAGCACACCCGGGCCCTTAAAACAGCAGCCAGAAAAATGGAGCGCAGCTGGAAGAAAACAAAACTAGAAGTTTTTCGCATTTTGTGGAAAGAGAGCATGATTGCATACAGAAAGGCCCTAAAAACTGCTAGATCTGCTTATTTCTCGACTCTCTTAGAAGAAAACAAACACAACCCTAGGTATTTATTCGATACAGTGGCTAAATTAACCAAAGATAAAGCTTCACCTTCTGATGTTTGTAAACAGCACAGCAGTAATGACTTTATGAACTTCTTTACTTGTAAGATTGATAATATTAGGAAAAAAATTATAACCATGCAGCCGTCTACTACAGTATCACATCAGAGAGTGCATTGTAGTGTCACTGAGGAAAAATTACATTCATTCATTGCTATAGGAGAAGAAGAACTGGCTAAACTCGTTAAATCATCAAAATCAACAACATGTATGCTCGACCCCATACCGACTAAACTACTAAAAGAGATGCTTCCAGAGGTCATAGATCCTCTCCTTAATATCATTAATTCATCCTTGACATTAGGATATGTACCGAAAACTTTTAAGTTGGCTATTATTAAACCACTTATTAAAAAACCGCAACTTGATCCTACAAAATTAGTCAATTACAGGCCAATCTCAAATCTACCCTTTCTGTCAAAAATACTAGAAAAGGCAGTGTCCTCACAATTATGCTCCTTTTTAGAAAGAAATGGTATCTGTGAGGATTTCCAGTCAGGATTTAGACCGTATCATAGCACTGAGACTGCTCTCATTAGAGTTACAAATGATTTACTCTTATCATCCGATCGTGGTTGTATCTCTCTGTTAGTGTTACTCGATCTTAGCGCTGCATTCGATACTATCGACCACAACATTCTTTTGAATAGACTCGAAAATTATGTTGGCATTAGTGGAATTGCATTGGCATGGTTTAAATCATACTTATCTGACCGCTATCAGTTTGTAGCAGTAAATGAAGAGATGTCACACCGATCACAAGTTCAGTATGGAGTACCGCAGGGCTCAGTGCTAGGACCGTTGCTTTTCACCCTGTACGTGCTACCACTGGGAGATATTATTAGGAAGCATGGCGTTAATTTTCATTGTTATGCTGACGATACTCAGCTCTATATTTCTTCACGCCCTGACGAAACTTACCAATTCACAAGATTAACAGAATGCATAGCTGATATAAAAAATTGGATGACTAGTAATTTCCTGCAACTTAATTCAGAAAAAAATGAATTTTTAATCATTGGACAAAAAAACTCCACAAGTAGTAACCTAGAATACTGTCTAACACTCGATGGCTGCTCTGTCAAGTCCTCGTCGTCAGTTAGGAACCTGGGTGTGCTCTTTGATACCAATCTCTCATTTGAAAGCCACGTTTCTAGCATCTGTAAAACTGCATTCTACCATCTTAAAAATATATCTAAATTACGGCACATGCTTTCAATGCAAAATGCTGAACAGTTAGTTCATGCGTTCATGACCTCAAGGCTAGATTATTGTAATGCTCTACTGGGTGGTTGCCCTGCTCGCTTAATAAATAAACTGCAGCTGGTCCAAAACGCAGCAGCTCGAGTTCTTACTAGAACCAGGAAGTATGACCATATTAGCCCGTTTCTGGCAACACTGCATTGGCTCCCTATTAAACATCGTATACATTTTAAAATCTTGCTGATTACTTACAAAGCACTAAATGGTTTAGCTCCCCAGTACTTGAGCGAGCTCTTAACGCATTATACTCCATCACGTCTATTGCGGTCTCAAAACTCTGGCCAGTTGATAATACCTAGAATATCAAAATCAACTGCAGGCGGTCGATCCTTTTCCTATTTAGCACCTAAACTCTGGAACAGTCTTCCTAGCATTGTTCGGGAAGCAGACACACTCTGTTAGTTTAAATCTAGACTAAAAACACATCTCTTTACTATGGCATACACATAAAACATTTTTAATTTATATTATTCAAATCAGTTAAATGATTGTTTTAGGTTGCATTAACTAGGTCAGCCGGAACCGGGAACACTTCCCATAACACCTGATGTACTCGTTACATCATAAGAAGAATGGCATCTACGCTAATGTTAGTCTCTCTGTTTATTCCGAGGTTTACTGCAGTCGGCCGGATCCGGGCCGTATCCGGACCAGATGGTGGACCTTAGCCTGGACATGACGAACGCATCCCTGAAGTGTCTGTAGAGACCGTGTCAATTAAACCCGACCCCGGCGTGACGACTCCAATCTTTCGAATAATCCTACGAATATCTATTGATCTAATATGACTTCTGACCTGTAATGTTGCCAGAATCATAATCATACACTATTTGTTCGTCGGCCAGAGGAGAACTGGCACCCTGACTGAGCCTGGTTTCTCCCAAGGTTTTTTTCTCCATTCTGGCCCTGAAGGAGTTTTGGTTCCTTGCCACCGTCGCCTTTGGCTTTTGTCTTGCTCAGTTTGGGACACTTAAATTTCAACTATATTACTGATCTGCCCGCATTGACGCTATATGATAATTGAAATGAGCTGATGACATCACCGTTTTCACCAGAGCGGCTGTACAGCCGAATCAAATTCTGTTGCATTATTTTCCTGTTACCACTGTGAAGCTGCTTTGAAACAATTGCCATTGTAAAAAGCGCTATATAAATAAAGGTGATTTGATTTTGATTTGAGAAAAGGAGGCTTTTATTTCAGTTTATTAAAGATATACATACATTTTTAAACGTATACAAGATCAGTTTTAAGCAAATGAATAACACTTTTACAGATCAGACATCTCAAGGAAGCATGAAGTAATAATGTGACAGAAGGCAGGAATGATTTCTGTTGATATATATGTGCTATAAATAGGCACAGGATCAGTTATCCCAGCGAACAGGGAGCGTTCTCAGAAACTTGGCTAACGTTGTGGAAAGGTTCTCTCAATGTTCCAGTAACGTTAATAAACTGGTTCTCAAAACATTAACGTTTTTCCTGTATCATTTCAGTTCACTAACATTTTTAACCCCTTAACTGCGTGCCGCTCTTTTTATTTTTCGCCTTTTTTCGTATCACATATTTTAGTAATCATCATAAATTAGGTAACATTCGAAAGCTTACGAACTCAAAATTCCTTTTGAAATTGGATTTTGGGTTACCATGGAAACGGTACTTTAGATTCTTCTAGCAGGCTCCTCCCCTAGTGGGCGGTGTCGGGTTTCATATTACACAATTTATTTTAACTACTTTATAATCAAAATCTTTTCTAATCTTGACAAAACACGTATCGTCGGAAAGGTGATGTATTATGATTATTTTGTGATAGAAGTGATATTGGGACAGAAATGTATTAATTTGTTATAGGAGAATGCATTAAAAAAAATTCCAATGGAATGTGTGACACCCAGTGGATAATTTTGGTACAGCGCCACAAAATCTCATGGGAACTTCGATTTTTGTGATATCAACCACAACCTGGTTAGACATATGGCTTTGATTTTATACTAATTTTAGAGTAAAAATTATTTTGTAAAATATATATTTTATATAAAATAAAAAAATGTTTAGTACAGAACATCATTTTAGCAATAAAAGTGGGTCAAACTTGGGTCTATATTTAAGTTTGGATGCATTTTCACGTCTATTCTCAAAGTGACAGTTAAGGGGTTAAATGTTACATTTGTTTCAGAAGGTTCAGCGAACATTCAAAAGTAACAAAACAGAATGATGCCTTAATGTTCGCAAGACCAAATGTTTTTAAACGTTTTGAACATTCAGAGAAACATCAGAAACGTTTTCATAACTTCTTAGTTATGTTCTTGGAACGTGTTTTTGTCAGCTGGGAGTCCTGCAGAGTTCAGCTCCAGTCTGAATCAAACACAGCTGGACCAGAGAAGAAGTGTTCATGAGTTTGATCAGAGCTGGAGCTGAAGTCTGCTGGAAGGACCGTCATAAAAACTGAACACAAAGGCACATATTATAGCAAGAGAGGAGGTTTTTCGTCCAGGCTGTTGGCCTCGGCACAGGTGGGGAAGTCTGTGTTGATCTTCATGTGCTCCGGGGCGTTTCTGGAGAAGAAGGAGCTGAAGCAGGTCATCAGCGCTGGGCTCTGGATCTTTCTGCCCGTCAGCTGCTGATGGAGCTTTTCCTCTTCTCGGGGCAGAAAGAAGGTCCGGCAGCCTCTGAGCTCAGTTTGCACGCTCTTCTCGTCGTGCTGCAGGTTGACGACCCAGAACTTGTCCCGGCCGTGCGGGTCATGGGCAGCGCTGGACACGAGGTTGAGGGTCAGAGTGAAGAGATTGCTGGCCGAAGCTGAAACGGTGTCATCGGTCATGTCAGAAATGAGGGATTTAGGGTTGTCTGCAAAGAGAAGCATTCAAAGAAAAAAAGAAGTGTGCTTTCAATATCTTTTCTATATATGGAGTTTATCAATATTCGCCTAATATTGAGACACAAACAAATGGGTGATTCTCAGAAAATCTGTCCCCATGATTTATTACTGATATAATTCACAGGGTTGATATTTCAACCAGTCTGTAAACCTTCATTCATCTGCTTCACATTTTAATGTGTTGTGGGTTGGTCTGATTATAGAGAGCATCCAGAGAGTATTCACAGCGCTTCACTTTTTCCACATTTTATGTTACAGCCTTATTCCAAAATTTATTAAATTCATTATTTTCCTCAAAATTCCACAAACAATACCCCATAATGACAATGTGAAAGAAGTTTGTTTGAAATCTCTGAAAAAAATCACATGTACATAAGTATTCACAGCCTTTGCCATGACACTCAACATTGAGCTCAGCTGCTCCTGTTTCCACTGATCATCCTTGAGATGTTTCTGCAACTTGATTGGAGTCCACCTGTGGTAAATTCAGTTGATTGGACATGATTTGGAAAGGCACACACCTGTCTATATAAGGTCCCACAGTTAACAGTGCATGTCAGAGCACAAACCAAGCCATGAAGTCCAAGGAATTGTCTGCAGACCTCCGAGACAGGATTGTATCGAGGCACAGATCTGGGGAAGGGTACAGAAACATTTCTGCAGCATTGAAGGTCCCAATGAGCACAGTGGCCTCCATCATCCGTGAATGGAAGAAGTTTGGAACCACCAGGACTCTTCCTAGAGCTGCCGCCCGGCCAAACTGAGCGATCGGGGGAGAAGGGCCTTAGTCAGGGAGGTGACCAAGAACCCAATGGTCACATTCGTCTTCCAGAAGAACAACCATCTCTGCAGCACTCCACCAATCAGGCCTGTATGGTAGAGTGGCCAGACGGAAGCCACTCCTCAGTAAAAGGCACATGACAGCCCGCCTGGAGTTTGCCAAAAGGCACCTGAAGGACTCTCAGACCATGAGAAACTAAATTCTCTGGTCTGATGAAACAAAGATTGAACTCTTTAGCCTGAATGGCAAGGCGCTCATCACCTGGCCAATCCCATCCCTACAGTGAAGGATGGTGGTGGCCATTTCAAGATTTCAAACAAACTTCTTTCACGTTGTCATTATGGGGTATTGTTTGTAGAATTTTGAGGAAAATAATGAATTGAATCCATTTTGGAATAAGGCTGTAACATAACAAAATGTGGAAAAAGTGAAGCGCTGTGAATACTTTCCGGATGCACTGTACGTTCTAAGTAACATTAATTCAGAACATGTATTTACTATTGGGTTGGTTGCATGTAATTTCCCATAATTCACCACAAAATCTGAGCCAAATGCACACGTGCTGAGAGGAAAACAGCCGAGTTTGGTACCAGTCTGAGAGCGTTGAGGCGCTGAGATGATGAGGACTCTGTCTGCGAGCTCAGCCTGTGTGTGGATCCAGCGGAGCGGCCCTTGTTTGGCTAGACTTCCTCTGTCCCACACGTCGATGGCGACAGTTACACCACCGCGACTCTGCAGGAGTTGAGCCAGACTCATCACAGCGTGCTGAAACACATCGTCCACTGCAGGATACACCAGCAACACTCGCACGGACACGCCGCGCTTCGAGCCACGAACCCACCGCAGGACCTGACCTGGAAGAGCACGAGAACTGTGACCTGGAGATACGGCCACCATATCTCTATTTTGAGGAATGTGAATGTCTCACTGTAAAACCTAACAGTTAAATTAACTAAATTAAATTAGTCTGTTCCGCAAACTAGTAAATACAAAAAATCCCGAACCCATTTAAGGGTAATAATTTAATTGATTCAAAATATATATATATATAATACAGATGATCAAATGATAAAGCTCGGGCTGCTGAATATTCGATCCCTTTCCTCAAAAGCGCTTATTGTTAATGATATGATTACAGATCATAACCTAGATGTGCTGTGTTTGACAGAAACCTGGCTAAAACCTGACGATTACATTACTTTAAATGAGTCCACCCCTCAAGATTATTGTTATAAACAATTATAAATAAATTAAATAATTTCTACATAAATCTGGTTTAGTCAGCTTTGCTGTCAGTTTTGCAGGCGACTGGCTCTGGGGAAAGTCCCGGTTCTCCCCAAACCTGTGTATAAAGGTGTAAAAGTCATTAGGTTTTAATTTATTTTATTGTTCACTTACAGAAGATGCAGCAGCAGAGAAGCACGAAAAGAAGCGCCAGCACGCGCACAACACTAATGACCAATCCAGACCTGTCTGGAACAGAAAATCCCGAGATTAACCAGACAAAGGTTTTGAACAGGCAATGCAACGAGTAAAATAAGAAGATGAATTATGGAATACTCACTCATACACTTCACTTTATGTTGAACTGGATAACTTTCATCCAATCCATCCAAACAGTGTTCAAAGTGAGGTGTTATCTTAAAAGAAAAAAAAAAAAAGTTAATTCAGGTTCCCTTGCGCAGTTCGCTGCTGTCCCTCAGTTAGAAAAGGCTTCGCGTGAGCCGGTGTCTGAAGCACGCGTGTTACATGGCAATTTTGATTAAAACATATTGTGCTTCCCTTGTAATCACACGCTTTAAAGGGGTCATATGACAGTTCTAAAAAGAACATTATTTTGTGTATTTGTTTTAATGCAATGTGTTTACGCAGTTTTAGGTTCAAAAAAGTAATTATTTTACACATACTGTGCATTATTGTTGCTCTTCTATGCCCCTCCTTTCTGAAACGTGTTAATTTTTACAAAGCTACGTTCTGAAAAGCGCGGTGTGCTCTGATTGGCCAGCGATCCAGTGCATTGTGATTGGCCCGAATACCTTAGGCGTGTGACGGAATTGAAGTAATAATGTGACAGAAGGCAGGAATGATTATATAAATAGGCACAGGATCAGTTATCCCAGCGAACAGGGATAACTCTGCACGTCGTACCTCAGTTTGTAGCAGTAAATGAAGAGATGTCACACCGAACACAAGTTCAGTATGGAGTACCGCAGGGCTCAGTGCTAGGACCGTTGCTTTTCACCCTGCTAGAGTACGACAGCTAGAGTTCTTACTAGAACCAGGAAGTATGACCATATTAGCCCGGTTCTGTCAACACTGCACTGGCTCCCTATTAAACAACGTATAAATTTGAAAATCTTGCTAATTACTTACAAAGCACTAAATGGTTTATCTCCCCAGTACTTGAGCGAGCTCTTAACGCATTATACTCCATCACATCTATTGCGATCTCAAAACTCTGGCCAGTTGATAATACCTAGAATATCAAAATCAACTGCAGGCGGTCGGTCCTTTTCCTATTTAGCACCTAAACTCTGGAACAGTCTTCCTAGCATTGTTCGGGAAGCAGACACACTCTGTCAGTTTAAATCTAGACTAAAAACACATCTCTTTACTATCGCATACACATAAAACATTATCAATTTCTATTATTCAAATCAGTTAAATGATTGTTAGGCTGCATTAACTAGGTCAGCCGGAACCGGGAACACTTCCCATAACACCTGATGTACTCGTTACATCATAAGAAGAATGGCATCTACGCTAATGTTAGTCTCTCTGTTTATCCCGAGGTTTACTGCAGTCGGCCGGATCCAGATCAGATGGTGGACCTGCGCTAGACACGACCACAACGCAGCCCTGAAGTGTCTGCAGAGACCGTGTCAACTAGACTCTCCCCTCCTTCACTTCACTTTCCCTCTGTACAGATGAAAACGTTATCGAAATTATTGGAAACGACTAAAAACGCTGTATCATGGAGTGCAGACAATAGTAATTTGGCAGTCATTTTGTAAAGAAAAACTAAGTGCGTGCGCACATACGTAGTCAAACGCTCTTGCCTATAGACTAAACACGTAATGCTTACGTGCATGCCGTCACTATCCGACCGTCACTCGTTGTTCTCACAGATTCACGTTTTTTGAAGTTTACACGAAGATGATAATGGTATCGTTTCAAAACTATTTCTAAACCTGTTTCGGGGTTTGTGTTCTCTAGCGCCGGCGCTGTTGCCGTGCGGATGAGCGGCTGGAACGCATTGAGAGTTTTCTGTTTTAGTTGAAAATGGTGTCGTGTAAGTGACCCAAAGTAAATAACTAATGATTATTTACAACGAAAATGAATCTCTCTTCCATTAATTTCCTATTGTCACCGTAAAGCTGCTTTGAAACAATCTATATTGTAAAAAGTGCTATATAAATGAAGATGACTTGACTATTTAGCCCTTGGTCACTAGGTGTGCTGTATGCCAATTTTAGGTTACAGCTTAGCTTGCTGGGAATTTCACAGCACAGTGTGCAGGCATTTGTTCAGTATGGTGCAGTGGATATTATCGTTCCCATAGTGTAATCTGAGGATGCTTTATTGAGTTCCACTTTGAAAGGGAATGTCTAGGTTATGTATGTAACCCAGTTCCCTGAGAACTGGCATGACATGGCAACATCTTCCTTCAGACAATCTGAAGCTGATGGAGTTCTCTCTAGGTGCCCTTATATAACCTGTCAACATGCCTGTGATGTCACCTGACTGTGGTAGCCAATCAAAATTGCCGTGTAACATACATGCTTCAGACGCTGGCTCACGAAAAACATTCCCATAGTGTCTGAGGACGCAGCATCTTGTTTCCCTTCTCAGGGAACCAGGTTACATACATAACTTAGACGACGACTCTCTGAAATGTCTTAATATATATACAATATATTGCCAAAAGTATTGGGACACCCCTCCCAATCACTGAGTTCAGGTGTTCAATCACTTCCATGGCCACAGGTGTATAAATCAAGCACTAGGCATGCAGACGCTTCTACAAACAGTTGTGAAAGAATGGGTCGCTCTCAGGAGCTCAGTGAACTCAAGCGTGGTACCGTGATAGGTTACCACCTGTGCAATAAGTCCATTCCTGACATTTCCTCACTACTAAATATTCCACGCTCAACTGTTAGTGGGATTATAACAAAGAGGAAGCAATTGGGAACAACTCAGCCACGAAGTGATAGGCCACGTAAAATCACAGAGCGGGGTCAGCGCATGCTGAGGGTCACAGTGCGCAGAAGTCGCCAACTTTCTGCAGAGTCAACAGCTACAGACCTCCAAACTTCTGTGGCCTTCAGATGAGCTCAAGAACAGTGTGTAGAGAGCTTCATGGAATGGGTTTCCATGGCCAATGGGATGAATTAGAGCGGAGACTGCGAGCCAGGCCTTCTCGTCCAACATCAGTGCCTGACCTCACAAATGCGCTTCTAGAAGAATGGTCAAAAATTCCCATAAACACACTCCTAAACCTTGTGGAAAGCCTTCCCAGAAGAGTTGAAGCTGTTAGAGCTGCAAAGGGTGGGCCAACTCCATATTAAACCCTACGGATTAAGAATGGGATGTCATTAAAGTTCATGTGCATGTAAAGGCAGGCGTCCCAAAACTTTTGGCAGTATAGTGTATATTGCTTACTTCAAGGAGGTCTAGCTATTTGTACTGGAAAACAGAACAAAAATACTTACTGACTTTGTATAACCCCAATAATGACCATGTGTTAGCATGCACAGACTTCTTGCATATTTTGTCTATAATTTTTCCATGACTTTCCAGTCATTTGTAATAATTACTCAATAATTTCAAACAATCATTTTATAGCGATCTCTGAGGCAGTCAGTTTCTATGTAAGGTGCCTTATTTGGAATCAGTTTCAGTTTCAAGCCATTGAAGTGTCTTAGAGCTGACCAGATTTTCCTTGACTGAGAGAACTCTGCATGCATTCTAATAAATCATATATTATTTTAGGTTATATGATGTAAAAAATATTTGGAATTTTAACTGTAAAAATGCTACAGTAAAAACCTGTTAACTGATTAACGATACGTTTTTCATTTTAATAATTATGTTTGCTCTTAGGTTTGTTTTATCAGTTATGTATATTAGACTCTATGGGTTGTTTTAACCCATGTTTGGGTCAAATATGGACAGACACAACTGACCCAAACATGGGTTGAAACAACCCAGCATTTTTTAGAGTGTAGGCTATTATGTTACATCTTATGTTGTTAAATGAATGTTTATTGCATTATTTTAGTCATGCATGTTTTGTGCATCTTCTATATATCATATCTGATGCTATAGTCACCTCTATTGTAAGGTCTTCACAGGGACCCGTGTATGCCAGTTCCGCTCGACATTCTCCTACGTTGCATCCCTGTTGGGCCAACAAACAAATATGAAAAAATGACAGAACAGGCAGAAAAAATGTTTTACTACACCAGCAGATTTTTTTCATTTTTTTTATTTGTTTATACTTATTTAGAATCTAAGATATATTCTCTAAAAACAAGTCTTATGCTGTATGGCTTTGCAAATGCATTTATTTAAAAGATGTTTAGATTATTTTTAGGTTGCAGTGTTGTTTGTCCTTTAATGTTGAAGAGAAACGTACCCCTTTTTTCTCAACAGAGTTTAGTAGACGTTTTTGGTCTCTCAGCTCGATGGTGTGTGTGTCCGCCGCAGAGCTCGCATTGAAGGTCACCTCTATTTTATCATCATGAAGGACTGAATGAATGCGAGCGCTCCAGCCGGTTTGAACTGGGAAGTCAATCAAACAGGAAGAAGAACAGTCAGTCCCCGAAACACATAATGTGTGTGTCAGCCTGCAGTGCTTGTGCTCCAGACACGAATGATCCCTCAGATCAAGCGTCTTGCTGAGGAGAGATCTGCTGTTGTTTTACTAACTGATCACAACCACAGTTTTCAGCGCCATTTTGTACTGATGTCTGAAACCACATCTAGAGCAGTCATTCAATCCCATAATGCATGTTAACAACGTATTCACTGTAAATAGTTCTCACTTTAGATTAGGAAAATGGGAAAATTGCATTAAAGTAAATAAATAAATGATGTCAATATGAATTACATACAAACACTAATAAGATCACGTTGTTAAAATAAGGATTAGGGGAAAGAATATACAGTTTGTACAGTAAAAAACTCCTTATAAAACGTGTGTGTGTGTGCTTAATGTGTAAATATTTTATGGAACACTGAATATGAATGCAATTAATGTATAATAAAGGTTGGTTTAAAGCACTTAATTAATACCATTTTCCGTCACCTAATCTAAAGTAAGGTGACGCATTGCTGCCACATACGTAATATTTTTTCCACTCAATTATGTCGTAATAACGAGATGTTGTTAAAACGACATATATTTTCTCCTAATAAGGACATATGTTGTATAGTGATGTGTACAAAATATGCTTTTATCCACATTAGAGAATATATTATATAGCCTATGTGCCTTTGTCACACTTCCACGTTTGAAAAGCAGAAGCCTAATGTAAAATACCGGAAAAACTAAATGTTTACAAACATTATCAATATGTATTTTAGGCTATTTCCACAACAAATCCTTTAAATTTCACGGTATTCAATGCAAAACAAGAATGATATATGTATGACCGTATGTGTAGACCTTTCGTATTAGGCCATGGATTCAGGGAACAGTGATTATTTTGCATGCACTCCACTCCAAACGCCGTCTTCATTTAAAAAATGTATTTTGTTTATTAAACGTAAAGTTTTTCATTTCAAAAGCATTTCTAAATTTAGTTCATATTTCCAACAAATGAAAATCCAAGGCAAAATAGCCAAGTGGTCAAAAAACGTCTCGGTTACGTATGTAACCCTCGTTCCCTTAAGGAGGGAACGGAGACGTAAGTCGGACGTCACCGACGAATTAAGACCTGCTCCTTGTCCTCCCTGACTTTGCAGTTTCTGTGCAAGAAGGCTCACTGGGTGAAACGCATATTTGCGAAGGCCCCCGGGGCCAAATGTGTGCCAGTGCATCCATGCCGAGTGTCCCCTCGGTCAGGGAATAAAACAGCTGGCAAAGCGACGTGTCTGGGGCGGCACACAGGTCTACCTGTGCGGTCCGGAAGCGCCTCCAAATCAGCTGGAGCGCCTGGGGATGGAGTCTCCACTCTCCCGGAAGCTCTTCGGCTGCATGACTGAGCAAGGCCCCGTGCACAGACCTGAGACTGCATGCCCGCTGTACGCGGCCCCCCAGGTCCGTCGCTGCACGGAGCTCATGCAAGAGCTCTGGGTCAGGCCGAGGAAAAGATGGTGGCGCGTTCACATCGTGAAGCTCAGCGTCTCTCCAGAGTTTGCAAATTGTTTACTATTCTACTAGTCTTTTTAAGCTCAGTTGTTCGTCGCAACTCTGCTTTAACTTCATACAGTCATCACACACTACTGGATATTCAACTTCGCTGCACAAACACTGCAGCGGATACAACAATAGACTTCCATTTACTACCTCCCGAGTTACTCCGGTCCCCGGGCTTGAGTGAGTCAGCCAGTCCAAAAGGAAGTGCCCGCCGACGGCGCTGCGAGCGTAAACAAAGACGGGGTAAGCGGAGCGGCCTGTGAGCTAAGCTAAAGCTCAACCCGCATCGTCCAGCGCTACCAAGCATCTTCCTTGCTAATCTACGATCTCTGGCAAACAAGATCGATGAACTACGACTCTGGATCACTCAACGAATGTTCATGGACTGCAGCGTTATGGTTTTCACGGAAACTTGGCTCAACAGCACCATTCCAACTAACGTGATTGAGCTAGAAGGGCGCATTGTTTACAGAGTTGGACTCCGGTAAAAGCAAAGGTGGGGGTGTTTGCATCTACGTAAACAGATCTTGGTGCATCGATGCTGTTATTACTAGATCCCACTGTTCTGCTGACATTGAATACATCTGTATTAAATGTAGACCCTTTTACCTGCCCTTGTGAATTTTCATCTGCCATAATCGCTGCAGTGTATGTACCCCCAGATGCTAATGCTAAACTAGCTATGAAAGAACTCTCTTCTGCTGTCAGTAACCTGCGAACAACACATCCAGACGGAGCTTTTATCATTGCTGGTGATTTTAATCATGCCGATTTGAGAACAGCTCTCCCCAAATTTTATCAAAACGTTTTTTGCCCTACAAGAGGAGACAGCACTCTTGATCAGGCTTACACAAACATTTCTGATGCTTATAAAGCAATTCCTCTTCCCCATGTTGGACAAACTGATCACATTTCCCTGTTTCTGCTACCTAAATATACCCCCATCATCAAACGTGTGAAACCTACAATGTTTACTGCAGTCGGCCGGATCCGGGCCGTATCCAGACCAGATGGTGGCCCTTAGCCTGGACATGACGACCGCATCCCTGAAGTGTCTGTAGAGACCGTGTCAATTAAACTCCCCCCTGTAAATGCCGCATCGACACGACATCCTCATTAAACCCGTCCCCGGCGTGACGACTCCAATCTTTCGAATAATCCTACGAATATCTATTGATCTAATATGACTTCTGACCTGTAATGTTGCCAGAATCATAATCATACACTATTTGTTCGTCGGCCAGAGGAGAACTGGCACCCCGACTGAGCCTGGTTTCTCCCAAGTTTTTTTTCTCCATTCTGGCCCTGAAGGAGTTTTGGTTCCTTGCCACCGTCGCCTTTGGCTTTTGGCTTGCTCAGTTGGGGACACTTAAATTTCAACTATATTACTGATCTGCCCGCATTGACACTATATGATAATTGAAATGAGCTGATGACATCACCGTTTTCTCCAGAGCGGCTGTACAGCCGAATCAAATTCTGTTGCATTATTTTCCTGTTACCACTGTGAAGCTGCTTTGAAACAATTGCCATTGTAAAAAGCGCTATATAAATAAAGGTGATTTTGAGGAAACTAAGGGAAGCTCACCTGCCTCCTCACATCCTGCTGAACTTCTACCGCTGCACTATTGAAAGCATTCTCACAAACTGCATCACAGTGTGGTATGGCAACTGCACTGTCTCAGACCAGAAGGCCCTCCAGCGGGTGGTGAAAACTGCTCAATACATCACTGGTGTTGGACTACCCTCTGTCAAAGACATTTACCACAAACGCTGCCTAAGGAGAGTAAGAAGTATTCTCAAAGACTCCTCTCACCCAAACCATGGACTGTTTACTTCCCTCCCATCTGGGAGACGTTATAGGAGTCTTCACTGTCGCACCAGCAGACTCAGGAACAGTTTCTTTCCCTCAGCTGTCAGTCTACTGAATTCTAATCTCAGACGCTGAACAATACATCCTAGATGGAATTTTTTTTTTTTTTTTTTTTGCACACTTCTACCTCTAATGCCATTTGCACGGAATTTATAGCCTCAAGCCTTATACATCATATATATATATACCTCATTGATTAATGCACCTTCTGTATTATATTGTACTTGTTCATTTGCACCTTATGTATACTTACAGTTATTTGCATTGAGCTGGTCTCTGCTTTATATCTCACAACTTGCACTATGTATATATACATACATATTACATATATATTTATATTTATTTTTATATAAACTGAATTTGCACTTCTGGTTGGATGCATTTCATTGGCTCTGTACTTGTACTCTGATCAATGACAATAAAGTTGAATCTGAATCTACCCTTGTGCATGTCCATGAGCGCCTGCGCTTGATGCACTTGTAAAAGTGCCATGGCATACAAAGCCAAAGCAGCCTGTCTACAGGCTCTGTAATCCTTGCCCGTGGACGAGAACTTACCGGCTTTGAATGGGAGATGCGGATTACCCCGCCAGGAGGTAACTGACTGCTCCGCCATCGAGGGTAGTGAGGGTACCAGATCGGTTCCTGGCAGAAAAAGGTGCCATCCACGTTCTAGTAATCTCCTCATGCACCTCCGGGAAGAATGGGACTAGGGTGGGATGCTGAGAACCAGCGTGAGCCGCCCCGAGAAACAAATCATCCAGCCTAGAAGGTTCGGGACACAGTGGAG